>PVIU01000732.1:205541-274644 GCA_004026605.1 Ondatra zibethicus
GTAGGTAGGTGGGCTCCCTGTCCGGCAGCAGCATGCAGAGGCGGTAGGTAGGTGGGCTCCCTGTCCGGCAGCAGCATGCAGAGGCGGTAGGTAGGTGGGCTCCCTGTCCAGCAGCAGCATGCAGAGGCGGTAGGTAGGTGGAAACAGCAGCAGGCTGTGCCCTCTAGTATTCGTTTTTCATGCACACCTTGAGTGTTGAGACCCTTAGCTCTACAACTGTTGCAGCTATTCCGTTAGCCTCGGGGCTCAAGTTTCCTTAGCTCTAGGTAGCAACTGGGCAGGCCTGGGTATCAGGAGTCCCTAACACTTAACAATGGCTAATGTTGTAGATCCAGGCCTGTGGTGTTTAAGGTCCTCGGCTCTACGGGTTGGCAACCTTCTGAACCTCTTCGGGTGACCAGGGCCTGCAGCTTCCCTCCTCTGATTATACAGCCTTTCAGCTTCTTTCAGCTGCAGATTTCTGTCCTCTGCTGGTTCTGTCTGCCCTGGCTGCTGTCTTGAAAGGTTCATCGGCCTCTTCTTCAGCTGCCACACCACCAGCTGCCTTGCCACCTCTGCAGCGTAGCAGGCCAAGCCTTTAGTTGCTGCAACACCAGGAGAGGCAGCGTAGCGGTCTCCCAGGCAGCTCCCTAAGGAAACCTGAAGGTTTGGAGCACCGCTCACAGCCTTGCCTCTTCAACACCTGCTGCGGCAGTTGGCGCTAGCAACTCTGCCACCAGGAGAAATATACCCCATCTGACCTACGTGGAAATGGTTGCAGGGGCATGCAGAGATCATCAAGGCTTGTAATCGCCAAAGGTCTAGCGCAGATTATTAAAGATGGTTTTGACAGGGGCCGGGCCTTCAGAAGCTAGGGCAATCAGTTGTGGTCATTGTTTAGTTTTTTTCAAGATATCCAGGGAGTATTCAAAATGGCTGGTGCTGGCGTAAGTGTAGGCCTCTTGATTGGCTGATAGTACTCAAGGCAGCAGAGAGTCCTAGAGTTGCTAAGCAGGGAGTTGAATTTACCCTCCTCCAACACGTTGGTTTATTTGCAGGAAAATAAGAGGAGCACTTACAATGAGAGCTGAACTTATTATCAACTCTAATGACTTTGGCATATCTTTAACAATGCTTCCCGTCTTCTCAGTTCCCCAGGGAGAGGTGGCCCCTTAAGCGGGCCACTGGCTCAGCAGCAGATATCTTTTTCTTCAGCAACTACGCATGCAGATAGTGAGGGAGTTCTCTGGGGTCCCTTTGACAGGACCCTCATGACTGTAACATTGGCTGCTGGATTTCAGCCTAGGAGTTTTAAAGACCACAGAGCAGGGGCGCCTGGGGTGGTGGGGTTGGACATGGAGGCCAGCGTGAGGAAAAATCAGCTAAAATGATGAAAATGCCTTTTTGTAAGGAACGAGAAGGAAAGCAACCGAAAGGTAGTAAAATACAAGCTGCACAAAAAAGTTGCCCCTCCCCCACACTCCTTCTTCTCTGTGTGCCAGAACGCCCCGGTTTGGTGACCCTTTGCCATCTCTCTAGGGCATGAACAGTTCAGAGGCCAACAGACCGGCTCACGGAAGGAGGAAGGTATCTAGGGACTCATGGGAAGGAAAAAACATATAAAGGCAAGGAGACGGGAGCTGATCAAAACTTAGCGGTTACATATCACAAAGGCAGATGGCATCCTTTACAAGGTGGCCATTAAGGACAGGCAGGGGTGTAGCTCTGCAGTAGAGAACTGGGTTAGCATTCTCAGGACCCCAGGTTCAATCTCTGGCACTGTGAAAATAAGTTTTTAAATGAAATAGAAAAGCCTGTCTCATTTTGATTTGCCATATCTCAGTTTTAAACATTTTAATTCAGCAAAACCCAAATGCTGAGTTCCTGCTTTTAAAGCAGTGGAGGTAGCTAGGGAGGATGAAATCCATATGTTTCCGATTCATTTACACAAACTCATTGAAATTCAGCTCAGTGTAGGGCGACTGAATGTCACTTAGGCAACACATAGCACAGTGATCATTTCTAAGCCATTTTTGACGCTCCAGGAAGTCTCCAAGAATAAACAACGCGAAACCCCAAAGGCCTCACAGAGTAGCCTGAAAGGGAAAGCCAAGAATATCTGAAGGAGAGTCTCCATTTCCAGATTCAACAGTCTGCTGTGAAGAATCCAAGGATATTTTATGATGCCCGGGAGGCAGGGAAACAGCAGTCAGGGCCTGACAATCAGAGAGGCTCCCCAGCAAACGGGATGAAAAGACCACACCAGACTCAAACGGAGGAGACAGTGAGGGTCTGTGTGAGAATAAGTGGAGGTGGATGGGAGAAGAAAAGGGGCCACAGAGGGAAAGAGACTAGAAGAAGATCAAAGGGTTAGAAATAAACCCCATCATTAAAGAACGAAGTTTTAAGGCTGCAGTGTTAATGGGGTCCCGTTACTCTCTATGTCAGCGTTCTATTGTGTTTTTATGTCTTGACCCGGAAGTCCTGTGAGGTGCTGTCCATAACCCCTGGGGTTGAAGATGACTCAGAGTTGTCTTCGCCATCGAGAAGCTCCATGGCTGTGGCGGAGAAGGACTGAAAGCAAACAGAGAACTGAGGGTGAGGTGAGATTCAGGTTTGAATATGGCAAAGGCGATCACACTGTTACTGGGATCTGTTGGACTTGAGGAGGCTCAGACACAGCCATAGGGCAACATGAAGTAAGTGACTTCATGGATCTCCATATTCCTCCGCCAGCAATAATACTGAAATCTGAGATGAGCTGAAACTTGTGAGTAAACATAGGTGATATGAAATGAATGTTTCCATGTGCTAAGTACTATTCTGAGTGTTTGATGAAAATCCTCCCATTTATTCTTACAGTGCCCTGTGCATCAGAAACAATTGTTATCCAGAACATTTATAAGGAATCAAGGCATTAAAAGATTATTCTGTGTGAAAATGAACATGCCAAGAACAAAGACTACTACAGATAAGTAACATGAGAGATCCCCAGCAAGCGATGAAAGCATGGGACCCAACACGGGGAGCTTTGAACTGGGTCTGCAGTTCCACACCATTGAACATCGTCAAGGATGAGCACCCATAGTTTAAAAAGCTTCTAAACTAAACTACAAAACACCAGTAAAGAACTTCAGACCCAACGCTCACACAGTAACAGTTGCGAAGAATGATTTTGTATTCACCTGGGCTTCAGCAGAGGTGACCTAAAAAAGGCTCAGTGCATCTTCTCTGAGTTCTACCCACAGTGCAGTGGTTGACAGTACTGTCCTGTGCAAGTCCCCAAGGTCAAACTTGTTACTCATAGGCATAGCTTCTCAATGCATACTGCGTTGTCTCCTATTAATTCCTCTGAGGTATCTAAGACATCCTAGATGAGTGTGATTAGTATACTAGTTTTAGCTTGTGTGGAGGCCAAATTTTATGCATTTTAAAAGTCTTATGTTAAACAAACCAAAGGTAGGCTGGTCTCTGTCTCTATCTCTGTCTCTCTCTCTCCATACCAGTGATCAAGTGGAGGCTCTTGAGGGCCTTGCATGCGCTACTGTATCACAGAGCAACAGGCCCAGGCAAAAATTTTAAACACCAACTATAATTGTATCATTATAAAACCATCTTTATTATTTTTAGCAGGACTTTTGTCTGACAGTTTGATAGTTACATTGTCTTTATTTTGTTTTGTCTTTGTATAGCATGGCTTTTCCCTACCTTCCTAATCTAAACTAACTCAAGTCTCTTCTGTTAAAATACACAGATGTATTTGTATTATTTGCTTATTTATTTATTTTGGTTTCAGTAGCACGTATTCTAATTGCTCTTAATAAAAATCCTGAGTCAGATATAGGGGTAAATTCTGAAAGATCAGAGAAGCAGAGCAGCCAGCCACTAGTTCTTACCTCTACCTTAAGGGTAGAAGGGCGATCCTGTCTCTACAAATCCTAAGGCTGAATGCTCAGACTGAATGCAATGAACTCCTGTCTCCTCCTGCCTTATATTTCTCCTGCCCAGCCATATCCCTTCATGTCTCCACCTCCCTAGTGCTGGGAATAAAGGCATGTGACTCCCAAGTACTGGGATTAAAGGTGTGAGTCACCACAGCCCGGCTCTAATGCTCTTTTAGACTAGATCAATCTCGTGTAGCCAGGGTGGCCTTGAACTCACAGAGATCCAACTGCCTCTGCCTCCAGAGTACTGGGATTAAGGTGTGTGCCACCACTGCTTGACCTCTATCTATACCTAGTGACTGCTCCGCACTCTGATCTTCAGGAAAGCTTTATTTGTTAAAGCACAAACATAATATCACCACAGGTTTCTCTGTGTGGCCCTGGCTGTCTTGGAACTTGCTCTGTATACCAGGCTGGCCTGAAACTCAGAGATCTGCTTGTCTCTGCCTCCTCCTAATTTCTGGGATTAAAGACATGCACCACCTTGTCTAGATTTGTATTTGTATTTTTATCCATTCAGATATTTATATCTTAAATATATAAATATTTATAAAATTAAAATATTTATATTTATAAAAATTTTCAGCTGTTGCTTTTAGTCCATTTATATTCAATTTAATTAGAGATACATTTGCAGTAAAATATGTTAAATTTAAAGTTGTATTCCTTATTTGTTTTTTTACATCTTTCTAATTGTGACATCATTACAACAGACAACAAACTGCAGTGCAATGAACTAAGCTAACATCCCACATCAGCCATGCCCAGGTTATGCTGTCTATGAAACCTTAAAATCTGACTCGCCATTATGCTAATCCAAGTTCAAACATGCTTTCTTTACTATCTAGGTGCTATGCTCGCTTCATTGCGGTTCTTTTTAAACTGAAAAGAAGTTAATGTATTATAATGACTTTTCATGCCGTTATGAAGATGCTCTGAAGATAAAATCAAATGATGTCTGAACAGCACCAGACAACTGGCCCTACCCCAGGCTTCCCTACCCTTGTCTTTTTCTAGAATGGACATGTTGGTCAGATTGAAAAACACTCTGGATTCTTAACATCGCAAACACTTAGAAACTTAAATTGGCTAGAAAGAACCTAGCCTTATTTATTCTATTGCTTTAAATTTAGAGTTTTAATTTTGATGTTAGAACCAAAGTGTGTGTGTGTGTCTGTGTGTGTGTATGTGTGTGTGTGTGTCTGTGTGTGTGCACGTGTGTGTGTGTATGTGTGTGTGTGTATGTGTGTGTCCTTGGTCTGTTGAAGCCAGGTACCTTTCATGTCCTTTCCCTACTCTGCTCAGTGCTGGAAGGTGACTGGGACCTGGAATTTGTGTGTCTCAGGGCCTCCCGACAGCTGCTCTCCTACTAAGATTCTCACTCATCTTTCTCACAACAGCAAGAGCCTTACTACTTTGCTCATTTTTCTGAGTGACTGTTTGCTCCATTGCTTATTTCCTTGAGCAGATTTGCTGTACGCCTAACTTTCATTCAGGGACGTTTGCAAACCTCCCCAATCCCTCCATTTTGCCAGTGACACCTCCCTCATGGGTTGCCTCTACCATTTGCCAACAGCTGACCATCATTGTAACCAACCACCCAGGCTAAATGTCTTCTTCTGTAAATACTTATTGTGGCTTAAATGTTCTTGTCTGGTGTGTGTGTGTGTGTGTGTGTGTGTGTGTGTGTGTGTGTGTGTGTGCACGTGCAAGAGTGAGTTAAAGATTAAAGCGATGTGTTTCCACTTTTGTAACTGTTGTTCTCTATACTGCTTGGGAATGGTTAACTATTAAACTAGAGCCAACTAGATACTCCAGGTTAAGAGGCTGTTGAAGTCACTGAGTAACTGAATGTACTCAGGGGTGTGACACTATGAATACAGGAAGAGTTTGTGGGTATCCAGAGATAGTTGTTAGTTGAGTGATGTTATAGTTCTGAAACAATAGACATCAAGACCAATTCCTTTCCTGCTTGGGGTACTTACTCATTCGCTGAAATAAAGTAGAGTTGTTTCCCATTTGACTCTCTTTCTATTGCCAAACAATCCCAGAGAAGTCCCTTCTACATATACTTGTTCTTCAATATCTGTCATCCAAATGGGAGCGAGATCCCTGAAGAGCTAGCAGCTGGGACTGCCTATAAAATACCATCTAAGAGCTAAAATAAAATGTGGGGGTGGCGAGTTCTGTCCTAAGTTATTCGAGGGGGGGTTGTCTAAAGCTTAGTTTTGATATCACATTGATTCCCATTAGAAATCTGGAGCTCCCTGAAGAAAATGGAGCAAGAGGAATGATTCCAGGGTGCTCCAGTTTTTCTTAGGGATGGCCCAGCTCCTTGGCGCTCGCCTTCCCAGCTGAAGCTGCGCTCTTGTTTTATTTGTCTCAGTGCCTGTTTCAGATTTTCACTTCCTTGTTTTGAATGTTGTATCCTTTAATTACTTTGTTATACATGTGCCAAGAAGAATATTTTTCAATCTAACTCTGCGTGCCTGAAAAACACGAAGCAGTTTCTCTAAATAATATCCCACTTGACATATTATTGGCACGTGCTGCTTTCCTTCAATTTAGGCCAAGGCAGCAAAGCTTTTCGCCCATGTAGACAGATCTTCGTACCAGATTTGATCACATATGCATGTTCTACTGTGCTTCAGGTGGTTGAAAGTCAAATGCTGATAAAGCTGTCTCCAGGTTTGCATCGCCCAGCCGGTTACTTGTCTTCGAAAGGGATAACCTAGGAATGCTCAAAATATTTCAGTGTCAACAAATATTTACTAGACGTCTACTATGGTACAGGATTTTAAGAACTAAACTCACAGTTATGTGGAGATGAAAATGAAACAGGTTGTTAGAGCATTGAGTGTTGTTTCTGGCGTGTAGTCATGCTCATTCGGTGGAATTTCGTCTCCGTCTACTGGCATCCTGTAATGAAATCCCATGCTGTAAGTGTGGGTACTGTAGGTCATGTGCCCCAGGATCCTGACCTTGGCTTTGTTTGCTTCCCATGTTATCAGCTTGAAGTTAACTTCTGACCCATCTGCTTTACCTGCCTGCTGTTGCTGTTGTTACTGTGGCTTACACATTGATAACATGTTATCTTGGCTCCTGCCACGGTCTGATGGTGCTGAAATTCTAATTCCTGAGGTGATGGTTATTAGGAAGTGAGACCTTTGGCAGGTGACTAGACAACCAGGATTGAGCCCTGGTGACCTCAGAAAAGAGAACACACAGAGCTAGCTCCCCTTTTACTACCGTAATTACTGTGAACTTGCAGTAAGAAGGCAGCTCCTGGACTTTCACCAGACACTCAGTTGGGCAGTGTCTTGACCATGGATGGACCTGATCTTCTCAAATTTCTCTTATTTACAAGTCACCCAAGTAGCTTCAAGCGACTAAACTAATTCTAGTTTATGCTTTTCCTTCTTACTTTAGTAATGGCAACTGCTCATATTTAACCTGGCTCTCACTTTAGCCCAGAACTATGCTAAATGCTTTGCTAGTGTTCATTCTCGCTCTCCTTTTGCACACTTTAGTAACTAAGGCTTAGTATTGTCCATACATCCCTGGTACCTAGAACGTGGCAGGGCTAGGATTTGCTTCTAAGTGACTGGAGGCCCAATCTGTAATCTTAAGTGCTAGGTCCTATTACCAGAGCCTTGGAGCCTCACTCACCTCTCCTAACCACAGGCCATGCAGACACTGTTCTGGACCCATGCTCTTAAAGAGTTTTCAGGGCCTAGCCTCTCAAAGGTCTAGTGTTAAGGTCTTGAGAGTTATGTAAGAGAGGGAGGAACCAGCAGATTATAAGATATTAGGGTCCCTATGTGGTTCTCCTCATTCTTCTCTTTGGACACAGGGAAGAGGTACTTGATGAAAAATAAAATATTGGTGGGCATGATGATATACTCCTTAAGTCCAGCATTCTAGAAGTTGAGTCAGGAGAATTGCAAGTTGAAGTTCAGCCTGGGCTACAAAATGAGACCCTAACCCACAATTAATTACTTAAAAGAAATGAGTAACTAGGTCAAAAGAGCCCTGCTTTTATGAGCACGTAGAGAGAAAGCAGCAACGCCAGGGAGGTTTGCTGTAAAGATAAACAGCTTTAAGGTTGGTACTTTTTGATTAAAAAATAAAAGGGAGCCAGTAAGTTGGCTGGGTAGATAGAAGAACTTGGGTACAGACTGGACAACCGGAGGTAGAGTCCCAAATACTGTAAAGTGATAGGAGATAACTGATTCCTGAGGGTTGTCTTTGACCTCCAAAAGCCTGCCATGGCATGCTTGCGGGCACACACACACACACACACACACACACACACACACACACACACCCCACACATATGCACAGACAGATACAAACACACACAGACATACAAACACACAATACACTCTTACACACAGACACACACGTAATAATCATAATAATAGTAACAATAGTAATAATAAATAATGATAAAGTTGAAAGGCCATAAGCAAAACCATGTAGTCAGGGAGATTTCTTTGGGAAAGGACCACAGAGAGGGACTGCAGTATAACCTTCCTTCCCATCACTATAGGTAATAGGCTGCTTTAAGCTTATACCTCCTCTTCTCTCTGAAGATGTCCAGGCTCCACTGTTGCTCTCTCACTGCTCCACGGACCACCATATAGCATGCTCTGAGCTGTAAGCAAGCCAATCCTGGCCAGCATCCTCCACATGAAAAAAAATGTTTCTATCCCAGAGGACATATGGCTTCAAGACAAAGATGGGCTTAATTTGCATTTTTGTTGACAAAACCAATTTTAAGTGTCCATGACAAATGCTTGGTGCTTCCATTGTGGCTTTAAGGTTGGGCAGTGTCCCCCTGAGTATTTCTTTATGCTCTAAGTTCCAGTCCCCAGATGGAACAGAAAAGCTTACAGAAGCAAACTAATTCCTTTTGCTCTCCCTTCCCCTCTCTCTCTATCCCTCCCTCTCTCTTTCTCCCTCCCTCCTTTCCTCTCTCTCTCCTTTCCTTCCTATCTTTCCTCTTTACTACCTTCCTTTCTTTTTGTTTCTTTTCTTCCTTTTCCTAGAAGTGGTTAGATGTTATGAGAATGAACACCAGCATGTGTCGGGACACTTGGTGGCCACCCCTCCCAGGGTCAACTAGTCTCTCCTTTATTTTGGGACATTCATCCCCAATCCCTTATCTTCTAAAGCACGTATGCACTGGCTCCATGATGGTGTCTTATAGATGAAATAAGAGGGAGGGCATCCTGCCCATCAGACTTCCTAGCAAGAAAAGCTGTCAGGGTTCAGAAAGACCATCTCTTTTTTTTAAGGTTATAATATAATTACATAATTTCCCTCTTTCCTTTCCTTCCTCCAAACCCTCCCATGTACCCCTCCTTTCTCTCTTTTGACATTATAGCCTCTTTAAGAATCATTGTTACATACATATGTGTATGTATATATGTATATATTCCTAAATACATAAATACAGTTTGCTCAGCCTGTATAGTGTTCCTTGTATGTATGTCTTCCAGGCTGACCATTTGGTATTGGATAACCAGTTGGTGTGCTCTTCCTCAGGGAAGAGTTCTTGAGTTCTCAGCATTCCTTAGTTGCCTGTAATTTTTCGTGTAAGTGCGAGGTCTCATGGGCTTTCCATTCCACACTGGCATGTCTATTGTTGTTCTTGTGCAGCCCGTGTTGAGGCGGTCATGTTGGTGAACCGTTAAGGGTGTAGCCTCTAACATTCCTAGAAGACACAGTCTCACAGGAAGCTTTCCTCCCCTCGTCCACAT
Organism: Ondatra zibethicus; assembly: GCA_004026605.1. Classification (NCBI taxonomy): domain Eukaryota; kingdom Metazoa; phylum Chordata; class Mammalia; order Rodentia; family Cricetidae; genus Ondatra; species Ondatra zibethicus. The sequence continues at coordinate 215,230 of PVIU01000732.1, forward strand.
TGTTCCTTGAGCCTTAGGTGGAAGACTTGTGTTGTAGATATAACCGCTGGGACTGGGCTGGACAGTGCTGCATTTTGATTGGCTGTTGTTTTCTGTAATCATCTCCATCTGTCACAGAGAGAAGTTTCCTTGATGGAGGGTGAGAACCACACTTATCCATGGATCTAAATACAAATATTTAGAATATGGTGAGTGATGATGCTGGTTTAGTAAAGTGCTGGTTGTAGCTTCTCTTCGGAGATCCGTGACTTCACATGACTCTAGAGCCAGTCCGCCAAATTCAAAGAACACGTACCAGCTCTGCACCCTGGCCACATCATTTGGCCAGTGGCACCTTGCTTTCCACTCCCATATAATTAGTCACAATGAAGCTAATTCCACCACAGAGATATGACAATGAGAAGAGTATATAATAAAGCTAGAAGAGCAGTGTGTGGACAGAGTAATTTCATGTAAGCGTCTTCTTATGTCTTACTGGAATATATTAATCCTCATCACTCTTTCAGTTTGCATGTACTGTCCGAGAAGTCCATACTTCTACAATAACGTGTTCATTGGTGTGACTGCCTGGTGGCTTCTGCGTTCCCTCAAGGCTGTAACCCACCCTTTCACATTTCATACTCAGTGTCACAAACCCATTCGGGAGTAAGTAAGTCTTCAATAATTTTTTTGCTAAATGCACAAATGAATGATATGCATAGAAATGCTAAAGGCAACTAAATTATGCGTGGATGGAGGAAGGGAGAGCAAAAGGAATGCGATACAAATATTCTAAGTACTGACTCTGTGTCAGCCGCTATACCAGGACTTGGTCAGGCTGAGATTAAAAAAAAGGAAAAGTTCTGGAGAAGTCTCTAGTTAGAGTCCGACAGCTCTGTATCAGACATCCGTCCTGGATGATGGATGGAGCCTGGTTAAGCCATGTGCCTACTCAGTGCCGAGTTACCCAACAACAACCAAGCGTGAGTGGTTGAAATCATTTTGGCTTCACTGAACATTATTAACCACAGCAAGTAGGTGTCTGCATGATATACTACTAAAGACTATATATTTTTTAAAATAAAGGATAATCAAAACTCTAATTCTGTAGAAAACAATAATTTGCATTTCCCTGGGGCTATGTTGCTTTTGTAGCTCTTTACCAGTGCTCATTTGTGCTCCTCTGGATTAGCACATTGCTTTATCCCCAGTTTGCTAAATAAGAAGAAATCTTCAGTTCTTCCAAGAGCCCAGTGAGGACCCATACCTTCCCTTTGCTCCTATTGCCCAGCCAAAGGAATGGCTTGGGAGGTGACTCTGCATCCCTGTCCCCCAAATCCTGCTGTGTTTACAGCAGCAGAAACGGTAAATTTTCTCTTGTTCATTCAAAGTTCCTTTGGCTGACTCTTACCATGTATCTCCCACTACAAGAATGGGGGTATTGGGAGCTCCAAAAGCACGTTCCTCTTCAGTGAGGTCCTGGAGTCAGAAGGAGGGTACTCTCAGTTTGTGCACGGTGAGAGAGAGGGCCTTCCCTAGGCCTCATTTCTGGAATCTGACAATTGTTTGGGAATCTTTGTTCCAGGGATTGTAGGAACTAGACTTAAGCCTCCAAAGTCATCATTCCTGTTTCCTTCAGAAGGACTCCTAGATGTGGCATCAGGTGTGCCGGAGTTCCTCCGGGGACAGAGATAGAGGCCTGTGTTTCTAATTTTTAAAGCAAATGTACCTTTTATGCCTTCCCCAAGCACCATTGATTTCCCTCATCTCTTCCCTGTCTATTATATGACTGCACTAAGAGGCTGCCCTCCAGAAAGTGAGAGATTGGCAGGCTGGAGAACCACCCCAGGGCTGAGCTGTGTTGGCCCCAGCTGAATGCTGTCATAGCCTGCCCACCGGGGACCATGTCTCCCTATGCCACACTTTCCATGCCAGGAAACACCAAACAAATGGCTTCCATGATATGACAGACTCCCCCATTCTAGGTGTCTGCTTCCTTTCCTGTCTCATGGTAACTCTAGGAGTTGGTATGGCCACAGAGCAGAGTCTGGCACCTGACTGGCATGAGACAGAATTGCTCTCAGCAGCAAGTCTACCTGTCAAGTGCCTCTGGGATTAGGAGTCCCCACTGCCAGCTCGCCCTTTTGGAAGAAATGATGGGTGGGCCTCATGCCAAGAGGCAGAGCTCAAAGTCCTTCTGTGCATGTGCTTCTCAGACCCCTAATTGGCTACTTAGCCGTTTGGCTAGATCCCAGCTCTTTCAGCAGTGTTTCCGAACCCAACCCATCTTTAGTTTGACTGGACTGAGCAGACCCACTGTTAAATGCTATCAATTTCCCTTCATACATATGAGGCAGATTCTGAGCAGTTTGTTGGGCTGGGTCCATGTCTTTCCTTTACCCTAACTGCCAGTCCCTCTCTTTCTCCTCCGCCGACACTTTGGATGATACAAGGCTGGCTTTGTCCTTCTGAAACAAAGCCCCTGTTCTGGGTGGATGTTCCAAGTCAGAAAGCCTGGTTGTGTTTATCCCAGGACACTGGCTAAGCATTCACATGCTTTTTGTATTTGGTAAGTGACAGTATTTGCAAAAGCTGATTACCACGACAGGCAGAACAGAGACCAGACCACTGAAAACATGTGTCGGGAACATATGCTGGAGGCTTTTCTTCTTTGCTCGAAGGACTGACACTTCCTGCAGGAATAATTAATTATTTTACATGTGCATAGATTATACTGGGGTGAAAAGGAGGGCCTTGCCCCCTTCTAACCTGAAGGAGGAAGCGCGCACACTTCTTTCTCCCCTTATCACAGATTGCGTGACCTGCAAGACTCAGCTTCTCTACTTCCTCTGTCACAAGAGCATGGAAATCTTAGCTCTGCTTTGTTTGGAGAGTTAAAGTTGCAAAGTGCAGGGGTGGGGGTGCATTAGGGAGAGTGGGGAGCACCTTTTTCAGCCTCGGGGGAGCGAGGGGGAGTAGAGGCATGTGCTCCCCTCCCAAGCCCCAGATCAACTTGCCTTGCTAGGTGGTTGCACAGAGCCACAGAGCTTTCCTTTAATCGCATCGTCTTTGACCAGTGGCAGCCATGTGACTCAGGGCAATCTAGCATGGTTCTGGAACCACTTAGAACCTAATAGTTGACTTCATGTATTTTCATGTAGCCACACACATACAAAAATGAATCCGAAAGTGGATCTTGGGGAAGCCGAACCAAATGGAACTCAGATTCCTGCATTTTAAGGAATTTTGCCTTTGTCATGGGTGGAAGTTCAAAAGAAGTGGGTGACGCACGTTGAGATGGAATTGGCAGGGACTTCTTGTGTCTTGCTGGAAGTTCAAGAGCCTCAACAATAGTACAACAACCATTTAATTTTCACACACACTCTCTCTTTTTCTTTTTGGTTTTTCGAGACAGGATTTCTCTGTGTAGCCCTGGCTGTCCTGAAACTTGCTCTGTAAACCAAACTGGCCTGGAACTCAAAGAAATCCACCTGCCTCTGCCTAAGTGCTGGGATTAAAGGTGTGCACCATCACCACCCAACTTTGATTCTTTTTTCCATTGTAACCAGATCTCTTTCCCATCTGAAAACTACAATCACTATGCACTGAATCATTTACATGAGTTTCTCCAGCCGCTTTCCACATTCCTCAGAGAAAAACATCTCTCACACAACTCCCAGCTACCTGCTTCTGCTGTTCTCTCTCTCTTGACATAAAGTCACAAGACAAGACACATAGACACACGTTGAATGAATAAAGGAACTGCTTCTTATTGAACACATACTCTGTCCTTGGGATTATGCCAATTGTGCAATGTTAATATAATTTACAGCTACCCCAGGAAACACCCTCAACTTTATTCTACAACTGAAAGTTAGACAAGTTTCATTACTTACACAACTCCATGAAGTCAAGAAGTAAATGTAAGATTTAGCCACACATTAACACTACTTTAGTGCCTAGCATTTGACCACTGTTTATTCCAAGTCAATAGACATTAGATTTTCAGAGAACTTGGTCAACAGCTCCATGTCTTGCACCCCTGTTCACTGTTGATTCTTTCCTACAGTTTCAGTCCTGGCTTCCCCCCAACATAGGAGCCACCTTGTAGCCTTGTTTCCTGATTTGCTACATCCCACACTCTCTGGTTCTTATACCCGGATCCATGTTGGCTTCCTCTATGGACTTTTCTTTCACATCTCCAGCACCAAGTTGTAGGCAGAGGCTGTTCTTTTCCCAGCTTCCCAGACCCAAAGTAATCACACAGAAACTATATTAGTTAAAACACTGCTTGGCTTGTTAGCTTGCTTTTCTATTTAACTAACTCTTACATCTTAAATGAACCCATTTCTATTATTCTGTGTATTGCCACAAAGCTGTAACTTACTGGGTAAAGTTCCAGTGTCTAACTCTTTTGGCAACTACATGGCATCTCTTCAACTCTGCCTACTTTTCTATCTCTGCTTGGAATTCCCACCTTGCTCTATTCTGCCCTTCCGTAGGCGCAAAGCCTAATAATTCTTTATTAACCAATGGTAACCAAACATATTCACAGCATCCAGAGGGGAATCCCACATCACCGAGTTCCAAGTTGCCCAACCAGGAAGCCATCGCTGGGCAGTGAAGATAGAAACTGGGGCCTTGCTGTCAATTGCCACAATGCCAACCTCTTTCCTTCCTGCTTGGTTTCACCTCGTTCTAAATTCTCGCCACTACGATTGGGCTACTTGTCTCAAAAATGTTCCTACCACAGCCTCTGCACTCCTCTGTCTTTCCTTCATCTTGCTCTCTCCATCTCTTCATTTTTGTCCCTTGCCTGATGGCCCATGCCACCATTTCACTCCCCATTGTGCCAAGATGTCCCACCCCACTGGTGGGACTTTTCTTTCACATCTCCAGCAGCAAGTTGTAGGCAGAGGCTGTTCCTTTCCCAGCTGCCCCACTCCAGACTGTAGCTCCTCCAGATCTGCCCCACACCCTAGTCATTAAGCAATTAAGCAAAGCAGGCCCTCTGTGTCTGTCTTCCCCAGGTCTCAGTGGAGTGGAGTTGTTCAGGGCTCAGGAATGTTTATGGTACTGTTAAGGTTGCAGCCTCGACACACAAGAACTAAGACTCAGGGCCAAGTCCTAGCTCAGGGTCTCACAGTTCCTCCTGCCCGACTTCTGTCTTCTTTTTTTTTTTTTACCCTTGCTTTCCTTTCTTTGCTCCTTTAACCACACCTTTTTTAATTTAAGTTTTCACATCTGTTCTCTCTTAGCCCATTATTTCCGCGACATTTTGTATTATGTTGAATTTCCACTTTAGACCATTTTTCTTACTTGGAAAACACATTTGAGCCTGTTTTTAAATGTTTTTATATAACTTTCAAAATTGCTATGGTTCTTTCTAGCACCTTTCTTGCCTTCTCTTTCCTGCTTTCTTAGCAGAAGAAGCTATTTTCTGCCTTCCTGTAGGTTTGCTGTTTCTATTCTCCGTGTGTGATAATCAGCTCTGTAATCTAGTAATCTATTCCTGCTTATTATTTGTGAAACCAGTACCTTTCAAATTCAAATGACTAGACTGGCGGTGTTAGATTCCTGATTTTTATCTTGGAGAAAAAGAGAGGACTCTCCTCTCTCTCTCTCTCTCTCTCTCTCTCTCTCTCTCTCTCTCTCTCTCATACTTTTGTTGGCTCGCTGGGAAAAAATGAGGATAGAGGAGGGGAAGGGGAGCACCATATGTAAATGGGACTCAGCATGGCAACGACATTGCTGCGATATTTTACTTTATCTTTTTTTCTTTTGCGTAAGGCCACCTGCAAAGAGCTCTACACTGTGCCAGCCAGGTGAAAGGCTTGCTCTTCCCTTCTGAAGCCTGTCTTCTCATGAGCTTCACATAACAAGGAAGACAGAAGAGGAAATGAAAGCTCACCGAAATACTTGTCCAAACAAACGTACCCAGCCAGCCACAGCTGAGGCGGAATTGAGACAGCATCCATAATTATATAGGACTATTTTGGAGAGGCTTAATTGCAAAAACTTTGCCCTATATTAGAACTAAAATGAACCCAGTAGATCCACCCTCCATGCTGTTGGACATTGGGGAATGGTCCCATCCTGTCGAAGCTCTGCCAGCTACAATATTTTCAGACCTCACCACCTAAAGTGGTAGGTAACCGTGTGATCATAATCCTAACAGCAGTGTCTTGAGACTCTATCTGGCTGAAGCTTCTAAACTTCCATACTTTTAGTTTGGGGACTAGATAATCTTTGTGGAGAACTGGGCTATTCATTGTAAGAGGTTTCCCAGTATCATGGCCTCGGCCCACTGCGCATCAATAATGCCCCGCCCTTTGCCTCGCCTTTCCTTCTTAACAGTCCTGGGACCAAGACAACCAAAATTGTATCCAGACATTTCCAAACATCCCCTGAGGGACAGAACTTGTCCCCAGCTCGAAACCCGCCTGTAAGATTGCCCAAATCAGAAGCACCTGGCTTGTGACCCGCTTGTACGGGGCCCGCACGGTGCACTCTTTCACTGACGCCCCAGAGCTTAACCAGAAATGTTGTTACCGCTTGGGAGATGGTGGCACCGCTTCCTGAAGCCGCATCTCTTGCTTTCAGAATTTCTGTCCAGCGAGAACCATCAATTCCTAGATACCCACATTTCCTCTCTTTCTCTATTCTCTTTTGCTGTGACCTTCCTACAGATCAGTTTATTCCCCTGCTTTCATTTCGTTCCCACCACTCACTCTTAACTAGGCCAGATGATAAGTTTAGTAATTTCCAATAAGGCATAAAACTTCTGCTATTGCTAACTTTTCCTAGGGAATTAAAAGGCAGTTATTTTGCCATGAAGTTGACGGGTGGAAAAGCTCGTTAAACTTTTCCTAAGCGCAGAAAGATGTTTCTTTCAAGATCTTGACAGAAGTTTCCTTGGGCAGCTCCATTTCTCATTGCAAATCTTCGCTTTTCCCAGGAGTTAGCACATTCCGAGCAAACCTATACATCTCTGTTAAGTTTTCAACAATTCAAAATGAATAGCACTAGTAATAACAGCTAACATTTATCGCGCACTCACTATGTGATGAGCTCTCTAAGTGCTTCACAAATATTGTCTTATTCAATCACCACATTATCTAGAGCCTCATCGCAGGCATCGAGTTTAAGGTTTGCATGCCTAAGCACTGCAGATGTTCCAGAAGACGGAACGATTTTTCCAATGTCAATACAACTAGAATGAGCACTCAAGCCCTGATCGTGTAGTAATGTGTATCACTACATCCATTACTCCTGCCCTCCCGCCTCAATGTTGAAAGATCGAATAGCACCTTTCCTAGCATGTATTTTCTCAGTGTAATTATGCTGCATATTTCAGCTCTATTCTAGTCAGAAGGATTTCTTTTAAGTCTGGGGAAAGTCACATATGTGACATTTCTATAAAAGAAATGCAGTTTGAATTTTGTTCGCTCAACTTCACCAATATAATTTTGTAATATAATCTCCTTTAACATGGAAGCAATTTTGCCACTCACTGTTAATTATACCAATGGGTCTGATTCTATTTTAAATAGTATCAATTAGCTCTTGAGTTTTAAAAGACCAAAGTACTTAGGAATGAGCAATTTTTTTTCCCCAGTAGTTGAATGTATTTAAAAAATATCCTCAAGAACACAGTGGAGACAAATGTAATATAGGACCTTAAAAAAATACAGCAAGCCAAGAACCTGAGACTAGATATGTCATGCACCTAGGGGTAAACCCATTGTTCTACTAAAGGAACAAAGCAATAAAGTGAATCATAACGACATATTGTTGTACACACAGAGAACAGCATTGCTCAGCTTCCCTCAGAGAAGCATCTCCTTACAGTAGATGGTGATTAACAAAGAGATTCACAACTGAGGCAGGAAGTAGGAGACTTTGGAGCCCTCAGTCCTAAATAAGAAGTCGTTATCAAATCTCTCTCCTCAAGGCTCAAGGATGGATGCAGAAGAGGAGGAGGAAAGATCGTGAGAGCCAGAATAGGTGAACGACTCTCAGGAAACAGCATCTTTCAGACATAGGAGAACTGATACACAGACAAACACATCCACATTGAGACTGTGACAGCACACACAAGACCAGTAGGCTCAACCCAGACAAAATTCCTGAGCTGAAAAGGGGAAGTGGACCCAAAGTCTGACCCCTAAACAAGAAGCTATTTATTTCTTCCCGGGAAAAGGAAAATCAGTTTACAATGGAGTGTCACTTTGTATATTAAGCATACTTTGTATATTAAACATGCTCCAGGACAGGGCCAGTGCTCAGGGGTAGCTGACCAACACAAAGCAGACTCCATGTTTGTTTGTTTGTTTGTTTTGGTGTGTATGTGTGTGTGATTTGTTTGTTTGGTTTTTGTCTTACTAATTTCCTCTTCTTCTTCCTCTTCTTCTGTTTGTTTGCATTGATTTTTTTTTGTTGTTTGTCCTGTTTTGGGAGTTTTTGAGTTTTTCTTAGGAGAGAGTAAGAGAAAGAACATGCAGCTGTGCAGGCAGGAAGGCAGGGATGAGCTGAGAGGAGGATAGGAAGGGTGAACGCGTATGATAAATATATTGTATAACAAAAATGCTTCAAACAAAAACTTTTTTAAAAGAAAGCAAATATAAATAGAATCTTTTATTATATCTGAGCTGAAGTCCCTAAAGGGAGTTGATATAAATCAAATATTACGCTTTGGCATTAATTTATATTTTTTAAAAATTGGAAAAATATTCCTACAATAAAGTTATATTTTTAGCAAAGTTAAAAGTCTTTTGAAAAGGGGCACTGTTTCTGGGCTTGCGTAGAGGAAAGCAATTGTAGAACTGAAAGGGCTTGGGGCGGCCCCAGTTCTCAGCAGATCACAGCGAAAACTGCCCTTTGTCTACAGCTCTCTCAACTTCAAGCTCACTACTCCAGTCCAGTTTAAAAAAAACTAGTATTCTTTGTTTAGACTTATAACCTGCTTCCTTGGCCTGGGTACATAGACCTACTAATGCCAAGTACACAATTGCTTTGACAGTAGATACTGCAAGTCAAACATTTCTCTAGTCGTTGTTCAGTTTTTCACACCTAAAATGTGGAATCTGTCCATTATTTCAATTTTTTTTTCTAAAAAGTGTTTACCTTGTCTACTGAATTCTAATTTCCAGAATCTCCCAATTACCTTTTCATGTATTTCTTTTAGCAACTCACCGGATTAGGTAACGTATCCAATTCATAGACGAAGGGATGGTGTCAGGTCAACTAAATGGCCAAATCAGAGTCTAGGACCAGTTCTTCCAGAGCCGAAGGCTCTTCTTTTCACCATGCTGCTCGGGGGCTTTTAAAACACTAACTGAGACTTCCAGTTTAGGAAGCTATAGGGTTGTGTTCTTCAGGCGTATGAACACCTCCTGCAGTGCTTATTGAACACAACTTTTTAAATCCAGGAGATCTAGACCTATGGCTTCATATCTGGGCCTCTGACTGTAAATGATGTGGAGCTATCTGTTTTCTTGTGTGTTGACTGAAGAATGAGCCATGGATGATCCAAGCTGGGAAACATGTTACTGTAAACAGGCTAGAATTTTTGTGAAAGAAAACAATTAGAGTATTCTCTGTTGTCTGAAGTCTACAGAGAACCAAAAACAATGGTAACATGACCCTTGGGCAACTTTGCAGATAATTATAAAACACAGTTCCATATTAAAATACAAAAGATGTAATTATTTCACTTTATAAACTAATTAATGAGCACTAACTCAGTTCAATAATTAATAATTCATTATTTAACCTCTAATTAAATAAGCATCCATTTCTTTGCAAACTTTGCTGGTGGTTTAATTACTCTGGGCTAAATATACAAGCACACTTTCTTTCTCTGTCAATTAACAGGTGAAGAGACGTGAAATCATTGTAACAGGGAGAATAAGGGAATTTACACAGAAGTGCCTCTCACCTGACAAAGGCAAGATCAAGGTTCTAAAATGATCCAAGGTAAACTCAGGCTGAAGAACCAAGTAAGATGGTTGATTAGTGGAGGATGTTCACAGTATAGGGCAGGCTTGAGCGGTAATGTGAGAACCCATCAGAATATTAGAAAAGATAAGAACCGGTTTCCTGGAGGACTTATGGGCACAGGCTCATCTGATCAGCTGTGCATATACCAATAGCTCTGTGTTTTCTGACATCATGTTGCTATAGTGAATCAGTCATCATGGGAGTTCAGTAGACACATATTAAACCACCTTCACTTCTACTATGACCCCTTTTCCTCACCTCTATAAATGGGATCATCAAGATAAATACACACGGGAAGTGTTTCACAAACCAGGGGTCCATCCTGTTCCTCTCTCCCATTTTCTTCCTGTTCTTTTCTTCTGTCCTCCCTTTTTCCTCTTCCCCCTTCCTTCCTCGTTTAAACATTCGCCATCACACGGTTGTCTCCGCATAGACGTGACTTGTACCTAAGTTCTAGACTATCTCCCTAAAATATCCAAATCTCAAAAGTGAGGCTAGCCTGCGGACTGTTGCTCAGTCCTTGGGCCCCTGGGAACAGAATGATGTTTCTTGCATCTGTGTTGTATGATCAGTCTTGTGATTCATTTCAGAGAGTCTTCAACAATAGCCATTGTTGTTATTCCTAGTGATTTCCTGATTAGATGGTGTATTAGGGTTTCTATGCTGTGAAGAGACACCATTACCACGGCAATTCTCGTAACAAAGACATTTAACTGGGGTGTCTCACTTATGGTTTCAGAGGTTCGGTCCATTATCATCATAGTGGGGAGCATAGCAGCGTGCAGACAGACGTGGCGCTAGTGTAGCTGAGAGTCCTACATCTTGCAGGCAACAGGAAGTTGACTGACTGTGACACTGAGCCAAGCTTCATCAAAAGATCTCAAAGGCCACCCCCACAGTGACACGCTTCCTGCAACAAGGCCACCCCTCCTCATACTTCCACTCCTTTGGGGGCCATTTTCTTTCAAAACACACACACACACACACACACACACACCTTATGGGAATGGTGGCACATGCCTTTAATCCTAGCACTCAGGAAGCATATTCAGATGGATCTCTGCTCATTCAAGGTTAGCTTGGTCTACGTAGCAAGCTTTAGACAAGGCATGACTATATGGTGAGACCCTATTTCAAAAGGGAGGTCTCATAGCACATTCTCTGACAGTTATTGTTCATTAATTGTAACCCATGGGCAATGTTCAACTCTTTAATGAATTCTTAACATTTCATCAAACAAACAAACAAAAAAATCTTTTCTTTTTGAGGTAAGGTTTCACGAATACTGGGTTGGCCTCAAACTCACTGTAACCAGTGAGGTTCTTGAACTCCCAGTCTTCCTGCCTTTTCCTCTTGAGTACTAGTGTTCTAGTCATAGGCCACCAGGCCTGTTGTATATGGTGTAATGCTAGGAATCAAATCCAGGGCTTCATGCATGCTAGGCAAGGGCTATGTCAATTGAGCTACATTCTTAGCTCTTGTTTCTACTTTTAAATAAATGGTGTGTGTTCTGAATAGCATTTATGTTTTTGATTCTTTTGTGTTTATTGAAGGCAGAGTGAAATGATCACAGTGCAGATCAGACGATGTTTTGTGTAGAGGCCAAGGAACAACAGACTGACCTAAGGAATGGTGTCCTCACAGAAGGGCTGTCCTGTGGCAGAAGTGCTGGTGGGAGTGTGGAGCGTTCCGACTGACTGATGTCATCAATTAGTAGCAGAGCATCAGATACCAAGATACAACACAACAGCTGTTTTCCTTTCTCTCTTCCTTTGTGCTTTCCTAAAAGAGCTCATCTTACTTAACAATAACTAGTAGACGCCTCATTTTCAATGTCATTTTTGTTATATCCTATTTTTTGTGTGTGTGTGGGGGGCATTTTGCCTGGATGTATGTCTGTACACCATGTGTGTGCAGTGCACATAGAGGCTACAAGAGGGCATTAGGTCCCTTGGAACTGGGGTTAATGACAGTTGTTGGGAGTTCAATGTAATAACCAGCGTACGATCTTAAAACGTCCCTTGGGATCATACCACTCTCCATTACAGAATCAGCACTGTGGGTCAGCGCAGCCAGCCTAAAGAAAACTAGTCATAAGGTCAAGGACTCAGCAGTTAGCTGGACATCTTCAGTTTCTCATTGTAGCATCGACACAAACTGATTAAAATGAGTTCTTAGTTCACACAGTTACTGGAATGAAATCAAGAAACTCACTTCTCCATGCCAGTATTTTTTAAAGTTAGGTATTGTTATTAATTGGCAGCTACTTAGGATTGCAAATGAATGGCAAGCAGGTCAAGATGGACGTACTGGTCCATTGCCAGTGATTGCCTGGGACATGGATGGCTGCTCTCCCCGGCCAGGCATTGACCCATGGGCTTTACCATGACCACTCTGCTCAGTCTGAGACCATAATGTTTGGCTCCTTTGTCTCCCAAATAGCATTGGTGGCAAAGATCTGGCTCTTGCTACAGTTGCTCCTAAGGCCCCATACTAAATCATAGCCAGTGATAAATTGCTGGGACATTGGGAACATGAGTGATGGAGGGGGTGTACAGTCTGGCCGGAGAGGCTCGCTCAAACTTTCAAGTAGCTTCAACCATAAATCCAGGACTGTCGCTTGGCGATTAGTTAGAGGAAACAGAAACTGCAGGACAAAGCCAGGAAATGACCTTAGAGACTAAACATGGTGTATTTTATTTTAGGGCTTTTTCTCACTTAGAAGTGCTGCCAGGTTGTGTAAGGAGAATGAGAGCTATCAGGGAAGGATTTGGGGGATCTGCCAGGCTTTGACAACATGTGGTAAAAGATTTACAAAGCCCAGAATCAAAGGAGGAGGATGGACAAGAGGATGTGTACTCAAGAGATGCCGCACGGGGGCTTTTTATTGCCCTTCAGGGAGTTTTCTAGTAAACCTGGTGGACTCTGGGAGTGCAGGGGGAAGAGACAAGCACGTTTCTGTGAGAGGCAGAAGGCTGAGGGAAGGGTGTGAACCATTTGGAACCCATGGGAGTTAATCAGAGAAAGGGAGTGGAGGGGTGAGGCAAATATTCGGGTGAGTGAGATGCTAGGCACAGTCTTACCACCATTTTAGGACAGATGGAAATTGGGGAGATATTTGAGCAAGACCAATAAGACGAGAATTAAAAAACTATTCACGGGTAATGGAGCAGACGAAATGTGAAAGACATCGAGCCCATCTTTTTGCTTGGTGCTGGGCTGTCTGTCAAAGCTGACCCAGGACTGCCCGAACATGACAGAGGAGACAACCCACAGCTCAGTCTGCTTATGCTCTTGGTGTATGCTGCAAGTGGGAGAATGAGTTTAGAGCGCAGGAGCCTCTGACTCCAAAGCCTTCTGTGGTCCTGCTCATAGAAACAGGCACAGAGGGGTGAACACCAGCTGGCAGACACCCGCCTCTCCCGGCTTCTCCAGGCAACTGCCTTGCCACGTATCTTAGGAAGGGTGTAAGATTCCCTGAAGTGTGCGACCAGAAGTCTCCGCTACAGATTCCCAGCATCCCCAGGATGCTTCTAGCTTATGGAAAGAGACGACTATCTACAAACTTCTTTATTATGGAGCTGCATTGACCTAAGCCTGTTTATATCTAATGGAACAATGAATTGATGTGTCCTGTCCCATTTAGGTTCTCTTATTTCATCTTGCAAACTCCAGGTCACAGTTCATCACGGGGAAAGACAGGGCAAGAACTCAAGGTTGGAACCCTGGGGTAGGGAATGAAACAGAGGCCACTGAGGAGTGCTGCTTACTGGCTTGCTTGGTCTGCTTTGTCTGCTTTCTTTTTTTCTTTTTTCTTTCTTTCTTTTTTTTATTTCTTTGGTCTGCTTTCTTATTCAGCCCAAGATACTACCTGCTCAAGGTTGGTATCATTCACAGTGAGATGTGCTTTCCCACACTAACCAGGGAAGTGCCGTTACAGACACTGGCCCACCGGCCAGTCAGACAGCATTTTCACAACTGAGGTTCCCTTCTCCTAAATTACCTAAGCTTATGCCAAGATGCCAAACCAAACAGCAAACAAAACCCACAGCACATACCAAGGGATTCTTCTGGAGCGATTCATGTGTTATATAAAAGACACTATGTGACTCATGGCATAAATAGCTAATAATTGCTCCGATTTATTGAGTGCTTACTGTATTCTAAGCCTGGGAGGAGCATTTTACAATCACTCTCTTGCTTGCTTGCAAGCTGCTGACCATGAAGGCAAAGCACAAGCCTGAATGTCTTCAATCAGAGCCTGTGCACCCCTTAACTCACTGAAGTTCTCACTAGGGCAAAACAGGTGGATGCAGACATAGCTTTTATTGCACTGTAGCCTGGTAGCAGAGATCATAACATTTTACTCATGAGACCAAGAAAGAATCTACAACGTGGCTGGTGTTACCCAGTGAGAAAGTGGCAGGTTAAGCTTCAAAGACACATTCTTCTGACCAGAGAAGGATCTTTTTTACTAGTACATTCTATTCCTTGATGGCCACAGTGAGGTTTTCATGGTATGGTACAGTATATTTCATTAAACACAAGGAAAGTAGCTGGATTGTTTCCTGTGGTGGTTTCAAAGTTATGGGTCTTGAAATTAATTTCTTTTTTAAACCCATTTTTGTTCAAGGCAGGAGGTTGAGGTCTAGTTTAGTCTCCCATGTGTTACAGTTATAAAGGTTTCTTCCTCCTATGCGTTTGGTGCTGTTCTTAAGAGTCAGATGGCTGTCACTACATGGGCTTATTATTTCTGGTTGCCCTGTATCATGGATCTATGTGTCATAGTTGTTATTGTTAGTATTGCAATCAGCAATAAAGTAATGTTCACACAGTAGTCAAAGACAGAAGGTTTACAAATGCCTTTTGTTCTATCATTATATATTTCCAGTTTAATTTGTAAATTAAATAATTGTGTCCTCTTTGGCCAGAATTCTTGTTTTGGGCGCTGACCATAGAATTTTAGCTTCAATTTATTCATTTACTACTCATTATTCGCCAAATACTTATCAAGTGACCGAGTGTTAGGAACAGAGAGTGATTAAAATTCTTGCCCTCAAGGTTAATACATTTTATTGTAGCACTTTCAAACAGCAGGACGCAATTCATTAGTGAGGCATAGAATTAATTTAGTGGGTCATGACAAGCATTAAGGAAATAAAACAGAATAGAAATACCAGAGTGAACTTTGGGTACTATTTTATGAGATTATGGAAGTGTGGCAAATATTCTGAGCTGCAGAGTAGAATCTGTTTCTTACAACAGGCTGAGATTAAAAAGCACTGAACACAAGCACCATTGGCCTTGTGGTCTAGGAAGAGGGCACGCAACAACAGATGCTTCATAAGAAGGTGACCAGATGGCTGAGTTACAGGGTTTTCTTCCCCCTCAGGTGTTGCTCAGTAAGTCAACAGATGTCCGCAGCCTGAAAAGCACTTGACAGCACAGTCCAGAATCTCTCTGGGCATCGATGCTTCATGCTTTGTGACTAGACCTCTTTCTTGGTCTTAAAACCTTCTCCCTCCTCTATTCTTAGGGCTAACATTAGTGATCTGTTCTTACAGAAAGCTGGAGATACACAGCATACACAGGTATTCTCACATTCTTTCTACATTTGTAGACTCGGAATCTTTCCTTATCAGAGGGCCCATGAGTTCTAATAATACAATCACATGACCAATGTCACAAATAGCTGAAATATTTACAGGAACCAATGAGTATAGCAAAGCCGTCAGACTTGGCAACCTTCTTAGAAACCTAGTAGTACTCTTCTTGCTGAAGGTCCCAACGCCAGGAAAACCAGCTCCTGTACCAAACTTGGGCTCAGTATAGTTCCCTTTCTATTGCCCTGCTCTTGTTTGTAAGTGTCTTTCAGGATGTGAACAGCTATTGTTTATTTTTCCTAAGTGCTTTCTCAGCTTTCTTGAAAATCTTCTGCCACATCTGTGCCTGGAAATCTTTTGTCCCCCATTCCCCCGAGTTTCAGCCAGAGTCCAGACCACATAGTCTCATTTTGTTTAGGTTTGTTTTCCTTTAAGTAATCTTCCAACGAGGCTTTGAAGCAAGCACCCTAGGATGATAGATGAGAGAAGCTCACACCTCTTTGAAGGACTGTGATTCCACTCTGCCTGCCTGGAGCCCATGCCAAGCAGCTCTAAATTGATTCACAGAGACAACTGGGAAACTGGGAAGGCATCTCAGTGGAAATGCCACTGGTTCCGGGCAAGAGTCACTGACTCTGTTTTGTTTTGACTTTCTTCATCTGTGTTTCTTGAGAACCACACTCCAGCACAACAGGTCCATGACTCTGGGTTGCCCACAGGGCTTTCTTTACCTCATTTTAAACTGGATTCCTCAGCAGAGAGGCAGGCACTCCTTTGAGATGAGCCATTTGCCAGCATCTAGTGGGGACGGGGGCAAGAGGAACAGCTATTTTTCTTTCTAGTTTGTTTTGGAGAAACAGTTGCTTCCCTAGAGAGTTGGTTAACTTTTCTCTAAACCTGAAGAAAATTACTAGCAACAAGAACTGAGAAAATAACGAGAAAGTATGTGACCTAAGGCTAAACAAGTTGTGCAGTTTCTCTGTCTAGCAAGATGGGAGAAAGGTACTTGACATAGTTCAGGATTGGTGAGGGACAAAGGGCTTGAAGACAATGGAATGTATTAAGCCTTTTGACTTCCAAAGAAATGTGACATTCATAGATGAATGGCTACAAAAGTTACATAATCTCCAAAAGTAGTAATTGCTACCCAGGTAATTATTGACAGTAGCCAAGGCTGCCAATTTTCTTCCCTTTACTCTGTTACCTCCTGCTCACTTCAATGAGAGTTCCATTTTTGTTTCCATGGAAACACAGAATACTTTACATGAAATATTTCTTAAAAGCAACCATGGGAAACTCATCCTTTGTGTATTAATCTTATTAACTGCATCTGGTTGTACCACTTTGATATCAGATCAGAAGGATCATGTTCATGGATCTTGCTCCCATGTCCTCACTCAGCTCTATTTTAAAGGCAGAGAGTGGGTGTGACGTGAGACTTAGAATGCTGTAAACCTTCAAAACTGAGTGGACAAATGCTTCACACTGCTGAGTACATAAGTTGCAACAGGCATGCTGTGCCGTTTCTCTTATGTTAGCCCCAGAAGGTGTAATTCCCATTTATACCTAATTTCAAGTTCTGTTTTCATGCCATTCCCATGGTTGACTCAAGATCTCTGCCCTAACTATGCCCACACCTCTCTTGCTTATCTTCCAGAATCAACTAAATTAATGAAGGTGAACCTGTTTAGAATAATGCCTGGCATATACTACGAATTTCAACACATGCATCTTAGTCCTCAGAGGGTCTGTAATGTGATCATTCTTATTAGCAAATAGATGGCTACTCACAGGAATGTTTGCCATTCAAGCCAAGGTAATAGCCAAGGACTGGTTTGTTTGACTACTTTTGTTAGCAAAAGTCAGCTTTTTTTTTTTTCTGTCAAGCTTTTGGATGAAGAATTCAGAATGGAGAAGAAGCAGAGAATATATTCTTAAGGAATATAGTGTACTTATCAGGACCACTTAGTGACTAGACAGTGGGGGACTAGCGACCCTACTGCATGGGTACATTGAGTACAGGGGCCCTGGCCCTAATGTGACTTGGTATTGGTTTTGCTTGTACCACTTACCAGATATGAAATGTGGACATTTTGTCAGTCCATCTGGGCTTTCATCTCCTCATCTATAAACCTTGAGGAGTAATGAACTTTTCTTAGAGGGCTATTGTAGAAAGTTCAGTGTCTATAAGTTGCCATTGCAGGTAAAAGCAGCTCTCACCTCTCATCAAAGATCCTTCCCTTTGTATCAGATACAAGGCCATTACAGAAAGGGGTAGTTAATCAAAATGGAGAGAATCATGAGGTACCCAGCCCCAATTGATGCTTCTATTACACAACCCCCACACCTAAGGCTCAGGGAGTATCATGGAAGGGAGAACTGAAAGATTGTAAGAAGAAGAAGACCAGAAGTCTGCTGGAAGATTATGTGTCCTAGAAATGACAGGAAATCTATATTCACGATACCTCAACAATACGGCTGCCTAATTAAGACCCCAACAATGGCAATAACAGTAGACATGATAACAAAGTGCTAATGTGGGAGGAGGAAATCTCATGTAGCCCCACCCCTAGACAATAACTACAGGCAACTAATGACTGTTAAGAGAGGGAGAATTAGTCTTCCCCAGGGATGTGTCCCCTAATTAGTTGCTCAATACCAACTGGTCAGCCCTGAAATCATATACATACAAGCAACACTAAAGGGACTCAGGAGGGGGTGTGTGTGTGTGTGTGTGTGTGTGTGTGTGTGTGTGTGTGTGTGTGCGTGATTAGCAATACTAACTAAAGAAGATGCCATGAAGTTGAGAGGTAATGAGGGGGAATATGAGAAGGAAATTTATGTAATTAAAATTTAATTAAAAAATTGCAAAAAGTAAAAATACTTGGACCAGGAAAAATGCTCTTGTATGATTTAGATTGTGTAAATTTTTGGTATTATCATCACCCCCAAACTGTCTTCAACTTTGTGACATATACCGGAAGGAGATATGGTGGGTGGTGTGTAGAAGAAAAGATGTGTGTCCTTAGAGGGAGAGAAGAAAATCCAGAAAGGCATGGGCAGTGTTTGGATGGGCACTGAGTGGCACTTGGCAGAAGAGAAGCCTTCCATGTAGCTAAGCCTGGAGAAGTGACAGGGTATCCACACAAACCAACTCAGGAGGTTCAGGGAAACAACGGAAAAAGAGGAGAGATAAGAAGATCAATTGCGTATAGTCTAGGCATCAGTAGAAGGAGGAGAGTCTGGCCTTGATTGGTTCATCCAACTCAGGCAGCTGAAGGTGGATCCAAGTTACTCAACCCCAGCTCCAGCAAGGATGAAAGAAGTCGATGCTGGCATGTGGGACAGGAAGCACTCCATCCAGAGCCAGAAATGCCAGAAGAGATTCACTTGATGCAGTGGCATTGGAGGCTGTATGGAGTTGGTAAAGTTCTCAGCGAGTGTGTCTTGCTGATCTTGGAGTGGCAGGTGGGGCTGACAAAGTTTGCCCTGGGTGGGGCACAGCGTGACGGCCAAGATTTCCCCATTCTGAGTGTGAATGTTGATAGTAGTACAGGAAATGTCCACCATAGCCTGAAGTGGTTGGATTTATATGATGGGTGAACTTATGATTTGTAATTCCTCAACTGGACAAATAAAAATAAAATGAGTTGGAAGGAACTGCATGGGAAACAGTCTTTCATATTTTTTCTTCTTTAAGAAATTATATTTTATTTTTATTTATGTGTATGTGGGGTAGTATGTGTATATATATATATATATATATAGTTGTGTATTTTATTTTATTTATGTGTATGAATGGTGTACACACACACACATATATATATATATACATATATAAAACATGAAGTTGCTGGTACTCAGGGACACTAGAAAAGGGGGTCAGACCCCTTGGAGCTGAAGTTACAGGTTACTGTGAGTCACCAGACAATGGTGCTAGAAACCAGACTCATGTCCTCTGAAAGAGCAGAAGGTGCTAAAGCCCTGAGCCATCTTCCCAACCCTCAGTCTTTCATATATTCTTATTTAAATTTGAATTTACCAGGCCTTTCAGCTTCAATATTTTCATTTAACATACCTAAAATTTTAAGGTAAAGACAAAAGTTTTAATGAATCAACTTTGTAATATAGAGGAAATAGGATCAACTCTGAAGGTCAATATATTTAGTTTTTTGTTGTTGCTATTGTCTTAAGAAGAATTTAAATAAATCACTCTATTTTAATACCTGTGGGATTTTTCCCAATATATAAAATGATAATAGTCATAGCCAGGTGGTGATGGTGCTTGCCTTTAATCTCAGTACTTGGAAGACAGAGGCAGGTGGATATATGTGAGTTCTGGGCCAGCCTTATCTACAAGAGCTAGTTCAGGACAGGCTCCAAAGCTATAGAGAAACCCTGTCCTAAAAAAAACCAAAAAATAAAATAAAATAAAAAGATAATAGTTATGTTAGTCAGCATTCCATCACTATAATAAAGTGCCTGAAATAATTAACTTCTAAAGAGTAAGGAGTGGTTTTGACTCACAGTGCACTGTCAATTGGCCCATTGCTTTAGGCTTATGGAGAGAGAGCATAGCATGGTGGGAACACGTGGTGAAACAAAGCCATTTACATAGGAAGCAAAAATGTCCATAAAGTGAACACCCCCAGTGACCTAAGAATCTTTCCAGGCCCCATCTCCCAAAGCTTCTGCCATCTCTCACTGTGGCCCCTGCAGACCAAGCCTTTACTTAATACATGGACTGGTAAGGAACATTCAGGTTTTAAACTGTAATGAAATTACCAATGGAAAGAGCTGACATGTGGTAGATTTTCAAATCCCTGTTATGATTATTATAATGGTCTGCTCTGTCCCTTTAAGAGACAAGCTATGCCCACTCCCTCCCCCATCTTCAGCTTCCAGCCTGAGCCCCTTCCTTTTCAGTCTCCTCTCCCTCTCAAAGAGGCAGCTTCTTTCTCTTCCCACTTCTCCCCTTCCCCCTTCTGTCTTTCTCTGTCTCTGTCTCTCTGTCTCTTTGTCTCCTCTTCTCCCTTCTCCCATTCCCTTCCATAACCCACTAAATAAATACCTAACCTCACTCTGCATGGTGTGCCTATTCATCTGTCTCTCGCCCGCTGTGCCCCGGACCAGCCACCTTTGGAGACCTGCAACATGGTCTTGTGGCCATGCCCACTGCAGCCTCTTTGGGAACTGCACCATTCCTGCCTGGGACTGGCTGCTCTCGGGACCCACTGTCCACTGCCTGCCACCGCTTGGGGACCTGCAGTGTTTCGGCCACTGCAGCCACTTGGGGATCTGCAGCATTTTTACTTAATCCATTATAATTATTGTTATGATTACCTGTTATTTACATTTTATGTTTATAATGTCTTTGAGACAAGATCTCACTGTATAACTCTGACTGGCCTAGAACTCTCCGTGTGGACCAGATTGGCCTCAAACTTGTTGGGGAGAAGCCTCAACAAAAATACCTTTTGCCAGGGTAGAGGTGTGGGGATTTAGAAATCTAGCAAAGAATATGAATATGTGAATAATAACAATAATATGGAGAAACATATAGAATACTATCGGGAGGGAAATCCAGTGAGTCCTGAAATTCACCTATGTTTAATTTCCAATTACTTAAAATACCTCTGACCCCAAAAGGTAGAAGTAAGACAAAAGCTGCACTAACATTGTACAAGGAAATGAGCAGACCAATTGAAGGTCGTGGGCTATGCCCAAAGTTAAACATTCTGTTGCTGGAACAAAACAAATCACCTCAAACCCTAGACCAAAACATTCTGTAGGCAAACCACTCCCTGGGTGGAATCCAAAGTTATATCCTTAAGGGAACTGGAACTTACTTGGAGCCATAGACTTTTGTTTGAGGTAGAAGCATATCTACTTCTCTATTCCTGAAATACAAGGTCGGGCTATTAGCCTCACCTGTTGACAATAACCTTGAGAGAGCAGAACTCTCTGACCTAAATCTAGGTGGGACCTTTGTTTGAGGCAGAAACACAATAACCTTGAAGGAACAGAGGTAAGTTCCAGCTCTCTGACCTTTGGTCAGTGTGGAAATAGGTTGCCGTTTTTCAGACCGCCACACAAACTCACAAAGAGCCACCTGCTTCTGCCTCTGGAGTGGTAGGGGTAAGACAGTGTTCCACCATACCCCAGTGTTTATAACTTTTAAACTGCAAAAATAACATTTTCAAAGTAATAAAATAGAGACAAATGAGTATGGGGAAAAGGATAAAATTAGGGAGGAGGAGGAGCTAGGAGGAGGAAGGAAATGTAACAAAAACAGAAGCAGAGAAATAGAAGAGAAGAAAGCCCTTCTTTACCTCTACCTGCTGGGGCCAGGCCATTTAAAAAACAAAGCAAAGCAAAAACAAAAACAAAAAAAGCAAGGTCTTATCGTGCAACCTTGTCTTAATTCAAATGTATGTTATCTTTTAATTCAAATCATGTTTGTTCCCATAAATGCTCAAATATTAATTAAAACATCTCCAAAATCTTTTTAACCCCCATACTGAACTGTAACCCTCTTTCTGCCCTCCTTGTACCCATTTCTTTCTTCAGAGAGAACTGCTATTCACAGTTGCATAGTACTCCCATACCTCACTCCCTCTGTAATGATCTGTTCTGTCTCTTTAAGAGACAAACCATGCCCACTCTCCCCCTTGTCGGCTGAGGCAGGCAGATTTTCCTTCCTGCTTGTAGACTGAGTCTCTTCCTTTTCCATCTCTCTTTCCCCACTTCTCCCCTTCCCCCGTCTCTCTCTCTCTCTGCTCTTCTCTCCTTCTCCCTCTTCCCTTCCATACTTTCATAACCCACTAAATAAATATCTAACCTCACTCTGCATAGAATGCCTATCCATGTCTCTGTCTCTCACCTGCCAACGCATAGTTCCCTGCCTGGGACCAGCCACCTTCCGAGACCTGCAACGTGGTCTTGTGGCATGCCCATCTGTCTGTCTTTCCTCATGGCTTGTTGCAGCCACTCGGGGACCTGCAGCATTTTTTATTAATCCATTTCACCCTCTGTCTGTCCCTCCCTCCCTATCTTTCTCTCTCTTTGTCTCTGTCTCTCTGTCTCTCAGCCTCTTCCCTCCCATGTATGTGTGTGTATATTGTTTCATTTTATTTTAATCAGTGCATGGATTTAAACATATTCTTGAATTATTGAAAATATTTATTACTTAGAGAAAATATTTATATTGCTTTAGTTTTAAAAAACTAAAACAAATCACACATAGTAGTTTATCACAAACTATGACTAGAATTAGGTTAAATCTAGAAAATTAGTCACTTCAAAATTTTTGGGGAGAAGGTAAATAGGGGTGAATAGAGAGAGCATAATTCCTGAGAAAATCATGGTTGGAAAAGCATGTAGGGGTAAGTGGAAACATTTTACAGGCAGTTCATGTAATCTCATGATTGTCTTCACATACAATCAATCTACATTTGTATTTTGAGAGTGTCTCTTTCCAGCCTCAGCCCTGAAACTGGAACTCACACATACAAACCAATAAGAACACATTGCCTTGCCGTATTTTCCCTAGTAACAGTATCCCATGGAAAGAACCCCAACTTATTTAATACTATAGTAAAGTCAAGCGAAAAAAATATGACAGCATTTTAACATAATATTTCTAAGAAAAGAGATGGATTATATAGATAAAGTAAACAACATTCTACCATTGTCATTTTGTATACTCTTTTCACAAATTAAAAGGCACTGGCCTAAAGGCTGGGGAAAGGATTCTTTGGGTAAAGTGCCCACTGTGCAAGAATGAGGATCTGAATTCAGATCCCCAGAATTCAGGTAGAGAGTCAGGCATGTGCCTGTAAGCTCAGCCTTGACAGGTCGATGGGCAGAGGAGAGATGAAGGCAAATGAATCCTGAAGCTCACTGGTAGCCTAGCTGAAGTGATGAACTTTAGCTTTAGTGAGAGACCTTGTCTCAAAAAAAAGTAAAGGTGGAGAGTGATCAAGAAAAGACATGACTTTGACTTCAGGTCTCCACACACATGTACACAAACACCCTGTTACCACATGAGCACACATATATCCACACCCACACGCACACCCACACATCAAACATTAAATAAAATAAAGGTACTATCCTAAGTATTTCAATTTGTGGCATAGAGCTATACCAGTAAAACCCTCATGTACATTTTCAAGCTTGGATATTCATGTTTGGATATTTTTCAAGTGATGGTGGGGATGCTTAGTTAGCTATACTAGAATGAAAAGTGGATCCATTTCCTTTCTCCAGATTCATCTGAAATGTCGCTTTTACATAATTTGGGCCATTAAGTAGATCTTGGAATTGGTAGCTTGGATCTCAAAAGTTGAAACAGAAAGAATGACGGAATCCGTCTAACGCTTAAGAGTGATTCTCTGAAACTACGCTAGATCCCACTCATGGCCACTAAGTGGTTAGTTCTGTGGTCATTACCCACTTTCCAACCCCCCCCCCAAGTCTATATAAGAAGGCTGCAGTGAGCAGTGGAGGAGGGGATCCCTCAGTAAGAGCTGTGTCAGGCTGTGGTGTATTTGTACTATGCCAATTAGCAGGAACTATTTCCAAGAATTCCCTTTGCTTTATGGTCCCTGTATTTGAAATTGGAAGGTAGCAGTGAGAGAAACTGACTTGGGTTTCTATTTTCTTCCCTTTTCTATCTATCTGACCTTTCTGACTACCTGTACCTGCTAGTGCTGGCTCAGCCCCAGATGCAGAAGCAACAGGTGCATATAAACCATATGCAGTCAGATAGGCCCTCCACATCTATAAAAAGATCATGGATTAAAATGTTTGGAAAAATGCATCTGAATACATCTGTGTTGATATATACAGATGTTTTCTCATCTTTAAGCACACACACATACATGCACATCACAGTTGTTTACAAAGCATTTGTATTGTAATTAAGTCACTGAAGAATGTATATATATAATATATATAATGCAAATACATAAAGTTGTGTTTTATTAAGGGATTTTAGTAGCCTAGAGTTTGGTATCTCAAAGTTAAGATGTGGAGATGGGTGGGCTCTGAAACCAATTCCCCAGCCCCAATAGATGACTATGTCCATAAAGAAGGGACAATCCCTGACAAATTGAGGATTCTAGCAAAGTAGGGGCAAGTAGTGCCAAGAGTGTGGTTGGAGTACGTGGAATAACTTAACAGCTCCTCCAGAGTTGAGAGCACAGGCCAACATGGAGATTTCTGTGAGCAGCAAGGCAGTCCACAAGGGCGCAGTACCCTTGGGAAGAAGATGGGAGCAAGTACCACCCATTCTACCTATGAAGATGAATATCAGCTCTGTTTCATGGTCTAATGCAGGAGTCAGAAGCCACGGGGTTAGGCCTTTCAGGTGACTAGCAAGGGAAGACTGTTCCGTCAGGAAAAGGGGAGGGAAACAGAACTGCCAGGGGAAACAATGGCAGACACACTCTCCCTTCAGTAGAATAGCGGGGGAAAAGTTTAGCATCCCTTAAAACCACATTTAGATTACCCGTTCATAGATACCACTGGCATCAGAATTGGGCTAAGCTGGGAAGCTATCAAAGATGTACCCCCACTGTTATCAGCAACTAGAGACTCCTCCTCCCCCCAGGGGACCAGAGATGATGTGGGTGAGGCAGAGGGAGGGGATAGCATCCCAGACTCAGACCTAGCAAGGGATGAAGAAGGGGAATTGAGGCCTAGTTGTACAGGTCTCTGAGAATCCTGACCAGCCTGTGCCATAGGAGAGGTTTTCAATAACTCAAGCACTGGAGTTTTAAACCTGGGCAGAACAAATTCTTTCTAAACCGGGAGAAGGGGAAGAAAGGTAAAAATTTTATTTCTTTAATTATGTTCTTGAATGGAAAAAATAAAACAAAACAATGTATGGAAAAAAATAAAAAAAAGAAATCAGAAAAAAAAATAAGTTTTAAACAAAACATGCCCCACAGACTTTCTGCCATAACTAAGCAGAGTGATTAGTGGAGTATAAAACCACATCACGCCACAGCCTGCACCGCTTTCAGACCTTGCCATGAAGTGAATACTTTACATGGAGATGAATTTATATGTGCATATATTCACACATATATGCAGTTATATAAAGATAAGTGATTTAAAAGTTTGTGATCCTAGAATAAGTTTAGCAAATGTATGGCATGCATGCCAAATATCTCATCCTGCATCCTCCTTCACACAAGGCAAACATCACTAATCACCCTACTCTTTCACACAGACCCAAGACTCAAACGTACAGCTCTTTTCAACCCAGCACTCTTGGAAGCCTGTTGATCAATCTAATTCAAGATTTCAGAACACAGCTAAGGAGTCTCATTTCAAGCTATTAAAATTAGTCTCAGGAAAACAATGCCTTGCATTTATTCTGGGTCCATTTATTCTCACTGGGAGCAAAATTCTAGTACACTTTATCAGAAGTTGTCTGGTTCATCAGGCCCAAGCATTATGAAGTTGGCTAGTTAAGACTGAGGAAAACAATACTGGCAGTGAAAGGTAGGCTTCTACCAGGGGGAAAAAAATCAACACATAGGAACAATCTTGACTTTCTAAACACTGAGCTGGTTTTGGCCCTTGATATTAATTTTGCTTGCCCCCATTAAGAGTACCTTTAGAAAGGTGTAAAAGAGTCCCATCTTAGAGATCCTCCAATATGTGCACAAGAAGAGGCTTCACAGTCACTGGACACAGTGATCAACTGTGGATGAAGGGAATGTTCACCATTCGTCCTTAAGGAAATAACCCAATGCATGAATATTAAAATTATACATATATACATACATATATGTAGAGAGAGACAGACAGACAGATACATACAGGCAGATAGATAGATATGGAACTTCACTGTAAAGGTTTAATGCTCAAAAGCCAGTAAAAAGAGGCATAGTTTGGGAAATTATTTCTTTGTTACAGCTAACAGGCTGATGTAGTAAAAAGAAAAAAGTCTCATTTTTAATATCAGATTTTTGAAAGAGAACAATGACCATACTGCTTTTTCTTCCCAAGTAAGGCTGCTTTCAAGTTTGTCTCATTCAGAACTCTTTCGTTTGCATCAACCCAGTTTCAGTTAGGGAAGAAAACTGGTGTCTTCAGCTCATTGTTGGACTTTTTAATAGAAGAATGTCTGATTGTTTTGTTATAATCCCTTATTCTTTGGGAGGTAGTGAGACAAGATACTGTATTTTCAAATGAACACATACAAAACCAAGTTGATTTCTTATGATGATAAATCCCCTCTAAAACTGCAGCTCTACAAATTTAAATATAATAATGGCTTTGACTAAATCTGTACATGGTGAAATCTGTCCATGGAGACCACCCCCAGAGTTCAATAAAGGAAAAAATAGAAAAGGGTCTTTTAGGCAGGTGGTCTGTGTTCACATTCATGGTGGTTTATATTCAATTATTCACTAGGAGGATTCATGGTAATCTAGAGTTAGCTCTATTCTTTTTCCTTCTTAAGGAATGTCACTGTTCTTTCTTCCTCTACCCTCTGCTGATTCTCGGGTGCTTCCACAGGAGCCAGGCCGCCCTGCAAAAGGCCAAATAACACAACGTCATAAGCTTAGCTGAGCTCTGACCAACAAAAATGCCCTGCCCCTCTCTAGTGTTAGCCCAGTGACAGGAAACACCCAAAGACAAGGGACGAAAGGCGCAGAAAGAAAAACGATTGTGCAAATGGAGGCTGCCGGAGTGTAATTCATGCTCCTTTCCCATCTCTTGGCTGCTTATGAAGCCTATTTTGAAGGCATCAGCATCCAAATGTATTTTATACATATTTAGCATTAATGTATGAAAAAATATCAAAACTGAGAAAATCTTTTTCAGAGCAAAGAAAACAAAATAACCCTTCTCAGTCCAGCCACTCGTTGCTTGTCTGTGCTTTCTTCCCACAGTTCTGCATAGACACACATGCACACATACACACACATGCACACTCACACATACCCATAGAGTAGAAATTATTGAGGATAGTTTCATCCTACCCTTTTACATTAAACACTTGCTGACACTCTATAATCATTGACTAGATGACAGTATTAGGATTTGAAAAGCTTTCTCGCACATCTGGACCACTGCCTGTTTGTAAGCCAAGTTTTGTTGAAACACAGCCACGGCTACCCATTTCTGTGCTGCTTTAGGCTGCTTCTGTGTGACAACAGAGCTTTCAGTCATGACAGCCCTGTAGGCTGCAGAGCCTAAAATAGTGATCGCCTGGCCCTGTTTATCCACCAAGTTCTAGCTTATATTTCATTATGTGTATACTTTGCGACTTTTTAAATCTCCCCCCACCCCGAATATTTAGGTGACCTACTCTTGAGTTCTTTCTAGTATCGCAAAGAATTTCAGAGTTCTTTTTTTTTTTTAATTTTAAAGGATATTTTGGTCCGGGGAGATGGTTCAGTGGGTAAGAACACTTGCTGTGCAAACATCAACATCTGAGTTCAGGTCCTTAGCACCCATATAAAATACCAGGCATGGTCAGTCCTGTGCCTGTAGCTCCATTGCTAATGTGTGCGTGTGTGTGTGTGTGTGTGTGTGTGTGTGTGTGTCAGGGTGTGGAGACCCCTGGATCATGAAAACTTGCCGACTGGGCACAAACCTAGCCAAAAAAGTGGTTAGTTCCAAGTTTAGCAGGAAACCCTGTCTCAGGGAATAAGGCAGAAAGCAATGAAGTGGACACCTGGCATCCTTCTCCAGCCTCTGAGTGCACTTGTGCACATGCAAGAGAATGTGTAGGCACACACAAACACACATGCACCTAAATATGTCATAGACATATGTGTACATATCACAAATACAAGATTTTCATGGTCTAAATCTATACAGAACCAAATTCCTGAAGACTTTAGAGTCTGTTAGAGCTAAGTAAAACATTGAACAAAACAGTTTTCTCGTAGAGTGTTTCTCCCTAGTGATATAGGTCACTTACCTTGTAGGCATGGAGCAAGAATGGACTTGTATTGACTAGTTTCCAATTCAACCAACATAAAATGAATACTAACCAGGCAGGTGGAACCAAATTCCTAATCTTTAGCACCTTAGCACAAAAGAAATTGAGCTGGCTCACTTTTTAAGTCAGGGAAGATTTCAAGATGGCAGCAAAGAGTAATGAAACAACCAGAGGGCCATTCTAAGCATGTGGGTGGACATTGTGTGTCGAGGTCACAACTTTCAATGACCTTGCTCAGCAGAAAGTCCACCAAACAAAGGCAGGGGTTGGAAAAGAGAAGAACATCTTGAAGGAATGTTTGTCTTCTCATCTGGGCTCTTCTTTGGCTTTTAGTGACAGTCACTCCGAGTATACCTACCTTGAGTCTCAATTGCCTTCCTGTCAGTCTGGCATTGTGAGCTCTCAACTCTGACTTCCTGAATTAGCTCTGTGTGGTATGCCACCTGTGGGGGCTTGAAGAAGTAACTGCCAACTTTCTCATCTGAAAAATGGGTCAAATAAAAGTTCTTGCTCGTGGGGTCTTTTCATCATAAATATAATAAAGGTCATTCTATTTGCTTCCCTGACTGGGCCCTCCAGTGATCTGTGGGTTTTCTCCTGTCTTTCAAAGAGATTACTAGAAAAAAAAATGGCCTGATAGCTTTCAGTAGAAAAATGTGCTCAATGTTCTTCTCCTGTGGAAGCCACGTGTGCTGCTCAGAATCACCTTTCAGTTCCAGGTGAGGCAACCCTGACTTTGCAACCTGTTGGGGTGTCAGTATTGCTGTTTTGCTTCTGACCTAAAAGGCAAAGTGCTGGTACCTGAAGAACGTCGCACGGAAGTAAACCTTCCTAATTCCATTGGTATTTAGCCAAGTGTGTTCCACTAAAGGAAATTGCCTCTATAGTCTGAAAAATATTCCTTGAACAGATAATGATATTTTAGACTCATGTAATTTGATATAATTTGTTAGTATATGTTATAAATATATATTTATTGTATTAATATATATTATATATTATTATATATTAATATATAATTAATAGATATTATATATTTTATATATTATATTATAATATATTATATATATATTAAACAACATTATTTTATGTTTTCCAGAAAATATGTTTTTCTGTAAATGTGCCATAGAGATAGTATTCTAAACACCACCTTTGCTGAGATACTGCCTTTCTAAATATTTTTATGCTGAATTGAAATAGAGATGTGTCTTGAAACATCATTTACTGGGAGAAAGGTCATAGATAGAGACCTCAAGAACAAGAGACACCTCGAGCTAAAATATAAGTCTGTGCACCAAATACCAGCTTTCCTTAAGACGCTACATGAGAGTGCTTAGCAGTCATGGGTGCTGAAGCAAGCAGGTCACCAAGGTAGAAGGCAGCATGGGGCAAAGAGGTGAGTGTCTCACAAGCCTGGCCATTGCTGGGGGCAGGGGGCATGACAGGGACAGCTAAGCTGCTTGTTTTCAGCATTGCAAGGTGGATTTAAGGGAGGGGAGGGGAGTTCCAACATCCCAAGAACAGTTGTGTTTATTCTCAGCATGAATGGTTGGGAGAGAATGGCAGCAGAGGAAAACCGGCTCTGCCCTCTTCCTTCTGAGCTTAGCAGCTTCATTCTGGGGGTGATATTGCCCTTCCCCAAGTAGACCAGCCGACACAGAGCACCCACAGGACCAATGGCAGCTTCTCTCTGACCGTTCATGCTCCACTTATTGCCAGATATACAGACAAGATGTCTTGTACACCAAGGACAAGGTAGGCTCCACCCTTAGAAGTAAAGAGCAAATCGTCTGGTCTTCACTTGCTCTTTGGTGACCTACATGACAGACCTCCCACCACCTTCTCACCTGCTTGAATGTTGATTGCCATGAGAACCAATGGATGGGGAGAGAGAAGGGTTTAAAACATGCCTTCTGCTATTGATTACCAAGATATTATAATATTCATCTTACTATCAAATAGGGTCACAGGACTCAAACTTTAAAGAACAATATTCCAACTTAGGCTCCCTCCCTCCCTTTCTGTCTCTGTACCCTCTCATGCATAACTTCCGTGTCTTAACAGTCTTTCTGTTTTTCCATGAGAAGTTTCTTTGTGTTTAAAAGAGGAAAAGTTTTATATTTTACCCTTAACTGTGTCTCTAACATGTGTTTCCCTCTTTTTTTTATTTATACCAAAGCCATATTCCATCATTTAATTCAAAATCAGAGCTTTACGGTGACAAAATCGCCTGCATAGGTCCAATCCTGTCTCTGCTACCTACATACTCCATATCCTTTATAAGAGTCAGGCGTGGAGGTCTCCATGCCATTTCCTTATAGGAAAGTGGGGAACCGTGAATGAATTCCATCAATGTGTTTAGCATGGTTCCCAGCAACACTCCTTAAATCTCAGCCATCATTAATATCAGATGAAGCATGAATTCTCCATAGCTGTACTTTAATGTACATTGGTTTAAATGGGAACGACCGCCCACCATTTCACAGCTAGAAAAACACCATGTCACAGAAATCCAGTTTACTTGTCCCAGGTCACACAATGAGCCCCAGCACGAGTGAGCCAGCACAGGTCCATCTGCCCCCACAACCAGAATCTGCGTGTTCCCTCACTTTCAAGCATTAGATCATCAGCATCCCAAACGGAGGAACCCCAAGATACCTCCTTACCACTTGACTAAACTTCTACTCATGCCCAGAATAACGAGATGGAAAACGGGCCCTTTACGGAAGTGATTTTCCAGCCACGGATGCTGAGGCTTTCTGGTACCTCCTGAATCTCTGATGACCACATGCTGGGACTCTGGCTCGAGAAGTGAAGGGCAGTAGACAGGAGGCCAGCTCTGCGACTCTGTTGCTGCTTGGTAAGAAGCCATGCTGACAGCAGAGATCCTTTTCCGTGTTGAGTAAATGCCCCATCACACAAATCTACTTAGACCACATCCTTCTGGGGGTGCGACCACCAGTTGATTTAAAATGCCAACCTTGTGTAGATCGTTGCCAGAAGGGTGAAATATGAAGTTTACCTAGACTTTTCTTTGTCGGAGCATTTATTGTAAATCATTCGTTACTGGGAGTTGCTATCCATAACTCATGCAGTTCCTACACGGTTTCGGGTGCTGAAAGAATTCTCTGTACTTGTCCAACAAAAATGTACCATCTTTTCCAAGGATATAATTACCAGGTATTTTTTTAAGTCCCAGCTAAGATATCTGTGTGGAGAAACTCAGGCCCAAGGACACTCAATTAGCTGGGAACAGCGAGTGTGGTTTTTAATGTGAGAGCCACAAGTCTTTAGGGATGCTTATGAGCACAGATAACAAATACCTCAACTAGTATTCCGACTTGCAAGCTGGGAGAGGAGGGAATAGGCAGGCAAAGCACAAAGCATCCTCATGTTCCAAACCATGCATTAAACACTTTCTGTGGCAGCTTAATTCTCCTGACAACCCCTATGGGTAAGTTTTATCATCTTCACTCTATAGATGAATAGATTAGGGTTCACGATCTCATGCCACAAACCAGTAGAACCACAATCCATAGTGAAAATAATTTACTTAGATCACCATGTAGAAAGTCCTACAGTCCCAAATGGCTTATTCCGGGCTTTTGTGGGTGGCTTTATCAGAGGCGGGATCATTAAGGATCCCCATTATCAGGACCGCCCCTGAATATCAAGGAGGAAAGCTGCTAGATGCAACAAGCATTTTCATCTTGGCCACCAACAAAGATCAAGCACATGGAAGCTGAACCCCCCGGAGGTAGGAGAAAGAGCACGGTTCTCTTCTGCCCTGGGCATTCTACCCAGAGTAGGCAGCAATATGGACAGACAATTAGTATGAATGGATTTGATCAAAACACCAAGAAAACACCAAATCTGATTGATGCTGAAAGTGCACCCATGTGGGAACACACAAAGGAGTGGGGGAGAGGGCTGGCCGTATGAAGCCAGCCCCGCTTAGAAATTCTAATCCTCATAAGCTGCTCTTTTCACTGCGTGGTTTTTAATATTTATTGGCAAGGGCCTTTTAATCCTGATGAAAATAACATGTCCTGAGGAAAAGAAGTGTTGTAGCTAGACTGAATGAACGTGGCCTTGGCATTTAAAATGTTCCTTGGGGATCAGTAGAAAGACAGTGGGGCCTGGAAGAGGGTAAAGGTGACCCAGAAATGAATATTGGCAGAAGACAGGAAATATTACCGCCAGTAGGAAGTTGAATTCAAAATGGAGTAGAGGTTGGCCAGCTCTGCCTGAGTTACTTCCTGAGAGAAAGGCCCAAACTTCTGACAGGAGAGAAGTTAATACATCATAGAGGTGAGGAAAGAGTTAGCTCAGGGCACCTAGGGTTCTAATGAAAAAGATCCTGATTCCCAGGCATTTATGCATGACCTTACAAAGTTCACTTTTTTCAATGTTTTTTCTTTCCTTTTCGTTCGTTCTTTCTTTCATTCTTTGTCGTTTTCCAGAGGGTCAGAGCATTTTGAAGTATACAGCTTCACCCTCAGATCACCTCTTGGACATATAGGTTACGAAAGAGACTGAAGGAAAATACATTTTTTTAATGCGGAGAAATATTTAATGAAGGAAAAGTTAAATATTGAGTAAGTGAGGCTAAATTTTTAAAAATTAGAATTATTTCTGTGTATGCATGTTTTGCATGCATGTATGTATGTATACCACATTCATGACTGGTACCCATGATGGTCCAAGGAGGTGGTCAGATTCCTTGGGACTGCAGTTACAGATGTTTTTGAGCCTCTGTGAGTGCTGGGAATGAAAACTAGGCCCTCTGCAAGGCCAATAAAAGTTCTTTACCACTGAGCCATTGTTTCAGCTCTGACATTATAATATTTAATTGACATAAACTTCACATAGTAGATCATAGTCTCCAGGGCAGAAGATATGCATAGAAGAAAAGAAAAGAACAAAACCAATATTTGTTGCAAAGTAATAAGGCCAGCTTTCAACCTACAATTCCCCATAGCAGTCTTACATAAAGGGAATAATTGTCATTCAGGGAAATAATAAAACCCTGAAGAGTTGATATGGGTTCACACAGGTGTTAAATCCCCTCGCCATCCTGCAAAATAAAACATATTGGCATTTCCTTCTGCTGAAATTCAAAAGGACAAAAGGCTTTAATTTTAGTTAATTTTAAATTAATGAAATACCTGCTCATTGGGAAACAGACCCCTCAAATCCCCCTTCCTCTGCAAACTGGAGGAACTTCTAAGTTGAGCATGGTTCTCTCTGCTGATTGGAGGAGGCCATCAGTAAGGGACTAGGGCCCAAGGGCAGAGGTCAAGAAGGGATTTGGGGTCCTGGTAGAGCTACTGAGGCTGAATACATGGAGATACACCATCTGCAAGACAACAGATGGCAGTTTGTGTCCCATCCTCACACAGGGGTCCCTAAGAAGCCACTTGGCTCTCTGTTCCCATATTGGCATTCCCTCATAGCACACCAGATCCAGCTCCAGTCTGAGTGTTAAGAGGGACTTGAACAAAGTCAAGGGCATTGCCATAATTCCTCTTGGGCACAATTTCTTAATCCACTGTGAATGAGCCAAAATGGAAAAACAGAAACAACTATTCAGCTTCTAAACCCACAGGAGCCCAACCGACTGGGACACAAACCAATTGGTCATGTTCTAGCTGGGATTTTTGTGACTCAGAGTAGAGGTTGAGAGGTCTTACATATTGCTCACAGAGTCTGATGTGTGGATGGATAATTACTCTGGTTATTCATCCTTGGGCTTTCTTCCCGGAGACTTTGCCAATGCCACAGTTTGCTATTGTCTTTTAATTTAGCGGTTGGCAACAGACGCTCCTGTTTTGTGATAATGAGAAATCAGTGTCTTTCTCCCACAGGAAGGGGCTTTCACACTCCCCTTAGCCAGTTCTTCTCCACTGGAAACAAGGTGCACTAGGCTTCTTCCTGCAGTGGAAGAACAGCCCACCTGAAGGCAGCTGGGCCTCTGTTCCTCTCCCAGTTTTGCCACCCGCCTGCTGTATGAACCTCTATGATCTACTTAACCTCTCTATGGTTTCCCATAACATAGGGCTGCTGGAGAGATTCATTACAAATAAATAAACTAATTATGGAAATATGCCCAGCAATCATGGAATCTTAATAAGTTATACTTTTCTTTTCTCTTCCCGTGTTTAGAATTGGGTATTTTCACCATGAGTATTAGTAATTGTGCCTTGTTCATAGCTAATAATTAAATTCATGGAGTAGCCATTAGTGATCATCAGAGATATAATGGGACATTCTGGAAGGATTGATATCTGTGCTAGAGAGAAGACATAATCTGAGAATAGGGAAATATACCCTAAAATACTCATTTACTTTGTGTACACTGTCTAGCCAGATTAAGGTGGCTCTGAATTTCATTTTCAGCTTCTTGGAGGAGATGATATGAAATGAAGAATTAGCATCTTCCACCATAACATTGTAAGAGGAACTCTACATAGCAAATGTATGGAATGAATAATTTCCGAGTTTGTGATGTAAATTGCTCAAAGGAAAATAATGTTTATGAATGGTAAGAGGAATGTATTTTAGGAAAGACATGAACAAAATTTTTAAATCATGATGAATGTATTCATGTGTATTTAAAAATGTTAACTGAAACTGGTACATGCCTTTAATTCCATCACTTGGGAGGCCAAGGCAGGCAGATCTCTGTGAGTTCGAGGCCAACCTGGTCTACAAAGGCTAGTTCCAGGACATGCTCCAAAGCCACAGAGAAACCCTGTCTCGAAAAAACAACAACAACAAAAAAGTTAACTGAAGTCTCTTCTGTTATTTGAAGAAAAATAAAAGGTATAAAGTGCCTTGCTTTTTGAAATATGTGAGATAATATTAAAGGTGATTTGTGGATATGGAGCATGTGGGAAATTCAGGAAGTTTGTCTGGAAGTACCATGGTCTATTTCCTGGTATCCTGCGGAACTCAGGTAACTTCTTTCTTTCCTCTTTCTTTGCAAATCTCCTCTATTTCTTAAGGGATAATTATAACTGTCCTTAAGGAGTTGAAGATGAATATCCATAAAGCCTTAAAAACACTAGCTGGCATGTGTTGATGTGAACTTAGAAAGAGAAAGAAAACACAGATGTAAGGTTGGTTTGGGGTCTGTCTCTAAGAGAAACAGAATTGTATTAAGTGTTACAGCAGGTCTTTGATAAGTAGGTGAGCCACTGCCCACACTAATGAAAATTAATAGGTCAACGGACTTTACTGTGGTTCCCATGAAGAGAATTGCAGTAAGACATTTCCAGCTCTACTTCCTAAGCCCTTGTGAGTTACTTAAGGTCACAAATACATTACCGTATGACTGAGAAACCACACACTTGGAGAGCTGGGAGCATACTCCTGCCAAAGTACAAAGAACTGAGGAAATATGACACAGTGGTTTCTCTTTGGGGACACATAAGTACTAATCAACCAGGATGACTTTATTGGGAGCCATTGCGCGTCTGCTCTGGTGACGTTCTAGGCTGCCCAGAGCCTCCCAGGGGCATATGAAACAATTAACTAAGCCCTGCGTCTTTTTATCTTTTCATTCTGTCTATGAACGTTTTATTCCTTTAACTCCAAATGCTCACTATTTTGAATTTAGTAACTCACAATTTGTTTATGAAGCTACTTAGCTCCTCCCAGAGATAGATGCATTTTCATTTTCATCCACATTGCCTTCTAACTAATGTCGCCTGGCTGGTGGTTTAGAATTTAACAATTTTAAAAATTGAACAACACATATCAAGTGAAAAGGCATTGTAGTAGACTCATAAATATTGTCATCAAATGTCTCATGAAAATATTTCTCCAACTTTCATTTCCAAGTCACCTCTCTTGAGCCCAAAGTATTTGGCCCGACCCAGGATGCCCAAGTACATATGGAATTGTGAGTGTTGATGTTTTCAAATCTCAATACATAATAGTGCTGAAAGATAATGAGGAGACCTATATCAAAGAATTTATTTAACCTAATCATGTTTAATGGTGGGCCTCTTTGATGTGTGTGTGCTCATGTTTGTGGGTACATGTGAACACACATGTATCTTCTGCGTGTGGAGGTCAGAGGTCATCCTTGGATGTCATTCCCTAAGGGTTGTTTGTTTTTATCTTTGTTTTGGTTTCGTTTTGAGACAGAGTCTATTCATGGCCTGATACAGTCACCAAACAGCCTAGGCTGACTGACCAGTGAATCCTTAGGGTCTACATGTCTCTGCTTCCCCAGTACTAGGATTACAAGATGTACCACCATGCCTGGATTTTGTGGGGTTTTGAGGATCAAACTCAGGGCATCATGTTTGTATTAGCCTCAATGATGGGCCCTTTTAAAAATCTGATAATCCTAAAATTTGTTTCCTAAAAGGCAGATTAGGACATGCTGCTCCTGTATAGACAGTGGTCACAACATTGCCTCTTCATCAGTCCAGTGGTTACAACATTGCCTCTTCATCAGTCCAGGAACTCAAGGATTTTCTCTACTTTTCCTTCTCACTAACCTAGACAGCTTTCCAAGTCTGACACTTTTGCTTTGGAAATGTTTTTCTAGTTCCCTCTAACCTCTCCATCCTTCTGCCAGAGGTTAAGCCTTGCTCATGTCTCTCTTCTGTAATTTAGCATCCAGAGTTACTATCCCAATGTGCTTATTATCAGATGACTTTTCTACCTAAAACCTTCCTGGGTTCTCACTGACCACACAATTAAGACAAAATATTTACCACTAATTTGAAGGTCAGATATAGGATGACAATTAGAAGATTAGTATTTGGATGCAAATAATTCCATGGACAGCCATGGAACATTTATTTAATCTTTTCTAGCCTCACTTTCCTAATCTCCTAAATGGGTATTATCATACTTCAGATTTTGTAAGATGAAACTAGAATGATGAAACTAGATTGGTAAATTCAAACTGATAATACAAAATTGAAAATGCTTGCAAATTTAGAAATTTGAGTAGTGCTTTATTGTATGCTCAAGGACAGAGTCCTGGCTCTGTAGTTCCATAATTTCACACTTTTCCCCAGATACCTGTGTTTCAGCTACACAAATGCGAACCCCTTCTTCAGTGTGCCGAGCCCTTGCCTCATTCCATGGTTTTCTGCTCTCGGTTCCTTCTCTGTAAAGGGCTATTCTCCACTTCAGCGCTGGAGATAACCCCTGTCTACACTGCAGATTAAAAATAAACATCACATAGCATATTTATCTTTGTAGGCAGTAAAGTGCTGAAGTCTTAGTCGTCTTGCTCAGAACTGGGGAGAGTTAGGAACCTCCTAATACAGCACAACCAATTGCTTAACCTCCTTCCTAAGTGGAAGAGGAGATCTTAGTGGATAGAGATAGAGTGGATTAAGTCAGCAAGGGAAAAGACTAAAAAGTTTACATACCAAGAGTCAAAAGCTAAGAAAGAAGGGGGCCAGACACAGTGACAGATCGTTTACCATAGGCATATTCTTCAAGGACATCACAGAACCCATGCCAGCTTTAACCCCAAGGACTGTATCAATTAGACAGAGATTATTGATATTCCTTACGATGACTCCAAATCATCAAAGACTGTCATAATAATAATATGTATCTATTCGCCTTAAGAAGATCTTATGAAGTGGCTGCTTTATGCTTTGGTTTAATAAGAAGTATGTGTGTGCACGTGTGTGTGCATGCTTGTGCATGCACTTAACATGCAGATTTGCACCTACATAGAGGTCAGAGGACAAACTTGGGTGTTGGTCCTTACTGTCCTCTTGGGAGTCTCCTGTCTCCGCCTCTCCTCTTAACTATGTTCTGCTTTTCGTGGTACCGTTTTGATTCACTGTCATTGTGATAGTGTCATCATGTGAACTCTACACTTTACAATGAGAAAGTAAGGTACCAAGAGACAGAGAAACTCTTGCTAAGAAAGGTCAGAGAGTCGAAGAGTTCCAATGATGTTAGAGCCAGTTGTCCACTAATGAACTCTGCATACACAACCGTGGCAAGCTACTGATGCATATTTCTATAATTAATGTGTATAATTAAAAATGTTTTATTTAAAAATTACCTATATTTTAAAATATGGATACATTAGCTAACTTCAGAAACCATTGAAATAGGATATCATGTATTGCTCTGATGCAACAAGCAGATATGTTTTCAAAAGTTAGCTTGCTAGAAGAAAGGTCTAAGGCAAGTGACTGTCTTTGAGCTGTATTGGGACTATTGTGAAAAAGTTAAGTTTTACATCCTCATGGGATGTTTTTCTTAGATCTGGAGTCATGGGGTCATGTAAGAATTTGGAGGAGTGGGTACATTGAGTGGACCGCTCATTCCAGTTTTGTTTTGGAGCTGGTTGACTTGCTTCTCTTGTGCCTGTCTTCATCCTTCCACAAAAACTGATCCACTGCTGTGGAGGCCACCGCCTATTTCCTGTCCCTTCAAGCTTGTCCTTAGGGTGTCACCTTTTAAAGCCCAGCCCTTGTTTCTCTTCTTTTTCAAGCCAGATCCTCCCTCCCCCCTTGTCTAATTCTTAGCCAAGCATAGCAAGGCCAGCTGGTGAGAGCCTTATGAGAGACAATGGCGCCAGCCCTGCTTAACGGAACACTGCCTTGCCAGCCGAAGCTTCCTGGATCAGAGCAGTTGGTTTTGAGTTGTAGCCCATCCTCTGACCCATATTGACATGCTTCTTCGGTGGGGATTAAAGCCTTGTGAACTGGAATAAGAAGAGGTAGAAGAAAGAGGGCATTGTGGGTCTAGAGGGAATCAATATTGTGTCTTTGAAAAGGCATGTGTTTATTCCCAGACTGACCATCTGGACTGTGTGGCCCCAAATCAACCACAGAGAAAGGAAAGAGAATGAAATTGGCACGAGGGGACTTTGTAAAGGGCAGGTCTGCAAGGTAGCTTGTCTGGGAAGATGAAGGACCTGCCAAGGTCAGTATAAAGCTGTGCATTCAAGTCAAGGAAGAAAAGCGATATTCTAACACCTGCAGCCACCTATTCTTCCCTGCGCCCTACCAAATCTTCTCCAGGCGTGAAGAAAGAGCTGTCTCTTCAGCACTTGCCATTTCTTCCTAATCTCAAGTGTCCCTACACACTTTCACAATAGGGGTTGTTTACAACACTACTGGCACTTTAACTGGCTTCCCAACTTAGGAAGCATGCACACAGAATAGCCAGTGGTGACAATGTAGCTATTGCGTCTGCTCCCCTACCTCCAGCGCGACGGACGGACGACGGAAATCGCGCGACGGACGGACGACGGAAATACCCAGCTACTTCCAGCCTCCTCACCTAACAGCCTACTGGGGAAGGGAGTCAGTGAAGACAGAGCTTCAGAAGCGTCTAGGGGAAGCTGACGGTGCAGGTGGGTGAGCCCGAGAGTTCCAGGCTACATCTGTCCTTGCTCAGAGCAACAGCTTGGGTCTGTCCTGCAAATAACCAGGAACTGGGAGAGTGTCTTAGGGAAACACATGTATTTTTCCGGGACACCAATTAGCCAAATCCTGCTGTCCATGCCCATGGATGATGTTTAAGGTAAGAACGTGTATAGAAGAAAAAAGTCTGGCTCGGATGAATTTCCTATCTGCCCTTTTAGTGTCAATTTTAAATTCACTGCCAAATTCAAGGTCAAGGGAGAGTAATCCCTATGATTTCTTCCATGAGATGTGAGTATTGGCTCTTATATTTATGTCATCCATTTTTACTTTTAAAAAACTTATATGAGGCTTTGAGGGTGTTCTCTCCACTCTTTAGCCTATCTTTATTCTTGGAATTCCTTTTTCCTTTGTGCTGTCTCTGTTTTGCCTGTGCCTAACTTATTAGAAAGGATTTCATCTCTGGTCCTGGCAACTGCCAGGATTTTTTACCTAAACTGTACTGTGTTTTTCTTTTAAATTCCAATAAAATCAACCTCAAACTTCCAAAAAATTCTTTAAAATCATTCTATAAAACTATAATTTACAACATTCACCAGTTTTTTACAACCTGCTGAGTTTTTGGTTTTCCTTTTAAATGCTCAATAGTTTCTTATTATAGTCAACCAAACCCCTCTAATCCTGGCTCCTGGTAATCATTAAAATGGTGTATGTCAAAATAGTTTTGTTTTATCTAGAGTTTTAGATGAATGAAGTAATATAAGAAGTGAT
Source organism: Ondatra zibethicus (assembly GCA_004026605.1). Lineage (NCBI taxonomy): Eukaryota > Metazoa > Chordata > Mammalia > Rodentia > Cricetidae > Ondatra > Ondatra zibethicus. The sequence goes on from PVIU01000732.1 coordinate 255,924, forward strand.
TTTGTATCTATTTAAGTTTTAAAGGTTTGATATTTACTTTTAATTATTTGTGTATACGTGTGTGTAGTGTGCATGTGTGTACAGGGTCCACAGAGAACAGAAGAGGGTGTCAGATTCCCTGGAGTTGGAGTTATTGGTAGTTGTGAGCCAATCAAGATGAGTACTGGGAACTGAACTGGGGTCCTCTGCCAGAGGTGGGCTCTTGACAGCTAAGCCATCTTTCCAGCCCCTCTACTTAATTTTTAGTACTTCTGAGATTTGTGTAACTTGCTATACATATTGATAATTTATTTTTTTATTTCTGCACTATATTCTCACTGTGTACTTTTATACCAACATTTTATATATAGTATTAAGCTATTGTGAATGAACTTGATATATACATTTTAGAACAAGCCTTTTGTCGACATTTTTATTTTTCTTGGCTAAATTCTTAGAAGTTGATTTACTGAGTCATATGGTAAAGGTGTGTTTAACTTTATTAAAAAATTGCCCAAAATCATACAACTAGGCAAGGGCTCAGCACACTGAAGAAGGGGTTCGCATTTGTTGTGGCTGAAACAGAGGTATCTGGGGAAAGGTGTGAAATTATGGAACTACAGAGCCAGGACTCTGTCCTTGAGCATACAATAAAGCACTACTCAAATATCTAAATTTGCAATCATTTTCAATTTTGTATTCTCAGTTTGACATCTACTGATCCAGTTTCATCATCCCATAATCTTACAAAATCTGAAGTATGATTATACCCATTTCAGTGATTAGGAAAGTAAGGCTACAGAAGATAAATAAATGTTTCATGTTTCATGAAAATAGTTCCATGGAGCTATTTGCATCTGAATACTAATCTTCTAATTGTCATCCTATATCTGACCTTCAAATTAGTGGTAAATGTTTTGTCTTAATTGTGTGGTCAATGAGCTTATCTGAAGTCCTGGCTAGAGTAGTCTGTGAGGTAGCATCTTTGAAGTTGTTCTGGATATAGATTTTTGAAGAACTAAAACAGAGATAGTCTGAGAAGCTGGAATACCTGGGAGACTTGTCTTCATTGGTGTCTGGCCCTTTCTCCCTGAAAACACACAAACTTTTAAAGATAACCTGCATATCTGTATTAACACAGATATGGCATGTGTGGTGTGCACAAATCAGCTAAAGATGATTCTCTGTTCTATGTTCGAGCAGGTAAAAGACATCTGCCAACTTTATAAGTGTTTGGACTGCATAACCAAACTGTAATATAAATCTCCATCCATGTCATGTGAAAGGATGGCATGTAATAATAACACATGAGGATTCTGTAGCTAACATATTTATCGTATGTTGTCCAGTCTCAGAGCTGTTCCCATGTTAAGGGATCAGCTTTATATGTCACCTGTCCTGTAGTTTTTCTTAGTTTCTTCCTCCATGTCTGCAGCCAAGATTTTCAGGAGATCTCCCCTAATCAAAACTGATCTTCATTAATTTTGATAGAATCCATAGCTTTTTGTTTCCTGTTTAAACAAAGGCATAGCCTCTCCCCCAATGCAACACATTTTCTGAATTCCATTTTAAAGTTAAGGCATCCTTAAAATATATATAGGTTGGTTTAAATTAGCAGTTTTCTCCCTACAATCTAATATCTCTCAGCAGCATTTGCCCTTCACTCATCAGCATTCAAAAAATTCAAAAATCAATAAAACACCAAATGGGATCCAGATGTCCTGTGTATTTCCCATCCTTATGTGACTTATTCTTTTGATATTAATTTACTCTTTTTAAAAAAACTTTAATTCTTCAAATTTATTTATTTATTTATTATGACAAACGATATACAATTTATTTTCTTTCTTCAGCATCTATATACATTTAAAGCTTATTGTATTTGTTCAGAGGGGTTTTTATTTGGTCCAGACCTGACTTTTTGTGTGTCTGCAGCCTTCTCTGACTGTATGAGCCAAACTTCAAATGGCATGACTCCACTTAGCACATGGTGCTTAAGACTGGCTCTGCCTACGTCAGGTCCAAAGGCACAGGAGACACATTTAACTGCCCCAGCTCTGGGAAGCTTTTTATCTAGTGCTGAGTAGCACACTGCTCAAGTACTCTGCTGAACAACAGAGCCTCTTAAAGGAGTTGAGCCTCTGTAGACCTTGAGCACTGGGGCTGTACAAGAGATTGCAGTTACTAGGAAGATGTGTGTGGTCCATGTTCAGAACATTTTTTTTTCAGCTATCTCAGTCCCTGTTTGATTTTATGTGCTGCTATAGAGATTTGCATTGGAATGGATCTTGGTCTATTGATACAAATTTAAGATCAATTTTGTTTTATACATATTTATATATTTCTGCTCTTGATTAAGGTATTGTGTTTGTGCAGCCTATTTAAAAATGTAATGCATAATTAAGAAATACAGGTTAATAGAGAGTAATCTGTAATAGTCAAACTTCTAGTCATGTAAGTTAGGTTTTCTAGATATATATAGATATATTTCCGTTAGATGGATATTATTCAAATCTTTCAGAGACCTTCAGAATACGGTGCTTAAAATGTTTTAATAACATAGAACGTTTCATGATGTGAGACACATCTGCTCCTGGAAGTACCAATCTACTTCAGGAGGATGATGGGCATAGAAGCAGCTCCTTATGGAGTTTGCTAGCCTTTTGGGCAAGAAACTGCTCTTGCCTAGATTGCTTGATGATATTCTGTATGAACTGGACTTGAAGGACCCACAGAAAAATGACTGCTGAAGTTGCCCAAAAAAGGTAAGACAGTTCTTTGGGGTCCCTGTTTCATGAAAGAGTCTGCAAGACATTTTGCAGGATACAGAAGAAAGTGACTGACAAACTGCCAATATAGGTGGAACTGTCTTTGAAATTTCCTGCTTCAAGGAAAAGTCTGACAGATACTATGGGCCTGTAGGCTGAAGATGGCTGTCCAGGCAGTGAGATGTCTCTGTCAATTCTAGAGTTTTGGAAGTTGCTTACAATGCACTTTCTATTAACTTAGGTAATATTATATCCTTCTGGAGTCTTTGATGGAGTTGAAGAATATATTGTTATAATTATAGCTTCCCCTAGTTATAAAAGATAAAGTAGATATAAATATTGTAACTGTAATTCTTGCTTGATACCTGTTTTGTTATATGTAATTTTACTATGTTAAAGTTAAAACTTTCCTTTTCATTTGAACAGTAAAGGGGAAATGTGTGGGAAGTCCTTCTGTATATGTGTTGCTTTCATTGGTTAATAAAGAAGCTGTTTTGGCCAGTGACTTGGCAGAATAGAGCTAGGTGGGAAAACTAAACTGAATGTTGGGAGAAAGATGGCGGGGTCAAGGAGAAGCCATGTAGCTGCCACTGGGGACAGACACCTCCACTGGAGCTTGCTGAAACTTTGCCAGTAGGCCACAACCTCGTGGTGATGCACAGATTAATGGAGATGGGTTAGTTTCGGGAAAAAGAGCTAGATAGAAATATGCTTAAGCTATTGGCCAAACCATATTGTAAATAATATAGTTTCTGTGAGGTTATTTTGGTTCTGGGCAGCCGGGAATGAACAAATAGCTTCCAACTACAATATGCCATGTGTTGCGCACCAAATGTAGTTGGACTTTCTTGTTGGACTTCCTTTCGGAACACCAGCTCCAAAAATAGTAGCATGGAGACTTCTTATTAATTGTGAAAGCTTGTCCTTTAGTTTAGGCTTGTTCCCAATTAGCTCTTAAAACTTAAGTTAATTCATTTCTATTAATCTACATTCTGTCATATAGCTTTTGACTTCTCCATTCTGTGTGTCTGACTCCCTCCATGTCTCGCTGGTGACTCCTGCATGCCTAGATTCTGAGTTCCCCTCTCTCCCAAGAAGTCCCATCTATTCTCTCCTGCTTAGCTATTGGCCACTTAGATTTTTATTAAACCAATCACAACAATATCTCTTCATACAGAATACAAATATCCCACAAAAATGGGGTGCCTTCCATTTACATATTACTTTTTATATCTCTTTCAGCAATGCTTTTTACAAAACAAATCATCCACCTTCTTTGATAAACCTACAGATAGATGATGATTTTGCTCATTCTTCTATGTCAACCTTATTTATTAAACCTCCCTCTACCATCTCCTACCCGAGCTTTCTGAACCTCTGATGGGTACTATTCTACTTTCTACTTGTATGACATCAACTCTTTAAGTGTCCACATGTAAGTTAGAACAGGCAGCAGCTGTTTGCCTGTGCCTGAATTATGCCCAGTGGACAATACAGTGCCCTCCACTACTGCCAATATCGTTGCAATGACAGGACTTGTAATTTACAGTCACCCTGTGTGGTGGTTTGAATAGTAATGACCCCCACAGGCTCATATTTAGTCATCAGGTAGTTGCACTACTTAAAAAGGATTAATAAATACAACCATTTTGGGAGTAGGTATGTCACTGTAGTTGGGCTCTGTGGTTTCAAAGTCCCAAGCCAGTCTCAGTGTCTCTCTTCCTCCTGCTGCCCACAGATCCAGATGTAGAACTGTCAGCTTCTTCTCCAGTACCATGTCTGCTTGTGAGCCACCATGCTCCCCTGCATGATGATAATGGACAATTGTATCGTGCTCCAGATAAACGCCTTCTTTTATAACAGTTGCCTTGGTCATGGTGTCTCTCTTCACAGCAACAGAAAACAATGACTAAGACACTGTACAAGTGCATTAGAGCACTAAAACTTATTTTTCCAAGCAGCTGAATGTTAGCCATTATCCAACAACAATTTAATTTATATGTTATAAAGAACTAGAAGAGGTCCCCAGAACAAAGAAGTGACATGTTTCAAAAGATAGACATGCTACTTATTCACAGTTGATCCTTATATGTTATATGCGTATTTTGTATTTTCACACATAGCCCACAAATGTGTACAATTTTCATGTGTCTATTTATATATAACTAAACTTTAAAAATAAGTCATACTTTTTCTCATCATCAAAGACTAATTGTAAAAATAAATTAAGAGCAAGAGTCAACATATAATTCCAAGAAATCTATGGGCTGGAAGGGTCTGAGAATAATTGGTGTTAATTCCTTAATGTTTGGTGGCACTACAAGTGAAGCCAGGCCAACTGCATCTTTACTACACTCCGCATCAACACTTCCTAATCCATTCTTCCTATTGCAAACAAATCGATTTTCCCAAATAGTAATCATCTCAAGTCATGCCAATCCACATAAACCCTCTATTAGTCCAAATTTTCCACATGATGAAATTTAACCTCTATTTCATGATACACAAAGCTGCCCAGGAACTGCCTCTGCCTGACTCTCCAGGTTCTTCTGCTGCCACATTGGAAACTTAGCATCCTCTACATGCACGCACACACATACACACACACACACACACACACACACACACACACACACACACACACACACACACCATGCACATGCTTTCATTTCTAGCCACAAAGAATTGCCTTTGGTTTTCAATATAAATCTAACTCTTGGGGAATCCGTCATTTTTTTATTCTATTACTTGGTACACCTTCGCTCATTTATATACCTAGCAAATACTTCCTCATCCTTCATGGCTTAGCACAAATATAACCTTCTCTGTGAAGACTTCCCAGACTCCCATCAATGATAATTCTGTATTCTGAAATGTTTTTTATTTTTATCTTTTGAGATCTCTTTTGAAGGTTTTCCCATTCGTTTATATAATGTAATAGGTATTTCTAAAATATTCACTCCTTTCTTCCTCTATTCTCCTTTGATATCATCCTTGGCATGTGTTAGTTTAGCTTTGTTTTTGGTAGATAGAATGTATTCTCTTCCCTATGTCATTGACCTTAAACTTATATCTTGTATGTAATGGAAGATTAGCAGCCTCACAAAGCAGAGACATGAAATGGTGTTTGGATGGTCATTGACCTGAAAACACCTTCTCCTAGGTAGCTGCTGCCCTTTTATCCTGAGTCCAGGATGAGCACACATGACCCATATCTAACTTAGTGCAGCTGTTGGCACAGTTTGAACAGAGTCACCCAGTGAGGCAATACCTAGATTGCATGCAATTGTCTGTCTCATAGTTTTATTGTAGCAATAGACATGGTGGATTTTTTTTAAAAAAAAATATATGCCTTTTGCTTTTAAGATTCCAAAAGTAAAAAATTTTCCAAAAATACTACCACAAATATTCCATGTGCTGACAAATCAAAACTTGGTAATTCTTGTGCTTTGCCACACTTGCTTGAATTTTTTTGCTTTTTTTTAACCAAAGAAACAAAATACCACAACTTTTGTAATTTCATTAGTAAAAACTTCAAGTATAAGTTTCTATTTTGTTCTTTGTATCTTTATGTTCTGTTAGCTAGAACAATGTATGATATATATTAAATGCTTAAATAAATGTTGATTGTGTGCATGTATTTGTGTGGGTGCATGCTATGGGACAATGGTCTTGTACCCTGTATAGATTTATCACTTGTATTGGTTTAATAAAATGCTGATTGGCCAGTAGCCAGGCAGGAAGAATAAGTGGGGTGACCAGAACAGGAAAATTCTGGGAAGAGGAAAGGCTCAGTCTTCAGTCATCACTGAGATGCAGAGGATGCAAGATGAGAATGCTTCACTGATAAAAGGTCCAAGCCCACATGGCTAACACAAACAATCATTACAAATGTAAGATGTAAGAATTAGTTAATAATAAAACCTGAGCTAATAGACCAACCAGTTTATAATTAAATGTAGACCTTTGTGTGTTTCTTTTGGACTGGAAGGCTGTGGGACTGGGCGGGACAGAAAACCCTGTCAACAGGTGCAGATGTACATGTTCAGACAGCTGCTCACATATGTGTGTGAAGGTCAGAGGACAACCTTAGGTTTTGTTCCTCAGAGTTGTCCATATTTCTCTGAGATGAGATAGGGTCTCTCACTGTCTTGAAGCTCAGCAAGTAGGTAAGGCTGGCTGGCTGCTGAGCACTGGGGATCTACTTGTCTCTACTTTACTAGTGCTAGGATTGCAGACAAGTAGCACCATGCCTAGCTTCTTTCTCCTCCTCTATTCCTCCTCTACCCTATTTTTTTTTTCTTAACATGAGTTTTGGGAATTGAGCTCAGATGAATCATTTTTCTTTTAATAGAACAAGTGGGATGTATGTAATCAAAGCTACCTAGAGGCATACTTTTAAATTTTTTATGGATCATTAATATAGTTTGCTAAGGCTTTTAGAGTATCTACTGTTGGTGTTTTTAAAAATATGAGGTAGCAAGAAATTCTTTCCTCATAAGTCTTATGCCCTCCTTATTGATTTAGCCCTTACCTCCATGTGCCAGTGAGGTCTCTTCACTGAGGTGAAGTTCATTTATTCATTAATGGTAAACTATGGAAATATGCTTTCTTTTTAAAGAGAGTTTTAATTGATAACTTTTTATAGTGTGAAGTGGTTAAGAGTAGGGTTTTAATATGGGAATATAAGTCATCTGGTTTATCTATGGATTGGAATCATGATCCATACAATGCCCCTTCCTCAAAGTGAGAGCTTAATTAAGCAAATATGTGCTTCAATTGGGAAGTTTCTCATTCTTTTGCTTTCATTATATCAAAAAAAGTTTTGAAAAGCAAAGAAAAGAGAATATTCACAGTGGTCACATTGGGCAAAGGAACAAACAAAGAGGTCCAGTCATCTTCCAAGTTAACCTCTTTTTTGAGTGTTGGGGACGACTGTTTCATCAATGTCTCTGAATTTGGATTAGCCCAATACTTCTGCAGGAGTAACACTGAATTAGTAGTGTGGGTTCTGTGTACCATATTCAGGTCCTATAATGTAGGCTTGTACCCAAATTGGTGATATTTTCATCATCTGTGGGAATATACACCAGGTTCCTCTACATTGTAATTTGTAAGTAGTTTATGTGGATATATTTTGAATTGTGTAAATATGCTGTTTCAAAGCCAACTCCATCCATTAAAACCAGCTCTAATGATCATTCCTAATGCCATCTGTAAATGTGTTTGTAATTTGCATAAATGAATTTACACTTTGTATCTTCTTTTTAAAATTTAAGATTTCTTCATATCAGTGTGTCTGCCTTTGTTTGTTGCTTTTATCTAGGTCATATTTCCAAATGAGTCTTCCACATTCTACTCACCTTACTCTTTGGTAAGGAACCCACTAATGTAGTGCTTCTTTCAACACAATGAATCCCTGACTATTATCCTCTACAGAACAGATTCGGTATTTATCTAAGATATATAAATACTAACAACAGGACTGCAGAGTATAAAATGTTCATGCATTAATTTTACCAAGAACTACTTTCCTGAAGAGGTCACCCTGGCCGGTGTGTATGCACATTCTTTTCCCGGCATTCTCATCAGCATGGGGTATTACACAATCCCATCCTTTTTCTTCAGATTGATGAAATCATTTCATTTCTAGGTTTGCTGCTGGGCTAAGGTATCTCTGAACATGCTAGTCATTTAAGTTTCCTCATTTTGATGGAATTGTTATTTGATGCCTCTTGCTATTTCCCTATTGAGTACCCTCTTATTTTTAGTCTTATTCCTAGTCATTTTCTGCAGTCTGGATGTTTACCCCATGTTTCTTTTGCGGTGAAAGTAGTTTTTATTTGCCTCTCATTTAGTAAATCAGTGCTATATACTCTACTGACTGAAAGGGGAAAATAAGCCCTCTAAGGCAGAGGATAGGTCTAAACTCACAGTGCTATAGGATGTTTACAATGAACAACTCCTGTTTTCAGCTTTGGAATAGGCCATTGATTTTTCATATTACTCTATTTTATTTCCAGTTATTAAAATCTCCCCTAAGTTCAATACTGTGAAACACGCAGTCATACATAAGATGCGGACTAAGAGTTTGTGGCTTGGGGATTAATCCTGGTGCCATCATCCATTATTGATGGAGTGTAGACGTGCCATCAACTTCATTTTTCTCTTAGGTTTGCTTATAAGATTAAATTGACTGTTTGCCTTGTTATTTTTGCAAATGGTGACTGCAAGGACAAAACAGAAAAAAAATTCACATAAATGTATTTTTAAAACCATAAAGCACCTCATGCCTGTTATTAGCTATCATAATAATTTTGAAAACATTGTTGAGAAAAGCTGGCTTTAAAACTGCATCATAGACTTAGCCCTCTACTTGTTCCCTCCCAGTTTCTCCTTCATGAGGCTATGGGGATGACTCTACACTTTTGCCAGGTATGGGACTAGCATGCATTCCCATAGATTGTAACACTTCCCTGTGCATCTTTCATTGGATCAAGAAAGAAATTGCCTGTTTTTACATGCAAAATACTTTTCAATCTCCAAAAAAACATTTTTTTTCCTGTTTGGCCAACAGCTTTAGCCTATTTCTTTTTTTTCCATATTCTTTTATTTTTTTTCCATTCAAAAAAAATTTACATTTCCTCCCCTTCTCCCAGTCTCCTCCTGCTCCCCCGCTCCTCCTTCCCGCTGCTTCCTTAAAAGAGGGCATGGTGTCCTGCCCTGTGGGAAGTCCAAGGCCCTCCCCACTCCATCCCGGCCTAGGAAGGTGTGCATCCAAATTGACTAGGTTCCCAAAAAGATAATACATGCAAAAGAGATAGGTCCTAGTGTCATTGTTGATGGCTTCTCAGTCTGCCCCCATTGGCAGCCACATTCAGAGATTCCGGTTTGATCATATGCTCGTTCAGTCCCAGTCCAGCTGGATTTGGTGAGCTCCCATTAGATCAGGCACACTGTCTCAGTGGGTGGTCCAGCCCCTCATGGTCCTAACTTCCTTGCTCATCTTCTCCCACCTTCTGCTCTTCGACTGGACTTTGGGAGCTCAATCCTTTGCTCTGATGTGAATGTGGGTCTCTGTCTCTATCTCTATCCATCGTACGAAATTCCTATGGTGGTGATCAAGATATTCATCAGTGTGACTATGGGACAATGCTATTTCCGGCACCCTCTCCTCTGCTGCCCCAAATACCTCCAAAAAACATTTTAAGAAAATCCCCTGTCAAAGTATACTGAGATGGCTCTGTGCATAAAGGTGTTTGCTCTCAAAGCACATGACCTGAATCTAATTCCCAGAATCCACACTGTGGAAAGAGAAAATCAACTCACACAAGTTGTTCCGACAGGGACAACATAGGATGTGCATCTCATCACCTATAAATAAATTAAAGTGCCCAATTGCATATCCCCTAATATTGAACTATTTATATTAAATACCATAACAAAGATATAAAAGTGGGTGACATAATAGTTAAAAACTCATAATCTGAAGGCAGAATTGTGTTGGAATTATTTGACTATCTGTTGAGTGATCTTGGACTGGTTACTTTACTTTTTTTAAGTCTTTATAGTACAAATAGATAAATAAATAAATAGTGATGCTTCAGAAGGTTCGTTTGAAAAGTACATCAGCTAACACAACTAAGCAATAGATGTAAGTTTGCTGTTATTGTGTTGTGATTTTTTTCCCTGGGGAATCTATTTTCATTTGTCCTGGAAGAAAGGGCAATGAAATGATTTCATTTCAGCCCAACAAGCTAGCCTACTGAGTGTATTGGGGCTTAGTTATAGTAGTATGAATGATGGGCTTTTTGAGAAACATAGGCCTCTTGAGCAGCTGTATCAAAGAAAAGTTCACCCAGGATGGGTGAAAATGCACTAAAGTTGAACTGAGAAACATCACTTGAGTTTCCTATGCAACTTGGAGGCAGATCCACCACCAAAGACTTTAAAGACATTAGATCATACGGAGCAGAGGATCAGGAAGCCAATCTTGATCAACCAAAGTCAAGAGTGTATTGAATAGGTTTGGAAATTGGCAGGTGCAGAAACCAAGTGGACAGTCTGTAATACAGATGAAAAGACTCAACAATGACCCATTATGCACAAAGAAGCATCTGATACCATGGTCTTCAATTAATCTCTGAATTCAAGGTTTCCACAACAGACACAGGTAAGCAAACTTGTATGATACAATCCCTCTGTCCCATCCTCCAGTAGGTAAGGTTGCAGTGAGCTCAACAGGTTTTGTTAGTGGCAAGAGCTAGCTTGAAATGTCACAGACATCAGAGAAATATCATCAGTGTCATCTAAACAATCTATATCCTTGATTGAAATAAAATAAAAATGACTACTCATTATAACCATAAACATACCAATAAAAGATTATATTGTTAACTAACTATATCTAGACTAAACAAATACAACTAAGTACTTATTTATATTTATTTTTCTATCTTATGCTTATTTATATTTTAAAACAATGCACTTAAATATGAGTATTTTTAAATTTCTAAGGGTTTTCTCCAAGAGTTCACTTAACGCCAGAATGTCTGGCGTTATATAGAGTCCATCTCTCTTTTGACTCACAGATTTCTCTTGATTGCTGTTTGTTTTCTGCTCTCTCTTGTTATATCCTTATTGTTATTTGTATGCTGGGGCCTGTGGTGCTCATAAGAGCTACTGCACAGACAATTTCTGAACCTGCAGTTGGACTTTGCTGATGCTTCTTGCATTTATTTTGCTCCTTCCCTCTGCTTCTCTTCTTTCATTTTCACAGCAGTTTATTGTGACTGCATCTCTTCATCTCTTCTCCCGGATTATGTTCAAATCAACAGACCAATGAAAATGCTAGGAGTGATGAGCATGTTCTGATAGGATCTAGGTTTCAAGGCTGGATAAGGTGCACACACACACACCAGTTCCCGAAAGAAATGAACCAATTAGAAGCACAGTCATACGAATGGATGTGCGATGTATTAATGAAAATTAAAATATGCAGACCATCTTTCTCAGATAGCTACCATATACCAGGAACTTTTAGATCTTTGTATTAATCATGTGCACAAGCAAACTGATGATACAGATATTTACATCTTCTCTTTTCAGGTAAGAAAATAATGTTGCAAAGATGTTCAATCAGTTAACAAAGTTAAAATGTGATGAAGCCATACTTCAGACTCAGATCCATCTGATTCCCAAACTTCTACTTCCCTCCCATTTCATGTTGCCATGTATGATCAAGAGGTACCAAGAAGGGGGGGACTATGGGAAATTTCATGCATCAGAGTTCTACACACCTGGGTAGTATTTTGCCTCACTTTCTTCATGGAGATGATAATAAGTATGTTCAAGAGGGGAAATCAAATTCATATTCAGGATGTCTGGGGAGTGTCAATATGGAAGTATCCATAGGAAGAAGGCTAAGAGCTAAACAGGAAGATCCAAAGCAAAGCTAGGCTTTTGGAAACAAAGCCTGGATATAATAGACCTTTACATCACTCTGTGTTGTGGTATGTTTGTCTAGTCAATGATAGCAATCTTATTTCTGTTTGCCTGACATTTACCATTCCATTATTTTCCCTTTGGAATACTCATGTGTCCCAGTCTTAATCAATGAAAACTTAGGAGAAATCTCTTTAGGTTAGGGCTTCTGGGAAATGAAAAAGAAAATTGTGGGAGCAGGAAATCTCCCCTCTTTCCTTCCTGCTGCCCAGATGAGTATGTGACATTTGGGTAAATAACAGCCACCTTTTGACTATGGGACTATAAAGAAATAAAATGTCCCTATGAAATGGCCACACCTGACACTAACTCTGGGTTTGGTCATTTGCAAAGTACTTTCCCAAATTGATCTCACTTAATGCTTAAGAAACACCATAAGCTGGTTAACATGTTTGTCTGAAAAGATCTGAAAACCTGGAAGATTAACTCTAAGTGACAGAACAGTGGCAGGAACGGAGTTACCAAATGTTTCCAGGTGGTTTCCCCACGAATCCTTGAAGGAGGATTTGGACTACAGCCCCTCGGGGTATTGCAAGGAAAATCAATCAGTTTGCTGATTGTGGTTTGTTCAGAGAAGAGCTGGAGCTAGGCGAAGCTGAGAAGAGCACACAGGCACGTGTTGAGACAGTGTTGGAGCCAACTGCTGGGGAAATGTTTAGGGCACCACGCAGCTCTAGAAACTCACTGGAGTGTGGGCTTGAAAATCATCCATCGGACAGATTTTATTGTTGTTCATTTTGAGAGATTTCATTCTAGGAGTTTGGTGCAAATTCCCTGGAGTTTTAAATCATCAAAATTCTCAATTCTACCTTCCACTTGGGAATGGTTTACTTCTATTAACTCTGAAAGAGCCTACAAAGTTAACCCATTGTACATAATTAAGTGCTATCAGGTGACACTGACCTAAAAGTCATAACACTTTTAAGTGCAATAAGGGGAGACTGTATTTCAGTGTTTATCATGTCCCCAAAACTATAACACATAAAATAATTTGACTATCCTAATATACTTGTAAAATTATCAATAATTCATAAAGTGAACAAATCATAAACTTAATGGAACTAGTTTTCAGTATAAGACAAAAGAAGGCACCATTCAGAATTATTATACTGTCATGAAACACAAACATATGCAAACTATAGTCAATTCAAGGTTTTTCAGCTGAGTCAAATAACCTTATTTTATTTCTATTGAAAAAAACAGTACCAGTTGTATAATTAAGGTTTTCAAAAATTAGTTAATTATTTTGAACTTGAATAATCACAGCATTTGAAAATATCTCAAACACATTCAATTCATCTGGTTGCAGTATTTCTGATATGATTATTCCCTGCATTTCATATGTGATGAAAGTGTGTACCTTATTCAATTATCCCCAATCCCCGGAAGTATAATTCACATTTAACAAATGGGAAAAACGTTGGGAGATATTAGCACAATGCCAGTGTTAGAAAGCAACGAAATGAAGAAAGCAAGACCCAAGTCCAAGTGCACCTTGCTCGGAAGCCCACTCCTCACCCTTGTCCTTACCTGTTGTTGCCGTGTGCTTCTGTCTCACAGTTAACAAGAGAGAACACCTTTGGGTTTTCAACCCCTAAAAGGACCCCCTCGCTAGATGAAGCATCTGTCAGATCATTGTTACCTTAGATGAGAACTTTATCAATTTCCTATTTTGCTCCTCAAGGGAGTTGCCTAGGGAGCAGAGAAAAGGTCTGCCCTATTTGTCCCTGGGTCAAGCTTTGGGGATCCCAGCCTTGTAAGAGCCATAGTTGTGTCTACTACACAAACCCCATGGCAGTGTCAGTTGGGGGTGTGTTTCACGTGCACTCACACATATGAATGTGTTTCTAGTGCTGGCCATAAAGCCAAGAGCCCCCACACAGAAGGACTTGCTCTTCCACTGGGCTATAGTCCACCCCCATTCATTTTGATATTTAAAGTCCTATGTCTAGACTCCGTGATCGCTTCAGTGATGACCAGTGGGGATGACCAGTGCCCACCACTCTGCCTCTTCTGTCCGAATCAGTCAGGTTGGACACACACAATCTTTGTGAAACTGGAAAATTTTAGTAGAAATCAGTTGTTTGATGGGTACGGGATTCAGAAGACTTGAATTTGAGCCGTCTTGGCTCTTAGTTAAATGACTTTGAAAGTTTATTAGGATTCTCCATGACTCGATTCCATTATCTAGAATGCTCTTCCAAACTGCCATTCTTCTCTCCTCTGTCTTTCTTTTCCTTGATTATTTTATTTATTTTTGATACAGGATCTCTTTATGTAGTCCTGGCTGTCCTGGAATTCACTATGTAGACCAGGCTGGCCTCAAACTCAGAGATCCACCTACCTCTGTCCTCAGAGTCCTGAACCTCAAACTGCCTTCCTTAAATATTCAATCTACATGAGAAAAAAAGTTTTTGTAAAATATAAAATAAATTTCCATGTAAATTAAATAGAAAGCAGAGATACATAAAATACACACTTGGTTTGCAGGTTTTTTTTTTCTGCTAATTGTTAGATTTGTCAACCAGAAAATTACTCTGATTCTAAATGTTTCTAAAATCCCTAGCTTTGTTTCTGTGACATCTCACCATGGTCTGGGCGGATCAAGCTCAAAGCCTACCCCAGTGCAGGGACCACACACTCTGAATAGTACTGATCTTTAAAACCAAGGCTAAATCATCCCGTTGCCTTGAAGGGCAGCTGCTAGAGTTCAGTGCCTAATGTATGTGAAATGTTTGGGGGGGGGTGCAGAATGGTGGTGGCGCACACCTTTAATCCCAGCACTCGGGAGGCAGAGGCAGGGTTATCTCTGTAAGTTCAAGGACAACCTGGTCTACAAGAGTTAGTTCTAGGACAGCTAGGACTGTTATACAGAGAAAACCTGTCTTGAAAAACTAAAAGAAAAAAAGAAGTTTGTGGGGGCAACAAATTCTGGCATGTATGAAACATGACCGAATGTCACTCTTAGAAAAAATTAAACCAGAATCTCTAAGGAAATAAAATTAGTACAGATAATGGGAGAAATGGAAGAAAAGGCAAAGTCTGACTGAAAGCCACGAGTCTGTTCCTAACAGTGACTTGCTACCTTCCCACCAAGATTCCCCACCTCCCAGTACTTACACATGCCAACTCTCGGTCTCTTCCCTTCTTATTCTGCTGTGGTAACAAACTGAATAGAAAAAAAATATTACTGTTCCTCAGCATAAGAGGTCAAGGTTGATCCACAACTCACCACACAAAGAAGAAGCTCCAGGCCTAACTCAGTTCATCTGCCGCTTGGTTCTATAAGCTTTTGGTATAAAATTCCTGAGCCAGAACGGTGACGAGCCAGCTCTATAGTCATTTGTTCTTATAAAATCTTAATGGTTCGGGGCTTAAGTTTCCTCAAGTACAAAATGGAGAAAAAGCAATAAAAAAAATGTAGAGTTGCTAAGGAGGATAAATAAGCTGGTGTGTTTTCAGCTGAGCGTCAGACCTGGGACACAATAAGCAGCCTGACCAGTGCGTGTCAGCTGCCGTCATTGACAGCAATGTACACTTTGGTTCACAGACTCAGGGGACACAGTCCATCATGCCGGGGAGGGCAGAGTGGAGCCGTGTGGTCCACGGTGCCGTGAGCTTGTAGCTGCTGCTTCTCAGTTAGCAAATCAAAACACAGACAGCAGAACCAGAAGCAGAGCCACGGAATCCTGCCTCTAACAGTCTACATCCACAAGCTAGATTCAGTGGCACGTAGGTTTCAGGCACCACCTAGGGACTGTACACATGGGCCTATGGGGGACATTTTAGATTCAGACCATAATATGGAACTTTCTAGGTTCTTAAACGCCTCAGCTCCAGTCAGTCTCCGCAGAGCAGAAGTCACTGAGAGCGAGCCTCACAGAATATCTTGGCAGAGGCTTCTGCCCAGGAGAAACTCAGCTATGTGTTTCACCTAAGATTCAGACTCTTAGATTCTCTGTTTGTAGAAAACCTCCTTTTCTGTGAGTGATTGGCACCACAAATGAGCTTACCTTTTAAATGAAAACGTTTCCCTTACTTGTTACAGCTTGCCCATATAGAGACCCATCGGTTCACCTGAACATATATCCCCACTGGATCTTTTATATAGCATTTAATATAGCCTAATCATTCTGATATCTAGATACGCTATTTCCTCACTGAGGTTTTACATCTATTACCTAATATTTCCATTATCCCAGTAGTGCTGTGTAAGAAACCACAGCAAACCCAAACCACACAATAAACATCTCATACTCAAGCATATGGTAAGTGTGCTAGAAGGTCTCACTGAGCTTCCAGCCTCTCTTAAACTTGCTCATACATGTGAAGGATGACTCATTGTACTCTCATTAGGATGGTGCTCTAGACTGGTTATTGAAGATCCACAGAAGGCTTTATTTGGAAGTCATGGAGCCTGTAGGCGGTGATGTCTAGAGGACGGTCTTCTAGTCTTTGGGAGCATGCTCTTGAAGGGGGTTATGATGTCCCCATCACAAGGTGAGGCCTTGGCTCTACCACACATTCCTGACACAATGCTGCCTTACCACAGGCCCTAATAAAACAGGAGCAGCCAAGCATGTACCAAAACCTCCAAACTGAGCTAAAGTAAGTTCATTTTATCCTCTTTAGAAGTTGATTATTTCAGGTATTTTTGCCATAGTGATAGAAAGATGGCTGAGACAGACAGTCTCAGCTAGAATGACTACGGTGGGTTGGCTGTGCTGTGTGTCTTCCATCCCCTAGCAGGCTATGGAAGATGTGTGCTCTTAGGGTGTAATACAGTGAAAGAGTGAGGATAAACTCATAAGCACTTTGCAGGACTCTGCTTGCACTACCTGTGGTCAAATCCCGCTGGCCAAAGTAGGTCCTGAGGCTGAACACAGAAGAGGAGCGGGAGAACATAAAGAAGTTTGATGGCAGCGAGCCTTGGCATTACATGCGCCAACTGTGGATCCCGCCTTCCGTTTCCCAGTATTCCTCTTCATTGTATCAGAACAGCTACTTGGTGATTCAGATTACCAAGTCAGAATCATACTGGAAGACCAGATGCTGTGCTTGTCGATGTAGATGGAATACGCACTCAGGATTTGGTTTGCTCATTTGTTTAATGGAATCTGTACTTTTCTGTCTCCTGCTGGGCAGAAAACAGACCCATTTTTAATAATGGATATATGAACATTTCTTGTCATAATCCCTAGAATAACTCATAATTCCTACTGGGACCAGTCTTCATCCCATGGTATTATGGTATTCTCAACAAATGAATTTAACATTCAAGAAATAATACTAAAATAACTACTTATTATGGTTAAATGCTTTTCTGGTAAAACCTATAAAATATAAAATAAGCTTTCTTACTGGAGGTAGACTCTAGGGAGATTTCCTGTTTTAGGAATCTGATACCTTCCTCTATTTTCATTTTTTTAAAAAAAGCATACCACTGTATTTTTCCTTCCTTGATGTGTTAACTTAGGGGCTGATTGGTAATTCCATTTTTTAAGGAAATGGGATAAAAGTATTTTTATTTGCATAAAACTTCTTGGATGATATCTTAAAGGCAAATGTGATGTCTCTCTCTCTCTGCAATCAGCTAACTCTTCAGGCAGTGGCTTTATGGAAGGGTTCCTAAGGAATATCATGATTTCAGAGGGTTCTTGCTGTAAGAGTGTAGTAAGAGGAGCAGGCCATGTTCCCGGCTCCCGGCTAGCTTAACTCCTAAAATAATTACACAGAGACTGTATTCATTTAATTACTGCCTGGCCCATTATATCTAGCCTCTTCTTGGCCAGCTCTCACATCTTGAACTAACCCATTTCTATTAATCTGTGTTTACCATGAGAGCGTGGCTTACCAGGAAACATTCAGCATGTCTGACTCTGGTGATTTCATGGAGGCTGCTCTCTCTCTTCTTCCCAGCATTCTGTTCTCTTTTCCCCGCCTATCTAAGTCCTGCCCTATCAAAAGGCCAAGGCAGTCTCTTTATTTAACCAATGAAAGCAACACAAATGCAGAAGGACCCTCCTATACCATAAGAGCAAAAGTCATCCCCCTGTTGTGAAGGTGGTCTCTGGCATTGCCCAAGATTCTGCATGGAGGAATCTTGTGTTGATGAGAGAGTTGGAGTTGTTGTCTACTCTTGCTGGCAGGGCTTTGGGCCCATTATTTGGGCTGAATAATGTCATATGGGTAATTCCTCATAAACAAGCCAATAGATGTGTGTAAAGGTGAAACTGTGGTGTTGTGTGTAAAGGTAAGACTGTGGTGTTGTGTGTAAAGGTGAGACTGTGGTGTTGTGTGTAAAGGTGAGACTGTGGTGTTGTGTGTAAAGGTGAGACTGTGGTGTTGTGTGTAAAGGTGAGACTGTGGTGTTGTGTGTAAAGGTGAGACTGTGGTGCTGTGTGTAAAGGTGAGACTGTGGTGTTGTGTGTAAAGGTGAGACTGTGGTGTTGTGTGTAAAGGTGAGACTG
>PVIU01000733.1:0-274373 GCA_004026605.1 Ondatra zibethicus
CTTTCTTCCCCTTCTCCCGGTCCCCTCCCACTACCCCCCACCCCTCCTCCCTCCCCCTTCTTCCTTGAAAGAGGGCATGGTGCCCTGCCCTGTTGGAAGTCCAAGGCCCACCCCCATCCCTCCTGGCCTAGGAAGGAGTGCATTCAAAAAGACTCCAGACTCTCTGAATGTGGCGGCGAAAGTTGGCAGATGGAGAACCCACAAACAATGACACCAGGACCTATCTCTTCTGCATGTATTAACTTTTTGAGAACCGAGTCTTTTTGAAGACTACTCTCTTGAATGTAATTCCTGAGCATCACTAGTGCATCATGTGAATTTATTTTTCTCATATAGATGATCCTAATAATTTTCTTAATGATTTTATGCTGATAAAATAATCAACTTTTAAATGTCTAAAAAGTAATCCTGTAGATTTAAAATTCCAGAGATTTAATGCTTCTGTTTCTTAGCTGGAGAGAAGTCTCTGGTGTTAGGAGCATGCATTGCAGTTCCAGGGAACTCAGGTTGCACTCTAACACCTATATCAGGCAGTTACATGGAGAGACCTTGAATAAAACTTTAATTAAAAATAAACGTTTCAATTCATTTAAAGTTTTTTTGAGACAGGTTCTTTTCTTTCCATGTAGCCTTCTCGAACATGTTCTGTAGACCAGGTCGGCCTTGAACTATAGAGAACAACTTCCCTCTGGCCATCAAGTGCTGGGAATAAAGGCTTTTATTGATCCGGGTCTTTTAGAGAGGCAACAGATGATCTTCCTTGTAGCACTTCTTCATATACTCTTTTTTATTGCTGTTTTTGTTTATTATCTTAAGATCAGCATTCAATTTATTACACTTTTGAGAACTCTTGGATCTGTCAGTCAGTAACTTACTAAAAGTGCATTCCTTCTTAGGAATATTGTATTTGCCTTACACTTTAAACATAGTTACTCCCATTTTCTAACCAACTATTACAGAACTGCAGTGGATGTTTAACGTTTGGAAGGAATTTTGAGTGAGTCCCTGAGGGCTTTCTATCTTTTCTTATTAGTTTGTTTCAGACAGGGGTTGATATGTAACTTTGGCTGTCCTAGAAATGAAATGCATGCTGGCCTGGAACCCAGAGTGTTTCACCTGCCTCTGCATCCTAAGGTCTGGGACACAAGCTGGGAGCCACCATACCCATCTTGTCAGTCCTTTTTTGAAACTAGTAGTTTTGACACAATTTTGTTGATATATACTCAGTAGTGTTGCTCTTTTTGCATGTCTTTCTGTATATGTTACTAAGCATTTCTTCTGCAATGCCACATCCTATTCAGTGGACACAGAAATGGGAGTCATGATCCTGCTTCTCTGTTTCCTTCTAAAATGAATTGGTGACTGCATTTGAAATTGTGTGACATGGACGTAGTATATCAAGCACATAGAATTATATAACTGTAGTCTCAATGAAGTGTACATTTACAACCATTTACAATGCTATCAGTTTGACCATTTCTATTACATACATATATGAGATATTATAGCATGAAGTGACCTATGAGGGTGGTAAAGTTCTGAGTTCTTCCAGTTCTCTTCAAAAATGTGAAAAACATATGGGAAATAGAAGCAATAAAGTTGAGCCATGAATTAAAATCTTTAAACCATCACAGGTATCTTCAAAGACAAAAAACAACCAATAATGAAGTGGATCTCTATGAATATAATCAATATGATAAAGGCCATAAATTTTATTCCTCTTCACAGTTACACAAAACAACTTATTTGGAAATAAAACCCTATAAATATGATCAAGGTGATATAATCCTACATGTGAACAGTCACCATCAAGTACGTAGAACTCATACTAGAGAGATAAGGTATTTTCTTATCTTATTTACAAATACATGAAAGACGTCATCGTGTAAAGAAACCTTATGAATGTAATCAATGTTGTAAAGCCTTTACACATCTCTTTTTTTTTTTTTGGATTTTTTTGAGGCAGTGTTTTTCTGTGAAACAATCCTAGCTGTGCTGGAATTTGCTCTGTAGACCAGGCTGACCTTGAACTCACCTGCCTCTGCCTCCTGAGTGCTGGAACTAAAGGTGTGCACCATCACCATCCAACTGCCTTTGCACATCTCAATCATCTTCAAAGACATGAAAGAAGCCATACTAGAAAGAAACCCTATGAAAGTAATATATGTGGCAAAGCCATTGCACCTGATCATGATCTAAAAAGACAGAAAGAACTCTTAATGTAGAGGATCCCTATGAATATAAACACTGTGATAAAGTCTTTTCATATCATAGTAATCTTCAAATTCATAAAAGAGGTCATACTGGAGAAAAATATGAATGTAATCAATGTGGTAAATACTTGGCATGTAACACTCATCTTCACTCTCATGAAATAAGTCATGATAGAGAGAAAAATATGAATAAAACCAATGTGGTAAAGCCTTTGCATAAAAATGTAATCTTCAAAAGCATGGAAGAGTCAGGTAGTGGTACACTTTAATCTGAGCACTTGGGAGGCAGAGGGGGTAAATCTCTGTTGAGTTCAAGGCCAGCCTGGTCTACAAGAGCTAGGTCCAGGACAGGCTTCAAAGCTACAAAGAAACCCTGTACTGAAAAAAAGCATGGAAGAATTCATACTGGTGAAAAATTCCATGAATCTAATAAATGAGCTAATACCTTGTACACCACATACATTTTCCCACTGAGCTCTCTCACTGGCCTCAAGATTAGTAAAACTATTCCATCATCAAAATATTGCTTATTTTTCAAATTGTTAGCACATTCTCATCCAATAATGCAGAAACAGAGGACAATTTGCATAATAAACCTATTTGTGAATGAAAATGATATTTATACTGCCATCCATTTTATTTTGATTGAACTAAATATTTGCTTGCTCTTAACACTTTCTTGAAAACAGAAATGAATAGTAGAGAATGGTCTCAGTGTATAAAGGAGATTGCTGCTAATCTTGATGATCTGAATTTAGTCTCTGTGAGACCCACATAACTCATACAAGTTTTTTTGATTATTATACCTAGGCTGTTACCCATATATTTACACATATGTGAATACTTTTGAAACTGAAATAAGAGCTAATTAATTCACTTACTGGATTAAGGCACTTGCAGCCAAACTCAAATGCCTCAGTTTGATCTCAGCACTAACATGGAGGAAGTAGAGAACTGACACATGAAAGTTGTTCTCTGACTGGCACATGCATACCCTGTTACAGGTGTGTACACACAGTTTAAAATTTTTTATAGAGTTGAAATTAGCAAACCAAAGAAATTAACAAAAATATTTAGGACATAAGACATGTTTTGCCAGATGAAATGAATGTACTATAGGATACAAAAAAATATCACTGTTCAATCAGTAATCTGGCATGAATTTTACATTATCCTTTCATCTCTAATTCAAACATGGGTCATTTTTAAAACATCTCAGCTGGGTATAGTAGGGCACATTTGTAATCCCAACGCTTGAGAGACAGAGGCAGTGGACACTATTGGTTTTAAGTCAACCCAGTCTATACACATTTCAGAGCCTGTGAAGCAATCCTTCCCACAGGCATATATTCTTACTATATAGATGATATTCGGTTAGCCACTTCCAAAGAGCACAATCCATAAATGACATGACTCAGGATATGCTACATAAAATATGTTACATATTACAGCACAAAGATTAGACACTGAGCAATATTTGGGACAGCCAGTTACTAGAACAACCATTAAATCCTGTTTACACAAGTAATATTGTTTCCCTTCTCAGATCTTCGATCGGATGAAAGATTAGATAGTTGTAGTTACCTTCCTCATGATTTAGCCAAGCTTAATTTCAATGCAAGATTTAGACTCCTTAAAATAGAATGTTTAGTAAAACTCTTTTATGTGTTCTTTGCTTAATATTGTTTATATTGTTTATAATTTTATATTTGGTGTCTGTTCCTATTGTATATAGTTGTATTGGGTTTGGATCGATCTTATTTAGACAAAAGTGGGAGATGATGGGGAAGCTCTGTTAACCAATCACGCCTAGTTAAGGCGTGGCTACCTGGAACCCAGGAAGAAAACTGGGATGAACCAGATGAATCTCTGCGCGATTCCCACCGGACACAGAGGAAGTCGGACTCCCCATTCTTGTGGCGTGAGTTTCCCATTATAACCATTAAAAATATAATTGTTATTCTTAAACTGGCCTGGTTATTTCCCATATAGAGCTAATTCACAACACTATGGACTTTCAAGTAATTTACAGATGACTACGGACAGATAGGAAATCATTATACAGGTGTCAAACTACGGGAGTTTCTTATACAAACTGAATTAAGATTATAAAAATTGTACAACCTTCTTCTAGTCCACAGACAGATACTTATTTTATTGGTAGCTCATCTAATGTACTAGGGGATATCATGGTGCAGAGATTCATCCATCTATTATTACTTGCCTTTTCTGAGATCAACAGGTGAAACTGGCTCTTTTGATTCACATATTATGCTTAATTTATCAAGCTTCAAATATTTTTTCAGATTTTATCATGTTGTAGGACTAGTTTCAGCAATAGAAACTGCTTTAATTATATTCATATCCTGCTGTGCTCCAAATACTACAGCTACTACAATGTCTGGTAGAAAACCACAAATATCCTGTGTTCCTTATTCATACTTGTCCACACCCTAACCTCCCTGTAAAGAGTGACTGTTACTCATATTACAAGCATTCCTTTTATTCCTCACATCTGGGGCATAAATTAAAGTACACATAAAACCTTAAGCAAAAGTTATTCAGCCCATTCTACCTGGAACAAGGACAACTGTGCACAGCAAGGAGACAGTGGAAGTTACAAGAAAGATAGCAAATGTCTAGCTAAAAGGCAAAAAGAGATATTGAGCATATCATCAGAATTCCAGTTGGCCCACTGGTGGTCACAGTAAAATCCTATACATCAAGGGCAAAAAAATTTTATGAAACACACAGAGTCATAGGTCACTAGAGAATTTTCTCTCCAACCGCTAACTACTTTGACCTGTGCATCTGCAGTGAGTGCCACTGATTGTATACTGGGCTAACATTAATCATCCTTTGTATAAATTTGTGGATTGGATGGACACAGCTCCTGTTATTAATGCTAATGTGTCTGTGCTTTTTATTGAATCCTGAGAGTGCAATAGAGTCATTTATTCATCTTAAGAAGGCAGGGCATTAAATTTATCCTTGGGATTTGAATAACTTCACATTTGCATAGAAAAGCACAATGTTTATTTTCCTATTAAAGTCAAAATGGAGTAAGTTCCAAGGTATACCAGAACTACTTATTATATGGGTCTCTTTTCAATCTATTCCCTAGGTTTTCCTGACCCTAATGATAATGTAGCAAATAATACTGCTTATAGTTTTGATTCTTGTTCTTGGTTGCAGAACAAATTTAAATTTGCTTGCTTATAGCATACTCATACATCAAATGACAATAAAGTTTATCTACATCTGAAATCAAAACCACTTGGGATATCCTGCATTTAAAAAGAATATTTGAAAATGGGGCAAATAGTGAGACATGGTCCAGGACTGGAGTCATGTAAGGAGAATTCTGAGTGCTTATAAGAACACTTCAAGAAAACAAGACAGGATTCATGTGGCCTCAATTACTTCAAAACATGGCATTATTATTGGGCGTGTGTTTGTGCTACTCACAGGTGTAGTAAACAGAAATGAGTTTACTTCAGATCTCTCATTATTGTTTATTGTTGCTATTCAATGAAATGTTTAAACTATCTTTTACACGTCCCTATAGAAAAACCAGGATTTCCAAGTCCAACATGTCTTGTTATAGTACACAGCTTAAACTCAAACAGAACTTTACCCACTTGACCTTTTTTAAACGCACAGAGTGTAAGCTGTCTGGGACTTTAAATAATTTTGGCTGTTGAATGAGATTGTGTTCTCCTCATTTTCAGGCTCCATTCTCCTAGTTCCCACTACCTATAGAGGGGAGACAAGGGTGTGCCATCACAACCTTCAAGCTTTTTGTTTTTTAAAGGTCTCCCATACTCCAATGTTTTTAAATTGGAACAGTGATGGCTATGAAATGTCGTGTCATCAGTAAACCAAATACTCAAAAATGGTGAGTTTCACTTGTTAGAATTGTACCTCAATTAGGTAGAAACACTATAATGAACTCTGACTTTATTACTCTATTTCAATGAAACGCTTTGCTTATGAATGCCAAGAAAAGGAGACATTAAAAAAAAAACTCCAATTTATGTGAAACCAAATTGCTGAAAGGTGCTTGCAGCATAACCGAATGACTAGAGTTCAATGCCTGAACACTCTGCTCTCATCTCTAGACATGTACTAGAGGTGTGTACAGCTGACTGAGCTCACCACCCACCTGCCTCCACCTACCAATACCTGGGATGACAAGATCTATCTACAATCCTTGTTTACACAGAGGTCCGGTTCATGCTGGGCCATCATCATTCTATGCATTGAGATTCATCTGAGCTTGAAAACATTGATACAGCCAACTTAGTGATCCATGGATGCAGATTGAGACACTCTCAAAAACAAAATAAAACAAAATGAAAACGAATCAATTCAGTACAATGGTGTGTGTGTGTGTGTGTGTGTGTGTGTGTGTGTGTGTGTGCATTTTGAGACAAGGTCTCTCTCAGTTGCCCAGGCTGCATTTGAACTCACACTTGAACTTCTGACCCTCCTCTATCTCCCTCCGATGTTTCTAAATCAAAAGCCTGCACCACCAAGTGATGAAGCTAGGGCACAAAGAGGCTTAACTACCTGTCACAGGACACTCAGCTAGTTGCCAAAGGTGCACGAAAGAACTAGAATATTCCTCAGGTCAAGTGATAATCCAGAACCTTCCTTGAGATAGAAAAGTCAACTTCTCTGCATTGAAGGGTAGGAAGAGCAACAGGATCCAAGCCGCTTTGAATTCTAAATGTCTAGAGAATCATGGGTGATCTAGGACCACAGATGCAGCATGAACCATTGTTTAAGACAAAGCAGAGGCATGTGGCCCAGGCACAGCTGGCTACAGCCCAGTTGCAGCAGGTATTGTACAGAGTCCAAGAGGGCATCCCAGCCCCAGAACCATGTACAGGACGCACAAGGTAAAGGACAAGGACAATGAGATGGATTCCCTCTTTGCCCCTATCATGGCCCATGAAGCTGAGGTTACACAGAAGTGAGGATCCTCCCAGCTGGCAAGGCCTTATGAAATCAGGTCATTTCTAATTTGAGAATCTGGAGCACAGAGAACAACGAGATACATAGATAGAGCCACTCTGGATGTGGATGGTCCAACTGGTAACTGTAACCATGGTAACAGAGTTTAGCTTTTACTGCTCGCCCTAACTATCCCTACTTGAAGTAATAGGTACAGAGTTATTAAGCCACTCACTCAAGGTCACACAGTCACAAAATGGATCATTAGCCAGAATTGGAACTCATTTCCCATCTATCTTTTTGAAGATCATTAAATTACATGTCTTTACTAGTGGGGGCAGGGAAGGCATGTATGGAGGTCAGTGGACAACTTGCCTGAATCTTTTGCTCCTGCAACCATATGGATCCCTGAGTTCAAATTCAGGTAGAGGCAGGCTTGCCAGCAAGTGCCTTTGTCTCCTGAGCCATCTCACTGGATCACAATTGGATCTTTTTGTTTGTGCTCTTTGTGTGCATGTGCATGTTTGTAGGTCAAAGATTAATATTGTGAATCCCCTAAAATGAGATTGAAATCCAAATGCTGTTTGTTGGTTACTGGGCATGGCCACGCTCCAAATCTTAGTCTTTCTAGTCTTTCAATAAATTCAACAGCAGGGAATCTAAGAGTGGGAAAGACAGGATCATTTGCTATGAAGGGCTAATGAGACAAAGTATTTCCTGACCAATAGGCAATACTGGGTCTTCTTATTTGCTGTGAGCAGACTGGGTTGTGTATCAATAAAATTTTATTTATAGATGTCGAATTGATTTGGAACCCCTTCAGGGTTACAAATAAAGATATTTCCTTGGATTCCCCCACCCAAACATTAGGAATGTTTTTAGCCCCTGAGCTATAGCAATAAAGCTTCCTAGTCCATATGGCTACTGGCTCAGATCAATGACCCTATACCAGGCTGCCCAGTAGAGGTACAGAGGTGGCCGCCCAGATAAGTATGGACACTCAGAGAGTGCTTTTCTCCACTATATCACAGAACTGTCTATAGATATCTTCATCCTGAAGGGGACACTGAAAGTGTAGCAGGCCTCCCCAGAAAGCTTTAAGGAGGAGGAAGCTCCGTGTGGTCAGGTGACAGCCTTGCAGCAAATGATTGAGGGACTGACTTTGTGGACTCGGGACAGTGATTGGAGGCACAGGAAGAGCAGTCAGGATGTGGACAGGATCCAGGCAGTTCAGTGCACCTCATGGTCACTTTCCTGAATTAGTCATCAGTGGCCACTGAACATGGGGTTTTGACTGAAGTACAGAGGTCTGTGAGTATGTCTGGCTATGGATGGACCTTCCCTTCAACTACCCCTCCTCTCCTTCCTTCTACTCTCTCTTCCTCTTTGTTTGGAGGCAGAATCTTATGTCCATCGGCTGATCTCAAATTCACTATGTAGCCAAGGATGGCACTGAACTTCTGATCCCTCTGCCTCTCCCTCCCCCTACCCACAGATGGGGTCTTGGAGCATGGTGCTGTGGTGACTTTATAGAATAGTCATTTCCTGTAGGTCATGTGGGTAAGTTCCCTGACTCCTGACTTCATCTCAGTGTTCCTTCTCTCTTTCAGAATTTCTCTGCCACTCCCTGGGCCTCAGTTTCCTCTTCTGTTCTGGGGCATGCTTGTGCCTTCTGGGAACATCATTGTCCACAGTTCTAACTGATGGAACATTAACAACCATGGGTTTCGGGGGGGGGGAAATGCAACGGTCAGTGGAGCACCCAACTGGTGAACCAGGCTGTACCTCTGCCTGTGTCCCCTACCATCTCACTGCAGAGACAGATGGATGAGGACATGCAGTGCATTCTTAGGCAGATCCTGGAGATGCAGCAGTTGCAGGCTTAGGGTCACAGAGGACACAAGGACACTCAGACATTGAATCTACATCCTTTATTTCTTGCTGCTGGAGCTCCTTCTGCTCCTTCAGCCAATAGCCTTTAAGATACCAGCCCACTGGGGCATGGTCTCTTATACTTTAAAAAGCATCAGGAACCAGGCCTGCGCCCTCTCTCTTGCTTCCAGCTCCCATTCCAGCTGCTAGACTCTCTGTTTCCTGTTTGTGATGAGAGGACTGTTGTTTGGGATGGTGATCTGTAAGTTTTTCCCCTTAAATAAACAACTCTTTTTATTATCCTTAATTTTTAACTGGTGTGGGATTGTTTTGCGGCTTCAATTTCTGAAAGCCAAAGCTTCAGAACAACCTTCCCCAGGACCCAGGGTGATGAATGGGACTCATAATGCACTGGAAGGCAAGCGAATGATGCCCAGCTGACCTCATCACCCTACACTATGGGCTCCCTACCCTCCGGCCCTCTGATTCCCATCACCTTTTATCTGATATGACTTCCCATATGCCACCTACATTAGAAATCTCGACCCAGGAGTATAAGCTCACTGCAAAAGGGAGAAATAACCAGTGAAAGGTGAGGGCAGGGATGGGGCAGGGGATTCAAAAGAAAGTGTGATCATCTGGACCCAAACACAGTTATGGCAATAAACACAAGTGAACTTCAGTGTGTATAGAAACCTAGGTATGGAACTGTGGCTCAGGGGTGCAGACCCTGCCTGTGATACCTCGCAGAGTGGCTGGAGGCATGATCAAGTGTGGATCCTTACATCCCTAGAGTCAGTGATACTTGGAACAATGGAGACAGAATTGAAGCAGACAAAGTCACATGCAATAGTCAACTTTATTCACCTCCTCAGAAAATATATATTCTGAGGTTTATGAAAGGTCCCATGAGTAAATTTCTCCTGAGTTCATTCAGTACACAATCACTAGTACAAGCAATATGTGGCAAAAGCATGTTTTTCCACTGAGGCAGAAACATTTAAATGAAAAAACTGTATCAAACAAGAATGATTAATTTGAAAAAATGCACTCCTATCTACTACCCCTTGGGAAAGCAATAAATAAATAAATAAATAAAACAAAAAACCAATAGACAAAACAAAGCATTCCAACAATTCACTGTTTCTAAGAAACTGAGGTCACAAGATTTTCATCTGGTCTTCTTGGAGTGTTCTCACAAGCTCTCAGAATTCTCACATGACCACATTCCTCTACTCTGTTCTGTCAAGCATGAACCAACAGCTTATACAAGACCTACCAATCCCAATTTTCTATATTTCTTAACCCAGTTACTCATCCTGGACACTTCCACTTTTGGGCACTGGATTTCTGTTGTTCTTGATCATAGAATGTTTTGATGTTCTAATCCACAGGGAAAGACCAAAGACTTAGACCTGATTCAAATTTAGATTAAATGAATTCATTCTTATTGCTAACAGAAGAAAGACAGCCTTAGAGGCAAGACAACATGCTGGGTGTAAGGGAGGTTAAGGTGGGTTTTAAAGCAGATATCACAAAGGTGATTATTACAACCATCCATGGACTCCACCGTTGGGCAGGAAAATTGCTTTAATTCCCTCAGTTGTTTCTTACTTTCCTGCTACACTGTAATAAAAGACCAACTCATCATTTCCCATAGCAATAAGGAAGTTTTACAGAAGCAAAGGTAGCTATTAATACTTCACAGCCATTATCCTATTATTATCTCACCTACAGGCCACCAGGAAACAGAGCAAAACGTCAATGGCCCTTAAGTCATGCCTGGCTCCATATTAAGTTTCTTTACCTATCCCAGCGGACCTCTGTAAATCATTAGTCTGGTCTGAGTAAATGACTGGCCTAGGTGAGTTCCTTTCTGGGCAGACAAAAACACGCTCATCAGGTTAGGGATGGCTTCACAAGACCAAACTGGTTTAAATTTTGGTGTTCTACTTCCACCTTCAAATTGCTACCATGAAACTGTCCATTTTTTTTTAATTTTCCAATTTTGTGGAGTACGGGTTTTTGAATTATTACCCGATGATTCTCTGGATTTCTTCAGTGTCTGTTATGTCCCCATTTTCATTTCTAATTTTGTTAATTTGGATATTCTCTCTCCACCTTTTGGTTAGTTTAGACAAGGGTTTGTCTAGCTTGTTGATTTTCTTGAAGAAGCAAATCTTAGTTTTATTGATTCTTTGTATTGTTCTCTTTATTTATATTTTATTGATTTCAGCCATCAGTTTATTTCCTGGCATCTACTCCTCCTAGGTCAGTTTGCTTCTTTATGTTCTAGAGATTTTAGGTGTGCTGTTAAGTCACTAGTGTGAGCTTTCTCCAGATTTTTTATGTAGGCACTTAGTGCTATGAACTTTCTACTTAGCACTGCTTTCATAGTGTCCCATAAGTTTGGATATGTTTTGTATTCATTTTCATTTAATTCTAGGAAGTCTTTAATTTCTTTATTTCTTCCTTGACCCAGTGGTCATTCAGTTGAGCATTATTCAGTTTCTATGAGTTTTTAGATTTTTTGTAATTTGTGTTGTTGTACGATAACTTTAAGCCATTATGGTCCAATAATAACAGGGTCATTCCATTTTTTGTATCTATTAAGATTTGCTTTTTGATGGAGTACATGGAGAAGGTTTCATGCTGTGTTGAGAAGAAGGTATATTATTTTGTTTTGGGGTAAAATGTTCTATAGATGTCAGTTTAGCACATTTGAGTCATGGCATCTCTGTTAATTTTCTGTGTGGTAGACTTATTCTTTGGTGAGAGTGGGGTGTTGAAGTCTCTACAATTAGTGTGTTGGGTTTGATGTGGGATTTAGGCTTTAACAACATTTCATTTACAAATGTGTGTGCCCTTGTATTTAGGGCATAAATGTTCAACATTAAGACTTTATCTTGATGAATTTTTCCTGTAGTGAATATGAAATGTCCTTCTCCCTTTCCTTTAATTAACTTTAGTTTGAAATCTATTGTTTTAGGATTGGGATAGCTACACCAACATGCTTTTTAGGTCCATTTGTTTGGAAAGTTGCTTCCCAACCCTTTACTCTGAACTGATTTTTGTCTTTGAAGTTTAGGTATGTTTCTTGTATACAGCAAGATGGCTCCTGTTTTTGTATCCATTCTGTTAGCCTGTGTCTTTTTATAAGCAAATCAAGTCCATTGATATTAAGGAATATTAATTATCATTTATTGTTGATTCCTGTTATTTTTAGTTTTGGTGGTCGTGGTGTCATTGTGTGTGTCCCTCCTTTGGGATTTGCTGGTGTGAGATAATTTATTAACTGTGCTTTTGTGAGTGCAGCTAACTTCCTTGGACTGCAGTTGTTTTTCTAGTACACCCTGTAGGGTGGGATTTGTGGATAGGTATTGTTTAAATCTGGTTTTGTCACAGAATATCGTGCTTGCTCTGTCTATGGTAATTGAAAGTTTTTCTTGGTATAGTCATCTAGGATGGCAACCATGGTCTCTTAGTGTCTAGATAACATCTGTCCAGGACCTTCTGGTTTTCAGAATATCCACTGACAAGTCAGGTGTTATTCTTATAGGTCTATCTTTATATGTTACTTGACCTTTTTACTTCTTAGAGCTTAATATTCTTTCTTTATTCTGTATGCTTAGTGTTTTTATTATTTTTTGGTAAGAGAACTTTATTTTTATCCAGTCTATTTGGCATTTTGTAAGCTTATTGTATTTTCATAGGCATGTTCCTCTTTAGGTTGGGAAAGTTTTATTCTATTGTTTTGTTGAATATATTTTCTGTGCCTTTGAGCTGGTATTCTGTTTCTTCTATTCATGTTGGTCTTGTCATTCTGTCCCAGATTTCCTGAACCTTTTGTGTTATGACTTTGTTGGCTTTACCATTTTCTTTGACTGATGAATCAATTTCTTCTATTGTAACTCCAGTGCCTAAGATTCTCTCTTCCATATCTTGCATTATATTGGTAATGCTTACATCTGTAGTTCCTATTCATTTACCCAGATTTTCCATTTCCAGAATTCCATCAGGATGCTCAGGTCTTGCTGCTATAGAGCCACTAGGTTCTGGTGATGTCATACTAATTTTTATTTTGTTGAATGTATTCTTGAACTACTGTCTACCCATCTCTATCTCCAATTGATGCAGGCCATGCCTGTGTCTCAGGGAGTCATTCTTCCCTCAATCAGTGCAAGCAGTGTCTATGTATCTGGAAGCCACTGATGCCATGGGGGATGGTTGGGTTTATGGGGTGAAGTGGGGCTTGTAGATTCCAGGGTTCAATGGTAGGCAGAGGTGGTGGATTGGCATATCTGCAGGAGTCGTACCTGCTGACCAGCTAGTGGGGCTGTGATGGGTTCTGGAGGTACATGAGATGTACCCCAGGGCCTAGTTCCTAGAGACTGGGCTGTCCATCTGGGAGGCCAGTCACTGACCTCTTCCTACCAATAGGTGCAGGTAGTGTCTCTCAAATGAAATTCTTAATGAATAGGAGTCATTGGGAAATAGAAGGCATTACAGATTAGAGTAGTGATCTATGTAAAACATAAAATTTAAAAAGGTGATACTATGTCATTTGAATGAGAATGGCCTCTTTACCCATATATTTTAATATTTAGTCATCTGGGAGTACTGCTAGGAGTGATTAGAAGGTGTATTATTGTTGAACTAGTTGTGGCCTAATTGGAGCACGTGTGTCATTGGGGGTAGGTTTTGAGCTTTTAAGGGCCCAAGCCAGGTACAGTGCCTTGCTCTGCTCCTACTGTCTGAAGATCTGAATGTAGAACTATGAGCCATCATATCTCCCTGTGTGCTCCTCACAATGATAGAATAAATATGTGAAACTATAAAAATGTTTGCTCTAGTCATGTTATCTCTTCACAGCAATAGAACACTGGCTAAGGCAGAAGTTGGTACCAGGGAACAGGGCACTGCTGTAATGCAATATAAGATACATGTTCCTTGTTGGTGGGATGTGGTCCTCGGGGCTTTGGATTAAAAGAATGGTTGAATGCTTTAAGTGGACCTAACTAGAAGGAGTTTGAAAGACAGTGGTGATGAGAGAAATGTAGATTATGATGTTCCTGTTCAAGAGGTTTTAGAGAGAAGTATTAGTAAGTGGGATAGAGGCTAACATATGATATTTTGGCAAAGAAATGTGGCTGCTTTCTGCTCTGTTTTCTGAAGAAGACTGAATTTAATGAGGTTTAGGTTAATTACATTGTCAGAAGAGATGTCAAGACAGCCTAATATTGAGTCTGTTCCACATTTTTTAGTGATTACTCTTGTGAAGAGTTATAATGAAAGGTAGCAATCTGAGTAAGAAAAAGAATTGGAGCAGAAATGGAGAGCCAGAAAGTATGAAGGAGCTAAGTCTGGTGAACAAAGCAGTAACAATTTTAAAGAAAAGTACAATGACCTCATGACAAGATTAGCTAACCTCCCAAACTGTGAAAAGGAATTAAAGAAAATCTTAAGTAGTGAAGGAAAGTATCGGCAATGGAAAGTTGGTGCAAGTGTAATTGAAGGAAGTTTCCAAGTTCAG
This sequence comes from Ondatra zibethicus, assembly GCA_004026605.1. Classification (NCBI taxonomy): domain Eukaryota; kingdom Metazoa; phylum Chordata; class Mammalia; order Rodentia; family Cricetidae; genus Ondatra; species Ondatra zibethicus. The sequence continues at coordinate 14,578 of PVIU01000733.1, forward strand.
CCCCAGCAAGCAGCAGAACTTGGCAGAATTGACCTTGGTTTTGGCTTTAAACTCAAGGATACTAAAAAGGTGTTGAGGAATCTCCCTCTGAGACTAAGGACAGCTACTGAGGTCAGGCATGTGTCAGGGGTGTCTCTCTGTGGAAGCCCAGAGAAACCATTACAGCTGTGAATGTGAAGCCTGGATTGTCTTGGATACTACAAGAAGTTGGAGAAGCCAGAGCCATGAGATACCCACCAAGGAAATCTGCTAACAGGGTGTTGAACCAGCCCATGACAGAGAAGAGTGTTGCAGTCAACAAAACTGAAATGAACTGGAGATTTGAAGAGTGCTTTGACAGCAGACATGGAGATACAGAAATATTAGTATGCCAAGTTTCTCTTTGGTAATGCTTTGTTCTAGTAGTTCCTTACTGTGCTTCCATTCCACCCTTTTTAATGGTAATGCTGTGAAAATGCATGTTGGAGGTAGGTGACCTGTTGCAGGATGGTCACTGTAGATCAATATGTTTGAATGTTTAGTCATCATGGAATGCTTTGGAGGGATTAGGAGGCTGGGCCTTATAAACATAGATGTAGTCTATAGAGGAAGTCTGTCACCCTGTGTGGGCTTCCAGGATTCAAGGTCCCGAGCTAGGCCCCAAGCCCTTCTCTCTTCCTGATGCCTGTAGAAAAGGATGTAGAAGTCTTAGAGAACATGCTGCTTATGTGCTACCATGCTGCAGGTGATGATAAAGATGGACTAATATTCTTAAATTGCAAGCAAGCTCTAGGTAAATATTTTCCATTGTAAGAGTTCCCATGTCTTGGTGACTCTTCACAGCAATCAATAGAACACAGGCAGATGCCAATACTTAGCTTTAAAATGAGATAAAAATAACTAAAGAACCCTTAACTGTTGTGGGACATCTGTATGCTATGTGAAGATATATTGCTGTTATTGTTTAATAAAGACTTACATGGCCAGTAGCTAGGCAGGAAGTATGGGTGGTACTTTTTGCGCAAAGAGATAACTCTGGGAAGAAGACAGAGTCACCAGGGGTCGCCAGCTAGACTCTGAGGGAGTTGGAGGTACAGAATGAAGGAAAGGTAAAAAAAAAAGTCACATGGTAGAAAGTGGATTAAAAGATATGGGTTAATTTAAATTGTGAGAACTAATAAGGGACAAGCCTAACCTAAGACTGAACATTCATAATTAATAAGATATCTCTGTGACATTATTTGGGAGCTGACTGGTAGAACAGAGAAAGGTTTGTTACACTTAGCAATATTGATTTTTAAAAGAGAGTAGAACCTTTCCTGGTAGAAAGAATACCATTAATAAAGATTGCATGATCCCATCATCTGTAAAATGTTAGCTGGTGAGTGCAGTATGCAGACACACAAGCCACAGCCGAATGTCTTGTGTCTCAGTCCTCTCACAAGTCTGATGTTAGCCAATCATATTTGCATTTACCAACATGAGAGTTGCCCAATTGGAAATATCATTGACTCAAGCTAACTTCTCAAAATTTTACACCCATCAATTTGGTTTTTCTTCATTAATTTGGTATGAACTAGTGGGTGCTGGGAAAAGGCACAGAAAGGCATTCACTGTGCCCCAACAGAACCGCCTTTGAAATAGAGACTGGTACTGCTCCCTAACTGAATCTGAAACAACCTCTAATCTAGCTATTGCCTAGATGGTTTCCTCCTGCAGTGTACACAATAAACTATTCCTTCTATTGTGGTCTCAAATGAGAAGTTGTGCTGCACATTCAAATCCTTCTCCTGTTGTGTGATATTTAGATCACATTCTGACAATAAAGTTTTCTTTGAGCCAGAGGGTGGTGCTAGCCATTACTGACCAAAATAAGCCATGGAGGTTCTGAAGGACTGAATACAAATAGGAGATAGGAAGCAGTAAGTCAAGACTAAGAAGATCTCAGCCTTTTGGATTAAAGGACAGAAGACCAAAGAATTCATTGGTATCTTCTCCATCACTTCTCTGATCATTCAGGTTCTTACCCTGATATCTGACTCCCAAATTTTTATTGATAAAGAATAATTAGAAATTAGATCTAGACTACCTCACTCAGGATGATTTTTTTCTAGTTCGATTTGCCTGAAAATTTCATTGGTTTTACATATACATCATATCATTGGTTTTACAACTGAGCAATACTACATTATGTGGTAAAGGTACCACATTTTCTTTATCTGTTTTTTGGTTGAGGGGTATCTAGGCTGTTCCCAGGTTCTAGCTATTACAAATAATACTATTATTAACATAATTGAGCAAGTGTCCCTGAGGTAACCCAGACCCAGAAAGACAAAAATGGTATGTAGAATGAACTTAAAAATTAAAAAAGGTAATGATCAATATAGCACACATTCTAATTGGTCTTAATAACAAAAATCCAGAGTCAGATATAGAGGTGAAAGCTGAAGGATCAGGTCAGCCACTAGAGTTTTTACCTCTACCAATGCTCAGACCAAAAGGGCAATCCTGTCCTCAGACTGCCTCCTCAGACTGCATCTTCAGACTGGCTGTTTCAGACTGCAATAAGCTCCTGTCTCCTTCTGCCTTATATTTCTCTTTCCACCCAGTCATATAATTGCTGGCTTCACCTCCCTAGTGCTGGGATTAAAAGCATGTGATCTCAAGTGCTAGGATCACCTTTGTGTGAACTCTGTTTCTCTTTTAGACTGGATCAATTTCATGTAGCCCAGGGTTGCTTTGAACTAACAGAGATCTGTCTGCCTCTATCTCCCAAGTCCTGGGATAAAAGGCTTGTGCCACCACTGCCTGGCCTCTAGAGGATTAGCTCTGCACTCTGATCTTCAGGCAAACTTTATTTTTTAAAACACAAAATATCACTATAGAAAGAAACAAATAGTTAGATAAACACTTCATCTGGCATGAAATCATGAAATAGCCACTTGCCCCTGGCTTTGCAGCCAGCAGAGGTGGCAGCAGCAAGTGCAGCCACCATTGGCTCTACAGCCACCAGAACTGATGGATTTTTTCCTCCCTTGACCCAAGCCCTCTGAGCATGTATGGGATTTTCCTGTTGCAGTCTCTAAAACGACCCTAATCTGCAACCCAAAATCCACAAGCCCCAAACTCTAAAGGTGCCTGGGCTCCAAGCACCAGATTTAAATAGCCAGCTCTGCCATCATGGGAAGTCTGAAACCCATGTCTTCTTTTCAGATGACTGAATCCTTAGCTCCTCTCCATGGGTTTCAGACTTCCCCTGGATCTTCTGTCACACTAGATTAGACACCTCCACACCTTATTGATCTTCTATTGTTTTTAAAACCACACACTCTGAGCTCTTATATACATGCCAGCAGCTGACCTCAGCCAGACTGTGCCCTGTCCGTGTTCTTTGCCCAACTATGCTGTGCAATGATAACCATCCTCAAGTTTCACTGTCATTGTCAGAATATTTGGTGAGACAACTGTGAATACTATAGGGGATGAGTGAGTTATATAAGTATTAAGAATTAGATATCAATAGTCATCTATGTTTGTCATACTTATAGTTAGACTAATCAGGTTCTTTAGATACATAGAGATTATATTCAGTATAGATATATAATCTTCAACCTCTTCAAAGAGCTGTAAAAAATGGCATTTAATCTAACTTAGAGTTCCGTGGTAGTGAGACACAATCGCTCCTGACAACACCGATCTATTCCTGAGAGAATGTTGAGCACAAAAGACACTCCACCTGGAGCTTTTCTTCTTGACAGAACTGGCCTTTGGGCAAAGAAATGCTCATTCCTCAACCACTGACAGAGATATATAGTATCCATAAATGGATAAAACAGGACTGTCATATCCTGCCAAGACAGGGTAAGATAGTTTTAAAAAGTTTCTTGCCTTTGAAAATGGTATGTCAGTTACGTTAGGCCTTAGCCAAAGTTGGTTGCTTTAACATTACAAATGAGACTTTGAGTGATTGCCCAGGTAGCCAGTTGTCTCTGTCATTTGTTGCACATTTTGAAAGTTTCTCAATTGCACTTCCTGCTTACTCAAGTAATATTGTTTCCCTTCTCAGATCTTTGATGGAGTTAAAGATTAGATAATTGTAGTTACCTTCCTCATGATTTAGCCAAGCTTAATTTCAATACAATATTTAGACTCCTTGAAATAAAATGTTTAATAAAACTTTTGTTATGTGTTCCTTGCTTAATATTGTTTATTGTTTGTAATTTTATATTTAGTATCTGTTCTTATTGTATATAGTTATATTGGGTTTGGATCAATCTTGTTTAGACAAAGGGGGGACATGATGGGGAAACTCTGTCAACCAATCACATCTAGTTAAGGCATGGCTACCTGGAGCCAAGGAGAAAAAACTGGGAGAACTCAGGTACATGCCCTCTCTGCGCGGCTCCTGCCAGACAGATAGGAAGTCGGACCTCCCATTCTTGTAGTGTGAGTTTCCCCTTATAACCATTAAAATATAATTGTTATTCTTGAGCTGGCTTGGTTATTTATTGTACTGACCTAAACAACAACAGCCTCCAGATGACAGGCATCCTGAAGGTTATTCAGAAGAAAAATTGGATTCTATAGAAATGTTAGATTTTAAGAGATTTAAGGAAGCAATAGTTTCATGTGGTATGCATTCATCTTTTGTGTCGCAGATGTTAAATTAATGGATCACTTCAAAAATAATCATTCCACAAGACTGGAAAGGTTTATTTATGGCAGTATTGAAAGTTAGTCCTCAGTTACAGTGGAGAACCTAGTGGAGAGACAAAGCTAGGACCATTGAACAACAAGGTAGGGTTAGATGTTATAAGATTACCCAAAATCAAATCCTTGATGAGGGCCATTATACTGATGTGAAAAGACAGATTACATTTGATGGTCACATCTTGGTACTAAGTAATAAAGCAGCTTTGAATGCTTGGGGCAAGATTGAAGAATTAGGAAAGAGGACTGAGCAATTTAATAAAATTATACGAGGCCCCAAAACAAATTTTCCTGACTTTTTTTTTTTTACAAAGAAGACTTTAGCCATAAATAGAATGATATCTTATCCAGAAGTTAGATGAATATTAATTGAATCTTTAGCTTTTGAAAATGCTAATTCAGAATGTAAAAGGGTGATCAGGCCTATAAAGGTGAGATCTATACCCACAGATGAATGAATTAAAAATATACCTGATGTTGAATATCATTCTCATGATGATACTTGGATAGTAAGTGACTTCTAAAATTTTAAGAAAGTTTTAATTGTGGTAAACCAGGTCATATGAAAAGGGATTGTAGGCAAGATGTTCTTAGGAAATATGTGTTTTCTAGAGAGAATCCAAACCTCAATCCCCAACATTCTGGAACATGCAGAAAGTGTGACAAAGACCAACATTGGACTAATGAATGCAGATGAATATGTAACAGTCAAGGTAGGTCTTTCACAGATCCTCACATCAAATTTTGTTCAGTCATCCCCTGTCAGCATTGGGCAAAATCCTCCATAGACTTAATGCTTGTTATCCAAATTCATACTGCTCTGAATGATAGGGCAGCTTTAATAAGCATAAAGCAATTACTTTGGCAAAGTTCTATGAATGATCAAAGACCAAAGTTAAAAATATAAATAAATGGCATTGTATTTAAGGGTTTGACAGATACAGGGGCAGATGTAACAATAATTGCACCAAAACCTTGGCATCCAAATTGGCCCCTTAAAATGGTAAATGTGAATCTTATAGGAATTGGAACTTACCTCAGGTAAAATAAAACATGAGATGGTTCAATGTATAGGACTGGCAGGACAGGAAAGAATATTAAAGCCATATGTGGTTAACATAACAGTAAACTTATGGGGATGTGATTTGTTACAACAATGGAATATTCAGATTAACATTCTTCCAATTTAAAAAACAAATCATAACCTAATGTATGTTTCTAGGAAAAATACTAAAAGTAATTAAAAAGAACCGTCAACAACCATTCAGATTGTATATATACAAAGCATAACTGTCACTGATCTTTCAAAGGTACCAACAGTCCTACCATTAACATGGTTAACTGACAAACCTGTCTGGGTGGAACAATGACCTTTGACATCAGAAAAATTACAGGCATTAGAACAGTTAGTACAGGAGCAGCTAAATGCTCAACATGTCAAATAATTGACAAGTCTTGGAATTCTCCTAATTTGTCATTAAACAGGAATCTGGAATATGGAGAATGATAACAGATATAAGAGATATTAATAAGGTGAGTTAAGCAATGGGTTCTTTACAGTCTGGAAGTCCCTTGCCTTCTCTATTACCTAAAGAATGGTTTATTATAGCGATTTATTTAAAAGACTGCTTTTTTAATATACCTTTTCAAGAGCAGGATAGAGGAACAATTAGCCTTCACAGTGACTACTTATAGTAATTCCCAGACTGTTAAAAAAAATCAGTACAAAATTCTTCCACAAGGAATGTCAATATTTTTTACAACATCCATTGGAAATAATCCATAATTTATATAATTTACAATTATATAGATATCTTACTAGCTGATTCAGATGCAGATACCTTAGATAAGAAGTAAAAATTTTTGCCTTATTGGTGAAAAAAATTACTCTTTAAAAATACAAAGAGGAGAGTATATTAATTATCTAGGATATAAGATAGGTTTACAGAAAATTCAACCACAGAAAATACAAATCTGAAGAAATCAATTACAAATTCTTAATGATTTTCAAAAATTGCTGGGAAATAATAACTGGCTATGGCCCACAACTGAATTGGCAGCTCAAGAACTAAGTAATTTATGTAAATCCTTACAAGTTTATTTAGACTTAAATAGTATCAGAAAATTATCTGCTGAGGCTGAGAGAGAATTGGGTTTGATAGAAAAGAAATTATAGGATGCACATGTGTAACTCTTGATCCACAGCTTGATTTTTCTTGTTATTTTACCTTCCATGCATTCTCCTATTGGAATTCTAATGCAGAGAGAAGATAATATCTTAGAATGGATATCTTTTTACAATACAAACTGAGTAAAAATTAAAGACCTATATAGAAAAATTTCCCAAGTGATCCTGAAAGGAAAATTAAGACTTCATCAATTAGCAGGAATTGAGCTAGTGGAAATTGTGATATCTTTCACTAATACTGAAATTTCCTCATCATGGGCAGAAAATGAACATTGGCAAAGAGCTTACAGTAATTTTTTGGAGAGATTAGCAGCAAATATCCCCAAAGCAAGAGACTTCAGTTTATAAAGAGAACTAATTGGATCCTTCCTCGCATTGTACAGAGAATACAAATTTCTAAAGTCCCTACATGATATACTGGTGCAAACAAATTGGAAAAGGCAGGTTATAAGTCAGGAAATTTAAGTAAAGTGGCTTAAAGCCCTTATGATTTTGTTCAGAAGTCAGAATTATATGCTATTCTAATGGTATTATTAGATTTTCCAGAAACTCTTAATATAGTTACTGACTCTCAATATGCAAAAAACATTGTTTTACATATTAAAACTGTTGAACTTATTCCAGGTGACTCAGAATTAACTATGTTATTTATTCAATTAAAAGAAACTATCAAAAATAGAAATCATCCCTTGTATATAACACATATCAGATTCTGTATGGTTCTACCAGGCCCTCTAGCAAAAGGTAATGATGAAAATTATCAGTTAATTGTAGAAAATGGGTTAGAAACCTCAGAATTTCATAAGAAGCACCATGTTAATAGCAAGGGGTTGTAAAAAGTGTTTTCTATCACTTGGTAACAAGCCAAGGGAATTATAAAGAACTGTCCTACGTATTCTTTGTATAATCAGACTCTACTACCTGCACAAAGTAACTCAAATGGTACTCAGAGAAATAAAGTTTCACAAATAGATGTGTTTCATTTTTTGCAGAGTTTGGAAAATTAAAATATGTCCACCATACCATAGATACATATTCAGGTTTCAATGAGCCACTGCTTTCAGTTATAAAAAGATTGATTCTGTAATGACATATTTATTAAAAAATTATGGACATCATTGGGATATCTGTACAATTAAGACTGACAATGCTCTGAAATACATCTCTAGTAAAATGAAGCAGACTTTTGCACATAACAACATAAAGCACATTGAAGGTACACCACACAATCCTAGAGAATAAGCGTTATAGGAGGATTGGATCACACTCTAAAAAAATAGGCTTAGTAAACAAAAAGGGGTAATAAAAACCCAAAGAGATAGATTTCATAATGCTTTATTAACTTAATTTTTAAATACTAATGAGAAAAGAATGACAGCTATAGAGAGACATTAAATAATAGAAAACATTTGCTGAATTAAATCAGCCTGTATACTTAAAGATGTATTGATCTCAGAATGGAAGCCAGGATACGTTACAATGTGAAAGAGATTTTGCTTTTGTTTCCACAGGAGAAGAAAAGCTATGGATACCCTCAAAATTGATAAAGATTAGATTTGAACAGGGGAGACCTCTTCATTAGATGAGGCAATAGTTCACACAGCATGACCACTCAATATAAACTCACATATAAGACTAACAAATGACTTTCATTTGATCAACAATAACTTGCCAAAAAATAAACTCTCGAAGGTTAGGGTTGGAGCAGGATTTTGTTGTTGTCTTTTGTGGAGAATGGAGGCATACAGCTAAGGAACCTGAAGACTACTGGGGAAAAAAGACATCTGAAGAAAATGAATAAATAATCCAGAGAAAATGGCCCAATAAAAAGAGTACATTGACCTAATAATATATCACATTTCCAACAGGATAAAATTTCATAAATATCCCCAAATGTTTATTTATGCTGTTCTCTCAAAACATATAAGGCAAATGGTCTTTTAGTCGTCCTAGTTCAATCAAAAATTAAAGCTGGTTTTAGAGGAGGAGTGTGGCTCTCTCCTTCTCTAAACCCAAGCATGCTTCTTAAAGGAAAATCCAAAATCTCTCTTATATCAGAAGAGCCACCTAATGTGGGACAGAAGTAAAACCAAAGTTAAGGAACTGTTTTATTGCCATTAATCTCATAATTCTTTGGTTTTATTTTGACTCTTTTAAACTTTTCATAAGGTATAAATATCTCAAAATTTGTAAAATTATATGTATATATATTTTAAACTTTCTGTCGTGATATCAATGGCCATATAGAGTACTAATTGCAGAAAAAGGCTTTATCTAGTCTCCTATACATGATTTCAGATTTGAGTTTCTATCAGGTAACTAGGAATTAAGTTTTTGTATGCTGAATGTTTTCAGCTCAGATGGGTCTCATTCAGTAGAGCAAGAAGCAAGCATTCACTGTGTCTGCATAAAGAGGGCATGATATTGAAACCTCTCATTCTAGTAACTGGAAGTGGAAGCAGTAAGGTCATGATTTCAAGGTCAGCCTGAACTTCATGAGCCTGATTCATAAACAAAACTTCAAAAGCAATGATTAACAAAAAAAGATCAAGGCTTGTCAGCAAAACTGATGGGTGTGCGTTTGTCCCTAGGGACCCAGATGGTAGGAGAGGACTGCATCACACAGGCTGGCATCTGGTTTCAAATTATACTTTGCATTTGTATGCACAAAGAATAATCATTGAATTTTAAAAGAAATAAGAAGTTTGAGGTGGTTTCACAGTTTAGTGCCTGGCATGGAGCACACAGCAACCATGGCTGCTTCTCAAAGTTCCAGTGTTTTAACATTGCTGATCACAATTCTCCAACATCTTTCTACTTTCATTTTTAATAATTCAGAGTATGTGTTATGGGAGTTTCCTTATGCCTTTTCCTTTGGGAAATTTTGTGTGGGCTTCAATGGAGAAAAAGATGTATAAAGTGGCAGTTTCTTTAAACAAAATAATTCTTTGGAAAAAGTCCCCCACCTCACGGAACTATATAATATAACTGTCTACTCCCACAAAAGAATCTGTATTGTGCCCACCCCCCAGTTACACCAAGAATAGAGGACAGGACACACCTGATCTCAAGGATGGAAGCACATTATGGAGAGAAACAACGGGCTCACATCCAGATAGGCATTTAGGTACTTGCTGAACGTACTGCTTTTTGCCTCAGTACTAATGCTGTGATAAGGTAGATTCATCCCAGAATCATGAAGTCTGCATTCATTCTTGCTTGTGGCTAAACTATTGCACAATTATAGAGTACAAAAGTGTAGTGTTTTAAAATAAACCAGCCACTATACTAATTCACTCTCACACATTGTCAGTTTCCTTCCTTTAATGACTCTACACCTTCTCTTTGGGATGAGAATTCCACTGCAGCTGGACTCTGCAAAGTACCTTTTGTAGAAAACAGTTCAATTTCTAGCCCCACATGGCATCTCACATCTGGAACTTCAAAGTTTCATGGACTCCAACCACCTCTTCTTGCTGAATAGGCAGTGCCCTTGTGAGTGAACAAACATGTAGACAGATACCAAGGGTCATGTGGAAATATACCTTAAGGCAAGCCTAGTAGCCATTCACATGGAAGAACTCTTTCTTGTCCCCTCATACCTGGATCCCAAGTCCACCAACTGCCTTTGTAGTTGGGCTATGTGGTCTGGCAGAATGTGCAGACCATATGCTCCTGCCCTTACTGGCTGCATCCCAGGTGGAGCAAGGTATGATTAAGGCACCCACCACCTTCCAAATAGATGAGCATCTTTGAGCATGCTTCTGTAATTATGTACTTGTAAAGATATTTTAGCACATTTTATTTCTTTTATGTATATCTGCAGGTGGGTGCACAGATACCACTTTGCATATGTAACATACAGAGGACAACTTGAGAACTGGATCTATCCTTCAGTCATGTGGACAGCAAATTTATGTAAGTAGGGCTGGCAGCAAGCCACTTTATTGACTTCTCCATCTTGCTGGCTCTGATTATACATTTTGAGAAATATGGGGGTATATGTTTGTGGTAAGCATCTGACTATTACTGGCATATTTCCATGTGTTGAACATTGTGGTGTGTGTATGTGTGTGTGAGAGCCACATTTACATGTGTGTTTGGAAAAGTCTGCATGGGTGTTTAGGTATGGAGTTGTGTGTGGCAGAAGTATTGTGAATGCAAAAGGTTGCCTGTGTGAAACTCCGGTATACCATGGTTGACCTGGCACTGACAGACATGGCAAGCTTATCAACACCAGCCCAACTCTCTTGGTTCTACTTGCACTTGTAATTCCCATTCCTTTCCATGACCAAGCCTCTGTCCTGCCCTCTGTGGAACCATTTTGCATGTGGCTGTGCCCAAACTGTCACTGCTACCACTGGCTCCATTCACTATGAACAATCAACCCTGTCTGAATGTTTTCCCAGCTTTCCCCAAACTTGAACCCCCATCCATGTCTCCAACAATACCTAGCCTCTATTCCCACCCACAACTTCTCACCCAACCCTGCTCTGCTTCTGTCTCTTTGATGACAGCAACAGTCCAACATTCTTCCCACCTCCAGCATCAAGCCTCCTGGGACCAACCCACTTACTTCCCTGAGTCTACAGGTAAATACCTGGCTGCAAGGCAATTCTGAGTGGAAACCTTACTATGACTTGCTTGTGTCTACAGGACATTAACTGGCAAATCACAAATACATCGCTTCCATTTGATACTAGATTACTACTGTGAATATCCTAATATATGACATGATTGATCAGATAGCACCCAGGTCATGATGGGAATGCAGGTCAGGTTACATGTAACTTAGTGGCTCATTTTCTAATGTTCAGTTTCCACTGAGGCTTAAAAGTATGTCAAAAGCTTTCTCTATAAGGGAGAATACATGTCTGCAGGTGGTTACAAATTCTTGCTCCAAGAACCCAAAGATCTCTTCTTTAATGTAACTATAGGTGTTACACTCAGTTTCCATCTGGAGTCATTACTGACTTAAAACATTTGAGTTCAAGTTTCCTGCTCTGCTTGCATCCTTGAGGGTTGTGAGAAAATTCTGATTAAACCCATAAGAAAGAGAATTTTTGCCCAGATGAAAGAGCACATTGTCTATTAAGATTTGGGCTGGTGTATGCCAGCCAGAGGCACTCTTCATTAGAGATTAGAAGTTAGTTAACTGAATGAGCTAATGCACCTGCTTGAGCTTCCTCCCAAGGACAGTGCAGGGAGGTGATTAGCTGACTGTACTGCTTTTTGTTCTGCCTTTTGCCCATAATTAGTATATATGCTGGCTGAGAAATAAACTTGGGGCTGTCTGGTATTCACCTTCAGTTCTCCCAGTCTATCCTGTTTTCTGTCTCCATTTCTCTTAATCTACCATTTCCTATAACTTTTGCCCCCTTCCAGGTACTCCCAGCTGATTCCTGTTGGAGTGGGCTTGAACAGAGTGGCACCAAGCATGGGGCTGGGCATGAGGGATAAACGTGATAGTCATTGTGGGATGAAAAAGTACACTCAATAAAAGGGAGATCTGTGGTGATTTACCAGGAGTCCTGCAGTGTAAATACATAGAGGAAAAAAAAGAGGTTGGTTGCACAGTGTGAGAAAACAAGAAGTAACTCGAGTATAGATGTAAAATAAGAAGTAACTTGAATAAGAAGTAACTTGAATGTAAGTGTAAAAAGTAACTATGAGTCAAGGGAACATCAAACAGTTGTTTGTACATACTTAGAAATAATTTAAAAGCCAGAGGCAGTTACGTAGAACATTAGCAACTGTGTAAATTTTTAGAGTTTGTAAAAGTAACTATGAGTCAAGGAAACATCAAACAGTTGTTTGTACATACTTAGAAATAATTTAAAAGCCAGAGGCAGTTACGTAGAACATTAGCAACTGTGTAAATTTTTAGAGTTTGTACATTTACTTGTAGACATTTTAAAGGTTAGGGGTACTAAGGAAGCACAACAGCAATTGCTTCCATTTTTGAAATGTGTAAAGGAGGTGTGTCCCTGGTTTGCTGCAGAAGGGAGGATGAGTCTAGAGATTTAAAAAAGGTGTGAGTGGATGAGCGTTCTTTGTCATGGTCTGTGTTTTAACTTTTACTATGTTGCTGTTCTGTTTTGTGTTCATGTCTTTAGGAAGCTTAAGAGGTACCAGTACCTATTTGTCTGTCATTATTGTCTGTTTTTGTCGAAAGACCTTCTTTGTTATCCTGGAGATGAGGAAGGCAGCCTCTGCCTCTATCCTCCTGTGCATTTTTATTGGATCAGTTCCAGGACTCTGAGTGCCAAAAGAAAAACTTCTCAAAAGGAAAGGCATGGTAAGGGCCACCTCCCTCCATTGTTCTCTGATCCACAGCCAGTCAGCAGTTCCTGCAGAGGGCAGGGTGTGCGTATGCTCAGGTGGCAGAGATGACACCACAGGGGGACCTGCTCGTGTGAATGGGGTGGCAGAGAATTGATTGCTTGCAATTGAAAAACTGCACAGATGTGAAACAAAGATTCTGAGCCTGTGGCTGGAGAAATTTACAATTTTCTTTCCAGGAATACTGGCAGCCAAGGATACACTCTGTGCCCACCAGCGCTGCTCCCCCCTCTTTTTTTTCCTAAGACAAGCTCTTCTTCAATGCGATAACACTCAAGGTCTCTTCTGCTGGCCAGCAGTTTCTCATCTTAACCCTTCTCTGTCCTGATACTGCTTGAAAAAAATGTTGAATTATATCAACCTGTATACTTCAAGAAGCATTGATTTTTTTTTAAAAAGAAAAAAACTATCTTTTTCATTTTACATACCAATCCCAGTTCCTGCTCCTTCCCCTCCGCCCATTCCATCACCTATTCTTCCACCGCAACCCCCATTCACTCCTCAGAGAGGGTAAGGTCTAAAACCCTCCCTACTGTATCTAGACTGAACAAGGTATCCATCTGAAGAGAATAGGTTCCAAAAAAGACAGTACAAGCAGTAGGAATAAATTCTGGTCCCACTGTCAGTGGCCCCAAAGTCTGCCCCAGTCATACATCTGTCACCCACATTCAGAGGGACTAGTCTGGACCTATGCTGTTTCCTTTCCTGTCCAGCGGGAGCTCCCACTAGCTCAGGTAAACTGTTTCAGTGGGTTTACCCATTATGGTCTTGACCTCTTTGCTCATAGTCTCACTCCTCCCACCCAGTCAAAGTCCAGTCAGTCAACTGCACTTTGGGAGTCCAATGCAGGTCTCTGCCTCTGTTTCCATCAGTTGCTGGATGAAGGGGCTATGGTGATATTTAAGATATTTATCAGTCGGATTACAAGAAAAGGCCAACTTGGGCATTCTCTCCTCTATTGCTTAAGGTCTTAGCTGGGGTCATTCTTTAGGTTTCTTGGGAATTTCTCTAGTGCCAGGTTTCTTGAGAGTCCTATAATGGCTCTCTCAATCAAAATATCTCTTTCCTTGCTCCCATCTCTTTCCTCCATCTCACCTATCCTGTTTCCTCAAGTTCTCCTTCCCCCTCCCGAACTCCCCTCCTCTTCCTCTTCTGTCCTCCCTTCTCCCCCCACCCCCATGCTCACAATTTTGTCAAGCAATCTTGTCTATTTCCCCTTTCTAGGTGGATCTATATATGTTTTCTTAGGGTTCACCTTGTTACTTAGCTTCTCTAGGGTCATGAACTATGGGCTCAATATCCTTTGCAAGTATCCATTTATGAATGAGCATATACAATATCCATTTTTCTGGGTCTGGGTTACATCACTCAGGGTGTTTTTATTCTAGTTCCATTCATTTACATGCAAATTTCAAGATGCCATTGTTTTTACCACTGAGTAGTACTCTAATGTGCAAATGTGCCACATTTTCTTTATCCAGTCTTCACTTGAGGGGCATCTAGATTGTTTCCATGTTCTGGATAATACAAATAATATTGTTATGCACATAGAAAAATGTCCTTGTAGTATGATTGAGCATCTTTTGGGCATATGCCCCAGAAGTGATATTGCTAGGTCCTGAGGTAAGTTGATTCCCATACTGATTTCCAAAGTGGATGTACAAGTTTGCATTCCCACTAGCAGTGGAGGAGTGTTCCCCTTACTCCACATCCTCTTCAGCATAAGCTATCATTGTTTTCGATTTTAGCCATTCTGACTGTTGTAAAATGGTATCTCAGTGTTGTTTTCATTTGCATTTCCCTGATGGCTAAGGATGTTGAACATTTCCTTAAGTGTCTTTTGGCCATTTGATATTCTTCTGTTGAGAATTCTCTGTTTAGTTCTGTACCCCATTTTTTAATTGGGTTATTTGGAATTTTGATGTCTAATTTCTTGAGTTCTTTATATCTTTTGGAGATCAGTCCTTTATCTGATGTGGGGTTGGTGAAGATTTTTTCCCATTTAGTAGGCTGCCTTTTTTCTTATTGACTGTGTCCTTTGCTTTACAGAAGCTTCTCAGTTTCAGGAGGTCCCATTTATTCATTGTTGCTCTTATTGTCTGTGCTACTGGGGGTTATATTTAGGAAGTGGTCTCCTGTTGCCCATGCATTAAAGGCTACTTCCCATTTTCTCTTCTATCATGATCAGTGTGGTCAGATTTATATTGAGATCTTTAATCCATTTGGACTTGAGTTTTGTGCATGGCAATAGATATGGATCTATTTTCATTCTTCATGTTGACATCCAGTTATGCCAGCACCATTTGTTAAAGATGCTTTCTTTTTTCCATTGTATATTTTTTATTTCTTTGTCAAAAATCAGGTATTTATAGGTGTGTGGATTAATATCCGGGTCTTCAATTTGATTCTGTTGGTCAACCTCTCTGTTTTTATGCCAATACTGAGTTGTTTGCATTACTGTAGCTCTGTAACAGAGCTTGATGTCAGGGATGGTGATGCTTCTGGAAGTTCCCCTATCAGACAAGATTGTATTGACTATCCTGAGTTTTTTTTTTATATGAAGTTGAATATTGTTCTTTCAAGGTCTGTGAAGAATTGTGTAGTGATTTTGAAGGGGATTGCATTGAATATATATATTGCTTTTGGTAGGATTGCTATTTTTATTATGATGATGCTACCTATCCAAAAGCATGGGAGAGTGTTCCATTTTCTGGTATCTCTTTCAGTTTCTTTCTTCAAAGTCTTAAAGTTTTTGTCAAACAGGTCTTTCACTTCTTTGGTTATTGTTACCCCATGATATTTTATGTTATTTCTGGCTATTGTGAATGGTGATGTTCCTCTGAATTTTTCTCAGCTTCTTTATCCTTTTGATACAGAAGGGCTACTGATTTTTTTTTAGTTGATCTTGCATCCTGCCACATTACTGAAGGTATTCATAAGCTGTAGGAGTTCTTTAGTAGAGTTTTTGGGGCCACATATGTATACTATAATATTATCTGCAAATAACAAAAGTTTGACTTCTTCCTTTCCATTTTGGATCCCCTTGATCTCCTTTTGTTGTCTTCTTGCTATTGCTAAAACTTCAAGAACTATGTTGAAGAGATATGGAGAGAGTAGACAGCCTTGTCTTGTTCCTGATTTTAGTGGGATCACGTTGAGTTTCTCTCCACTTAATTTTATGTTGGCTGTTGGCTTGCTGTATATTGCTTTTATTATGTTTAGCTATGTTCCTTGTGTCCCTGATCTCTCCAAGATGTTTATCAAGAAGGGGTGTTGGATTTTGTCAAATGCTTTTTCAGCATGTAATGAGATGATCGTATGGTTTTTTCTTTCAGTTTATTTATATGGTGGATAATATTCATAGATTTTCATATTTTGATCCATCTCTGCATCTCTGGGATGAAGCTGACTTGATCATGGTGGATGACTTTTCTGATTCGTTCTTGGATTTGGTTTTCCAGTATTTTATTGAGTATTTTTGCATATATTTTCATGAGTATGACTGGTCTGTAGTACTCTTATTTGGTTGAGTCTTTGTGTTATTTTGGTATCAGAGTAACTATAGCCTCATAAACAGAGTTTGGCAATTTTCCTTCTGTTTCTATTATGTGGTTCACCTTGAGGAATACAGGTAATAGCTCTTCTTTGAAGTTCTGGTAGAATTCTGCAGTGAAACCATCCATTCCTGGGCTTCTTTACATTGGGAGGCTTTTGATGACTGCTTCTATTTCCTTGAAGGTTACAGGTCTATTTAAATTGTTTACTTGGTCTTCATTTAATTTTGGTATATGAAACCTACCAAGAAAATTGTCTATTTCTTTTACATTTTCCAATTTTGTTGACTGCAGGTTTTTGTAGCATGACCTAATTATTCTCTTATCTCCTCAGTGTCTATTGTTATGTCCCCGTTTCATTTCTGATTTTGTTAATTTGGATGTTCTCTCTCTGCATTTTGGTGGGTTTAGATAAAGGTTTGTCTATCTTGTTGATTTTCATAGAGAACTAGCTCTTTGTTTCATTCATTCTTTGTATTGTTTTCTTTGTTTCTATTTTATTGATTTCATCCCGCAATTTGATTATTTCCTGTTTTCTACTCCTCCTCAGTGAGTCTGCTTTGTTTCATTCTAGAGCTTTCAGGTGTGCTATTAAGTCACTAGTGTGAGCTTTCTCCACTTTCTTTATATAGGCGCTTAGTGCTACTAACTTTCCTCTTAACACTGCTTTCATAGTCTCCCATAGGTTTGGGTACATTTTGCCTTCATTTTCATTGAATTCTAGGAGTCTTTAATCCTTTTTTATTTCTTCTTTGACTCAGTGGTAGTTCAATAGAGCACTGTGGTGTAGGAGGTTCTTCTGTATTTGTGTTGCTTTCATTGGCCTTTTGATAGGTCAGAACTTAGAAAGGCAGGGAGGACAGAACTGAATGCTGGGAGAAAGAAGGCAGGCAGAGAGAGCTGCTATGGAGCCTCCAGGTCAGACATGCTGAATCTTTCGCAGTAAGCCACGACCTTGTGGTGAACACAGATTAATAGAAATGGGTTAGATCAAGATGTGAGAGTTGGCCAAGAAGTTGGCTAGATATAATGGGCCAAGCAGTAATTTAATTAATACAATTTCTGTGTGGTTATTTCAGGGTTAAGCCATCCAGGTGGCAGGACACAGCCCACTCGCTCCTTCTACAACAGTTCCTTCTACAACAGAGTGGTGCTCCAATGTGGAGTGTACAATCTGAGAGAGCTTCAAAAAGAACACAGAGTTTAACACAGCTTCTTGCTGTTTGCTGGCGGCTTGCCACAGCTGCTTTAAAAGAGATTTTCCTGATTCAGCTGTAGCAGGAAAAGAAAGCCGTGTGGTTTTAAAACACCAGCTTTCTGGGCTATAATCCTAGTGCCACCTCTGTCTCTTGTGGGAGACAGAAAATTTGGATGGGACTTTGTGAGTAAAGTGCTATGGCTTGCTTGATGGCAATGTGGACTGTTGTGTGCCTGGAACTGTGTGCAGCTCAGGGGTACCAAATGGCTCTGAGGCAGTTCTGCCATGCTGAACTGTGCTGATCTCATGCAGGAACTATCGTAATTATCATAATAACAGCACAGTTGAGGTTTAGACTGGGCAGATGGTGGGATCAGGCTTGGGCAAGCAGGAGAGCATGGCAGATTCCTGCTGCCATACACAGAGATGTTTCCGGGCTGCACAGTGCTTTGCATGGCAGATTTGGCTGTAACTCAGATAAAAAGAGTTTATGTGCTGCACGCTCATTCTCAGAGTTAAAGTGCTAAGTGAGGCTCCTACCTGGCAGCCCCAGAGCTAGCAGAAATGGTACGTCCACCATTTTGAAATTGGAGAGAGGTGGAGCCAACATCCAGAGCAGCTACAACCAAGCTGCTTAGCATTTTAAAAGCTCTTCTAGACAATAGAGAATTACAGACAATGCAATAAGGACAGATTCAGACATAAAAGACCCGTAAATGGATCACAGTGTTGGATGGGTGTACGTAGGCTTCAGAGAGAGAAGAAAAAGAGTTTAGAAAGTCATAAAATAAAGTTAATGCTTTGAAAAAACAGAGTAAAGTCTTTAAAGAGACAGAGTACAGATAGTCATAGAAAAAGAATAAAGAAAAATAAGCCATGTAAAGATGGAAAATTCACAGAGTCTGGATTATGTGTATTATTGTGTTTTCTCTGAATTTTTTGACTGTGAAGGAGCTACGTAAAGAGAGACTTTTCACTGTTTGTGCTGCTAAATTAATCCAGCATATATATCATAAAGGTATCTTGACTTCAGAATTTGGGTCTAAGGATATGATGCTTTGAAAAAGAGGTTCTTCTTTTGTTTTCACAGAAGATGAGACCCTGTGGATTGCTTCTAGACCAATATGGTAAGACAGACCATGCCCTCCTGAAACGTTGCTGTAAAAACCCTCAAAAAACTTACTTTACTCAACTGCTGACTGAGATGAACTTAGCATACAGGATACACCATAAAAGACCTAATTAACAGCGACCCCATTCATCACAAAGCAGTTTGGAGTGAAATAACTACACCGATATTCCCAAATATTGCTTATAAATGTTTTACATTTAAAGGGGGATATGATATAGATATGAATAATTTGCATTGGTATAAATCTTGATTTATTGATACAAGTTTAAGGTCAATTTTGTTATATGTATATGATTTCTGCTCTTGATTAAGGTATTGTGATTGTGTAGTTCATTTAAAAATGTGATGTATAATTAGGAAATAGAGGTTGTTAATAATCATCAATAATAGTCAAGCTTGTAGTCATGTTAGATTTTCTAGATATATAGAGATATATTTTAGTTAGATAGGCATTCTTCATATCTTTCAAAGTCTATAGAATATGGCATTTAAAATGTTTTAATAACTTAGGACTTTTCCTGACAATGAGACACGTCTGTTCCTGGCAGCACCAAGCTACTTCCTGAGGAAGACGGGCATCAAAGAGGCTCCTTATGAAGTTGGTTAGCCATTTGGGCAAGAAACTGCTCTTGCCTGGACTGTTGCATAAACTGGACACAAAGAACCCACAGAGAGAGGACTGCTGAACTTGCCTAAAGGTGAGATGATCCTTCAGGGTTCCTGATTCATGAAAGAGTCTATGGGACATTCTGCAGGATACAGAAGAAAGTGACTGAACTGTCTTTAAAACTTCCTGCTTCATAGAAGGGTCTGCTGGATACTATGGGCCTGTAGGCTAAGGATGGATGCCCCAACGGTACAGAATAACTTTGGGTGACTGTCCAGGCAGCAAGATGTCTCTGTCATTTCTAGAGTTTTGGACAATGTACTTCCTGTTTACTTAGGTAATATTATATCCTTCTGGAGTCTTTGATGGAGTTGAAGAATAGGTAGTTATAGTTATTCATTGTTATGACAAAAGATAAGATAGAAATATTGTACCTGTAATTCTTGCTTGATAACTGTTTTGTTATATGTAATTTTACTATGTTAAAGTTAAAGCTTTCCTTTTTGTTTAAACAGAAAAAGGGGAAATGGTGTAGGAGGTTCTTCTATATTTGTGTTGTTTTCGGGTAGAACTTAGATAGGTGGGGAGGACAGAACTGAATGCTGGGAGAAAGAAGGCAGGCAGAGAGATTTGCTATGGAGCCTCCAGGTCAGACATGCTGAATCTTTCCCAGTAAGCCACGACCTTGCGATGAACACAGATTAATAGAAATGAGTTAGATCAAGATGTGAGAGTTGGCCAAGAAGCTAGATATAATGAGCCAAGCAGTAATTTCATTAATACAATTTCTGTGTGGTTATTTTGGGGTTAAGCTAGCTGGGCGGTGGGACACAGCCCACTCGCTCCTTCTACCACAGCACTGTTTAATTTTCATGTGTTTGTGGACTTTCTGAAATTAGTGTTGCAGTTGAATTCTAATTTTAAACCATGGTGATCTGATCAGTTAAAGGGGTTATTCCAATTTTTTGTATCTTTGGAGGTTTGCTTTGTTACCCAGTAAGTGATCGATTTTAGAGAAGGTTCCATGAGGTGCTGAGGTTTATTCTCTTGTGTTTGAGTGGAATGTTCTGTAGATGCCTGTCACTTCCATTTGAGTCATGATATCTGTTAGTTCTCTCATTTCTGTTAGTTTTCCATCATCATCCATTGAGGAGGGTGAGGTGTTGAAGTCACCTACTATTAGTGTGTGGGGTTTGATGTGTAATTTAAGCTTTAGTAATGTTTCTTTTACACATGTGGGTGTTCTTGCATTTGGGGAATAGATGTTCAGGATTGAGACTTCATCTTGATGGATTGTTCCTGTTATGAGTATAAAGTGTCCTTCTCCATCTCTTTTGATTCATTTTAGTTTGAAGTGTGTTTTGTTAGATATTAAGATAGCTACACCTACTTATTTCTTAGGTCCATTTGATTTGAAATTCTTTTCTCAACCCTTACCTTGAGGTAATGTCTTTTTTTGAGGTTGAGGTGTGTTTCTTGGACACATAGCAGAAAGCTGGATCCTGCTTTCATATCCATTCCCTTAGCCTGTGTCTTTTTATAGGTGAATTAAGTCCATTGATATTAAAAGATATTAATGACCAGTGATTGTTAATTTCTGTTATTTTTCAGTGGTAGTGCATGTGTTTCCCTTGGGTTTTTTTTTTTGGGGGGGTGAGGTTATCTGTTTTCTGTGTTTTTGTGGGTATAGTTAGCTTCCTTGGGGTGGGATTTTCCTTGTAGTATTTTCTGTAGGGCTGGATTTGTGGATAGGTGTTAAATCTGGTTTTGTCATGGAATATCTTGTTTTCTCCATCGATGGTGATTGAAAGCTTTGCTGGGTATAGTAGTCTGGGCTTGCATCTGTGGTCTCTTAGTATCTGCAGCACATACAGACCTTCTGTTTGCCCAGGACCTTCTGGCTTTCACAGTTTCCATTGAGAAGTCGGGTGTAATTCTGATAGGTCTACCTTTATGTTACTTGATCTTTTTCCCTTGCAGTTCTTAATATTCTTTCTTTATTCTGTATGTTTTGCCTTTCGATTATTATATGGAAAGGGAACCTTTATTTTTGATCCAGTCTATTTGGTGTTCTGTAAGCTTCTTGTACCTTTATAGGGATATCCTTCTTTAGGTTGGGAAAGTTTTCTTCTATGATTTTGTTGAATATAATTTCTATGCCTTTGAGGTGGAGTTCTTCTTCTCCCCCTATTATTCTCAGGTTTGGCTTTTTCATGGTGTTCCAGATTTCCTGGATATTTTGTGTTAAGAATTTCTGGATCTAATATTATCTTTGACCAATGAGTCTTTTTCTTCTATAGTATCTTCAGCCCCTGAGTATTCAGCCCTGGTATTCTGTTGTTATGCTTACCTCTGTAGTTCCCATGTAGTTTACCCAGATTTTCCATATTCACAACTCCCTTGGTTTGTGTTTTCTTTATTGCCTCTGTTTCAGAATTCAAGTCTTAAACAGTTTGCTTTACCTGTTTGATATTTTTCTCTTGAGTTTCTTTGAGAGATTTATTAATTTCTTCCAAATTTTTGTTTGTCTTTTCCTCCATTTCTTTAAGGAACTTTTTTATTTTCTCTTGAAAGGTCTCCATCCTTTTCATAAAGTTATGTTATAATTATTTTCTTCTGTTTCTTCTGGGTTGGGATGACCAAGTCTTCCTATTGTATGACCACTGGATTCTGGTGTTACCATGTTGCTTTTTAGGTTGTTGGGTGAATTCTTGCATTGGTGCCTATCCATCTCTTCCTTCAATTGATGCCAGCAGTGTCTTTGCATCTTGGTCCAATCCTTGCAGTGGTCTGATCTGTACTGTCACTGTCTGTGTCTTTGAGGTTTTGGAGCAGCCTACCTACCTGCAGGAACCTCTCCTGCTGGCTGGTTAGAGAAGCTGAGGCAAGTGAGGGAGGGGAGAAGCATTGATTTTTAAAAGTTAAAGATGCATTATGTTTGGAGAAAGTTATGCTCGTTTCCACAGGAAAAGAAAAATATATGGGTTTTAATCATTTAAATCTGATGGGTTACAAATAATCATCTTTCAAGGAACTTGGGTACAAATTATTATTAAGATAAAGAAAACTGCTGCTAGTTTTGAAAGTTTCACATTGGTAAAGGTTTTCTTATATGTTAATGCAAATTTAAGTTATTCTTATTGTGATTGATTCACACACATGCACACACACACACACACACACACTCTTGTTTGAAATATATCTATGCAATGTTCTGGACTGCTGGAAGAAATCAGAACAGGAGACATTGATGGAGATTTGCATGTTTTCTGAAGGATTAGGGAACAAACAAGAGACTGTAATAATATAGAAAAAGAAATTTGTCAATGAATTCTTTATTCGTCTTAAAACTGAGTTTTAAGGGAAACTATAAATAATGCTGGAGATTTCATCATGTTAATTCTGATTGATTTTCTTCATAAAAAAGGCTGATGATTATTCACTGCAGAATATTTGTTAAAAATGGGATCATGATCTGTAAATGTAAAAGGAGGACTGAGGTTAAAAATACAAGTTAATAATTAATCAACATATTATAACCCCCTGAGCTATAGGATTTTATGATTAGCCTCCTATGAAATGACAAGGCTAATGCTCTTAGCTATTCAGACTTTCATGGATAAGTCCAAACATGTTTATTAAAAACTGCCAACATTACATCTGTGATCTGTAAATGAAAACTGCAGTCTAACTGCTTCTATAATTGTTAATATTAGGACAAAATGCTTATGAGTTTATATAAACTGAGAGGCTAAAGATATAAAGGCCTTAGGACATCAATATAGGTTATAAGGATCTGAAGGTATAAAAGCTTAGATTATATGGGTCTGAGAGGATATTCTGAAAAATATAGATACAATTTATAAGAAATAATGGCTTAAGATGTATATAAAATATTTATTCTGTAATACTTTTATTTCCCTTCCATAATATTATTATACTAGGATTTTAAAAGTTCAAAATTTAAGATTAATAGCGTTCTGACAAACTAACAGAGCAATGACTGCTTACTGTTTGGGTCACAAGCTCAAGATTTTAAATTTCTTTTGGTTACCTTCTGAACATAGGTTTATATGCTGTTTAACCCCAATCTAGTTTTTGCTTGAACTCAAGGATGTGAATTATTCCTGCTATTTTAAAGATACTCGTTACCCGCTTTTTCTATAATATGGATTTCAGTACAGATAATGCCAATATATCTACAACTTTTATGTTTTTCTTTTATAAAATGAAGATTCAAACAAACTTTAGAAAATCGAGAGAATTATACAACTTGGATCAACTTCTCTCAAATTAAAAGGATTATGGTATTTTCTCTCTCTTCTGGTCTTGGGACTCTTCCCCTTCCTTAATTATTGAGACTATGAGTCTACAATTTTAAAATAAGTTAATAAATTTTAATATCTGTTCCTAGTTTGTATCTGTCTTAACAGGTTTCAATTTGGCTAACAAATCCATCCAAACATCAATTGCTGACAACTTACTCCAAATAACTATGAACAATGAACTTGCTGAAACTTGATATGTACCAATCCAGCCAGTGTGATTGCTGTTTTTCAGCATGGCTATGAACCAGATACTTCTAAGTTTCCTCATTACCTTTGACTAACATTCTAGCCTTCCAGGGTCCTGAGAACAACATCCTAAGGTCAGCAGGAAGTAATTGCAGAAATGAATACATCATCCCCATTTCCTCCCAGTAATGTTAGGTAAAAGGGGAATTTCTCTTTCTGTCATCACAGGGATTTTTGTCATTGATGCCTTGAATAAATGATCATTACTGTCTGGGTACCATTAAGCTAATGATGCAAAAACCCTGATATCAGCCTGGAACAAACTCATCTTGAGGATATGAGATGATGTACTTTGCAGGTCAAGGAATGTTGAAAGAGCACATAGGAGTTGTAAGACTCAATTAAAAATCAAATTAAAAGATGGAGTTAGGTTATAACCATATATGTTTTATTTAAAAATTTATATTTTTAAAATGTGAATAGATTTTGGCATGAAAACACCACCACATAATTTGCTCAGGTCTAATGGAAAGATCCATCCACTGGTTTATGTCCCAACACTGTTTGGGTATGGGGAGAGGTCATGTTTGTGATTTTTCCCAGGATGAAATTGAAGCTCAATTGGTACAGAAGGGTGTCCCACACCATTTCCCCTTTTCTGTCTAAATGAAAAGGAAGGTTTTAACTTTAACATAGTTAAATTACATATAACAAAACTTGCCTAAAGGTGAGATGGTCCTTCGGGGTTCCTGCTTCATGAAAGAGTCTGCCAGACATTCTGCAGGACACAGAAGAAAGTGACTGACAAATTGCTGATGTAGGCAGAAATGTCTTTGAAATTCCTGCTTCATGGAAAAGTCTGCTGAATACTATGGGCCTGTAGGCTGAAGATGGATGTCCCAATGTTACAGAAAAACTGTGGGTGACTGTCTGGGTAGTGAGATGTCTCTGTCAATTCTAAAGTTTTGAAAGTTGCTTACAATGCACATCCTCTTTACTTAGGTAATATTATATCCTTCTGGGGTCTTTGGTGAAGAATAGATAGTTACAGTTTTCTTTAGTTATAATAAAAGATAAGTAAATATAAATATTTTAACGGTAATTCTTGCTTGATACCTGTTTAGTTTTATGTAGTTTTACTATGTTAAAGTTAAAACCTTCCTTTTCATTTAGACAGAAAAGGGGAAGTCCTTCTGTATATGTGTTGCTTTTATTGGTTAATAAATAAAGAAGCTGCTTTGGCCTGTGACAGGGAAGAGTAGAGATAAGTGGGAAAACTAAACTGAATGCTGGGAGGAAGAAGGCGGAGTCAATGGGAAGCCATGTAGCCACCAGAAAAGGCAGACGCTGGAACTTTGCCCAGTAAACCACAGCCACATGGCAAAACACAGATTAATAGAAATGGTTTAATTTAGGGTATGAGTTAAGCTATTGGCCAAGTAGTGATTTAAATAATATAGTTTCTATGTAATTATTTTGGGTCTGAGCAGCCTGGAAATGAACAAGCAGCTTCCTCCAACACACATGGAACAGTAACAAGTTTTTCCATGAAGGCATATAAAGTATAATTTAATTGAATAAAAACAACAAACAGTAATGACTAAAAAGAAGTAAACTCACTCCTAACTGCTATATTGTAAGGAACAAGAAAACACATTCAAAGAACAATTCTGTGTTTTGCAGAAACTTACATCACAGTAGCCTTGTCCTGTTTCTGTTAAGTATACACGCAAATACTCAAAATTTTCACATAACTTCAACCAGGACAGTGTTCCAATACACTTGAACAAAAGCAATTTTAAGAAAAAAAAAACACATACACGAATAAAGCGCTTTAAAATATGGAGTCTCTCTCCTGTCACACACACACATACATATGCATATACATATGTGTATGTATATGTATGTTAAATATATGTATGTATATATCCACCTTTATAACATTAACATGCTGGTTCCCAAGGAAGGCAAAGAAGTGCATCACACCTCCTGGACCAGGATTTACAGGTACTTCTGAAGCACCTCATGTGGGTGCTAGGAACCAAATTTGAATACTCTACAAGATGCAATACTACCGAGTCAATTCTGCAGCTCCCAAAGATACATTTTAATACAGAAAATGAAGATTCTCCTTTATTCCGTCCTCCATTATTTGGAGGTGATGAAAGTCCCTGCTACTTGTTCAGTGACGAACTGAATGAATTTAATCCCTTTGTGAATAGACTCTGCACATCACATATTTTAGTTGTTAACATAATTATCTTGATATGAATGACCCCAGCAGATGATTTAGATGATTAGAAATGAGTCCATATTATGCAACAGAAAGTTCTACAATGTGATGCATACATTTAAAAATGATTATTTATTTTTCTTTTACATGAGAAGGTGTTTTGCCTGCATGTATACCTGCATAAGTGTGTTGGATCCCCTAGAACTACACTTCCAGAGTTTTGAGCTTCTATGTTGGGGTTTGGGATTGAACCCAGGTCCTGAGGAAATGCAACCATCTTTCCAGATCCCCCTTTTTTTGGATATTTTGAGAAAGGATGTTTCTATAAACTAGTACCATCCTGGAACTCAATATTAGGTGATCAGGCTTAGCAGCAATCACATTTCCTTACCAATAAAATTCTCTGCCATTCATTTAGTTTCTGAAAATATAAGAAGTATTTAACCTCAGAACCAAGTATCATGACCCCAAAATAATGGGATGACAGTATAAATATCACTTTCAATTGGAAAAACATTTTATTTTTCAAATTATCATGTTTCTATATTCTTGGAATACAATGTTTACAACTTGAAAAAGAGACAATATTTTAACTATGGAGTGGCTCTACTAATCTTACTGAAGCACCATTGAGATAAAAAAATGTAGGCTTTTTCATTTGTGGACAGCAAGGCTTGACCTCATTTATTAGATTGATGGAGGTTTTCACCAGTGTGAATATTTTCATGATTTTGAAGGATACTGCAACATGCAAAGACTTTACCATATTGATTACATTCATAGGATTTGTCTGAAGTAGGAGTTTTCTTCTATTTGAAGATGACTGTTAAGTGCAAAGTCTCTACCACATTGATTATATCTATAGGATTTCTCTCTAGTATGACATCTTTCATGCCTATGAAGATGACTTTTACGTGCAAATGCTTTATCACACTGGTTACATTCATAGGGTTTCTCTCCAGTATGAATTCTTTCATGACTGTGAAGATGACTATTATGTCCAAAGGCTTTACCACACTGATTACATACATAGGGTTTTTCCCCAGTATGAGTTCTTTCATGACTAAGAAGATGACTCTTCCTTGCAAAGACTTTACCACATAGATTACATTCATAGGGTTTCTCTCCTGTATTACTTCTTTCATGAATGAGAAGATTCTTCTTCTGTGTAAAGGAGTTAGCATTTTGATTATATTCATACGGTTTCTCTCCAGTATGATTTCTTTCATGACTGAGAAGATTACTCTTCTGAGCAAAGGCTTTACCACATTGATTACATTCATAGGGTTTCTCTCCAGTATGAATTCTTTCATGAATGAGAAGATTACTCTTCTGTGCAAAGGCTTTACTACATTGATTACATTCATAGGGTTTCTCTCCAGAATGAACTCTTTCATGACTGCGGAGAGAACTCTTCTGCGCAAAGGCTTTGTGACATTGACTACATTCATAGGGTTTCTCTCCAGTGTGACTTCTTTCATGACTACGAAGATTACACTTCTCTACAAAGGCTTTACCACATTGATTACATTCATAGGGTTTCTCTCCAGTATGAATTCTTTCATGAATGAGAAGTTTATACTTGTGTGCAAAGGCTTTACCACACTGATTACATTCATAGCGTTTCTCTCCAGTGTGACTTTTTTCATGCCTGTGAAGATTACTCTTCTGTACAAAGGTTTTACCACATTGATTACATTCATAGGGTTTCTCTCCAGTATAAATAGTTTTATATATTTGAAGATAACTGGGACTTGCAAAGGCTTTACCGCATTGCTCATATTCATACCTTTTCTCTCTAGAATGAGTTCTATGTACTTGATGAAAACTATGACATGCAGAGACATTAGCACTTTGATTATATTCGTAGGGCTTTTCTTCCAAATGAGTTCTTTGGTGTACTTTTAAAGTAGAATCATATTGAACGGCTTTATCATGTTGATCATATTCATTGAGATTCTCTTCATTATTGGTTGTTTTGTGTATTTGAAGATACCTGTGATGGCTAACGTCCTTAGTACGAAGCTCACATTTTTCATTTCCTTTTCCAAAATAGGCTCTTTCATATCTTTGAAAAAAACTGGATGAATTCAGAGTTTTACAACACTGATTGCATGTATAACATATACTGTGAGTCACACTGCATGAGCAAAGTGAACCAATACAGACAGATGGATTTCCATATTCCTTGTTCTCATAAGGTTTTTCTCCAATGTGAGAGTGTAAACTTGTATCACAGTCATCATGTTTTCTCGCAGTGGGGTCTACAACATATCTTCTAATTGTTCCAGGAGGAAAAGAGGTATATTGCTTCTTTCCATATCCCTGATGCTCATATGGCTTGTATCCAGAGTGACAGTTGATATGCCTATTAAATGAAGAACAACAAAAGGTTTTCACATTACATTCACATAGCCTAACACTTTGTGCCTCAGAGACGTGCTGTATGGATTCAGGTTTCTACACCACAATAAATTCCTTGTCTCTCATAAAGTGCTCCTCTCACTAAACTATGGTAAGTCACTCACTACAAGTATTATGAGGAACACTAGGTTTAATATGGAAGTTTTGCATCGTTTAATTGCGTTATCAACATGATTGAACAGCATGATAATAAATGGATGGATTTAAAAGCTACAAAATGCTTTTCATATGGCTATGATTAAAACTGTGACATGTGCTATAGCATTGTTTCCTTATCCTTAAAGGAAGGGTTTTCATATCAGGTACCTGACACTGGAATACACGGTGTTGTAACACTTCTTCCATGGTACATATGTGCCAGCTTACACATGAAAATTACCTTCCATGTCTTCTAGAACCTTGATAATCTTCTTCAATATTGTGGTCGTCCCATTTGTAACCTAAAATACAGTACCAGAAAATGTATATATTACTGGAAATTAGGCCACAGCTGAATATCCTATCTTTCATGAATCATTGAACAATGTCTGATTTATTCACTAGATTCTTTCTCTTTCATGTTCAAAATCACAGAAGAGCAACAATCATCAAGATAGGATTGTCCCATAAGTTGAAAAGTAACAGCTCATATTCCTACCTATAGAAATGAGGTTCCAGTAGGTTTCCACCATGACATCTTTGTAGAGACTCTTCTGGGAAGGATCCAGCAAAGCCCACTCTTCATGAGTGAAGTTCACATGCACATCCTCATAGGTCACTGCATCCTAAAGTATCCCACATATGTACATAATAGAAGTGTTGAGACTGACTGCATTGTAAATGTATATTTCATTGAGAATATATTTACATAATTCATAGTGCTCATTACATTATGTCACATTGGTCATAAACTAACAAAGGCAGTCACCAACACATTTTAAAAGGAAACAGAGAAGGAGAATCATGTCTTCCATATCTGTGGCCATAAAACAGAATTGGTCATTGCAGGAGAAATGCCTAGTAATAAATACAGAGAGACATGTAAACAGAATAACACTGTTTGGTATACATCAATATTTTTTTTTAATTATCAGCTTAAAAAAGGATAGACAATATGGGTATGTTGGGGCCTATCTTAAATCCCAAACCTCAGAAGGTAAAGGCAGGTGATACTTTATGATTTCCAAGATAGCCTCGTCTGTGTAGAGATTTTCAGGACAGTCAAAGTTACATATTGAGACCGTCTCAATCAAACAAACAAATAGAAAGCACTCAAAGAGTTAAAATATTCAATCCAGCTCTGTACTTCTCAGTCATAATTTGAAGTGATCCCTTATAAATTGTATGGCTAATAAGTCCTAGGGAGGAATGCATTATTAGTAAGTTACTGACTGACAGATCAAAGAGTTCTCAAAAACATTAGCAGAGTAAATGCTTATCCCAAAAAGAATAATAAAATGATGGAGTATATTAAGATGTGTCAACACATAAGATCACCTGTCCTAGATTAGTTCTCAGCACTGACTTGTAGTTACCAAGTATTTCTATCATCAGGTCACGAGAACTCAATGTTCTCTTCTGACTTCAGTAAATACCAGGCAGACAAGCGATAGCCACTCACAACCACCTGTAACTACACCCCTAAGGGATCTGACTCTTTCTGGTCTGCATGAACACCAGGCATACACCATTTACACAAGCATGTAAGTAGGCACTGAAGTCATACATAGCAAAATTATAATATCCTAATAAATCAAAAAGAATAAAGGGACCATAGATCTATCTCAGTTGGTAGCATTCTAGCCTAGCATGTGTGAATCCCTCAGTTCAATTCCTGTTCCAGAAAGGGGACAAGGATTGGGATGCCTCTAATCACAACACGTGAAAGGTGGATGTAGTAAGATCAGACACTGAAAATCATTCTTGGGGACATAGAAAGTTTGAGGGCAGCCTGGCCTATATAAAACACTGCCTTTAGAAACAACACAAAAGAAATCAACACAAGAATATCCCAAGAGTAAGAAAAGAAAAGAATATAGGATACAAGCTATTAGAGCTTTTTGAAAGCCCACAAATCTGAAATAGGGATGGATCCTAGTCAATAGAAATGGCAAAATGGGTATGGAAACTGAACTCTTGTCCTCTGAAAATTTTATATACATTCTTTCCAGTGAGCCATCTGCTCAGCTCCTAGAAACTGTTTATGTACAATGTGGTTTCAGGTTCTGACTGTTAGCACCAGCAGAAGATATATTTATCTTGGAGGAAGCAGACCCTCAGAATGTCCCAGCAAGGTCTGTCTCTAAAGAAAACGGGATTTTGCTGTCCACCAGCAAGAATCCACAGCACCAAATGAACAGTTCTTTCTTGTCAAGTTAACACCATCAGATTCCTATATAGTTATATATAGTTCTGAAATCAAAATATTGACATTTAGGTTAAAGACTGTAGTCTGGAAAAAAAAAAAGGTCTACCTAAAATCAAGTCTTTTGAAAAGGTCTTTTCCAGATAGACATGGAGGCCTGAAATCCCTGATCTCACCAAGTGGGAAGTGGAAGGAAGCAAGAGAATTGGGACGGGACTTCAGGGCCAGATTTTGGGCCAAAAGGTCCTATCTCAAAAAGGAAAGGAAAACAAACAAAAAAAATCAAAGTCTTTCTACGGTGACACATAAAGGCCCCAATTGATTAAAAGGAGCTCTAGGAAAAAAATCTAGAAATAGTGCCACATAAAACACTTCATTTTCATTGTAAGACTTAACTATTTAATAATATCTATACATAAATTGATGGGATATTTTAATCCCATCAAAAATTTTAAGTGTGATTCAAGACCAAAGTGTATTCCTTTAGCCTATCTACACAATTAAAAATTTATTATTGCATGTGTGTCCTAGGTGTGTTAGGGCAGGCACAGCAGTGCCATAATGAGAACTTGAAGATCAGAGGGCAACTTTGAGTAGTTGATTTCTCCTTCTACCAAGGGTTCCTACGACCGAACTCAGGTCATCAGGCTTGCATACCAAGTACTTTTCCTACTGAGCCAACATCACCAGTTCTATTTCACTGAATTCTAACCCACAGAGGGCCTCACTCCTATACTCAAACACATCTCCATTTCTTGTGGGCTTTTTGGCAGAGGATCTCTTTGTAGCTCTGGCAGGACTGAAACTCACTTTTTGGGTCAGAGTAGTCTTGAACTCCCTGCATCTGCCTCCAAATTACTAGCATGACAAGTATGTGCTCTCATGCTCTGTTAATTTAATGTAATAATTAAATGAAACTATACTACAGAGATATATGGCAACTTCTTGAAGAATGGCAAAAATAAAGTGAAAGTGACATATTTGTTTTAAAATCTTTTAACTCTAGCCCATGGAAAGTATAACCATATAACAGGCACCACCAGACCAGTTGGTCTCTTACTGGACTAGGGAAACTCATAATTTCATTTCTCAACAGCATGCTGTAGAATTTGCATGTTTCTCTGTGAGATCTATAATGGCAAAATTGTTTTGTGTTTTTAGAGCACAGTCTCAGTCTGTGCTCTGGTCTGGTGATCCTTCTGCTTCAACTTTTCAAGTGCTGGGACTGCAGCTGTGCCACTAAAACTAGTTCAAGAAATTCTGTGTAAAAGATGACTTAGTGGCAGACTATTTGCATATTATGTGTGAAATACTTGGGTTTGATCCGTAACCACAGGGGAGAAATGTGGCCTCATTGCTCATCCAATATGCTCATAAGTATATAAGATGCATTTGAGGATCTTCAAATCAAAATTAATCCAAAAGAGATGGGAAGGACACTACCTACTCATCAATGGAAAAATCCAACATGATGACCTTTCAATTTCTAACATCTAGTCCCCAAATATAAGGGCACCCCTATTTGTAAAAGAAATATGATCAGAGGATCCCATAGGCAGCTTCCACCTGCACCAATTAGAAGAAGAGGTGTGAGCGACAGGTTTCTAAACCAATCCGGCTCAGTCTCTAAGCTCTAGGCCCAGAAGTACATCCTGTGCTCCTCCCCCACTCATCACAGCCCAAGCAGCCAATCAGCAGGTAAGACTGCTCCACCAGTCTCACCAACCATTCTAAAGGCCATTTATCCCATGTGCACCAACTGGAGGAAGAGGTGAGAGACTGGTGTCCTAGCTGGAGAGCCCCGTCTCTAGACTCTAAACCCTGGGACACATCCCATGCCCCTCCCCCACCATGGCAGCCCCACCCTGAAGCATGGAAACCTGCACCAACTGGAGGAAGAGAGGACCCCCCCCAAGGCAAAGGCACCACCTGTACCTATAATTAGCCCAACCCAGAAGGGTACATGGCAGTGCCAGAATATATTTAACCACAGAGTAAAATGGCACAACAGTGAGACCTGAACATCCCAATTCAGAAGGAGCAGAAGAAAACGGCCTTAAAAATAACTTTATGAAGATGATAGAGGCCCTTAAAGAGAAGATAAAAAATTCCCTTAAAGAAATTGAGGAAAATGTAGGGCATAAGGGCCAACTGGAGCAGGAAAACCAACCTGACTCTGAACCCAGTGAAAGAAACACACCCTGAATCTGAGATCTAAGCCAGGGGAGAAAAACAAAAAAAAACAAAACTTTATCCCTGAACCCAAAAACCAAGGAAACATGCACTGACTGAAGCCAGGGCCAAAGAAACACCCTTTGTCTCGAGAATCAGAGCCAGTGAAAGAAATATGCCCTGGCCATAAGATTAGAGCCAAAAGGCCAGAAAGGACCAGTGTAAAAAACACAGTCTGGCACTGAAGTCAGAGCCATTTCTGTCCCTGACCAACAAAACTAACCAATTTCTTTTTTCCCTGGGAAAACTCTGCCCCTAAGAAGCCATATATACTTGTTCAGTTGGGGGCTGTGTTTCACCACCCTGGCAGAGGCAGTCACTCTCCTGGGCTCCTCCTTCCCAAATAAATGTCTTTCTCAAAAGAGTCTTGGGTGACAATCTTCATTCACCAGTGCAGAATAGAAGAACCTGGCTGGGACGCCCCTTAGGGGTCTGAGCTGAAAAACCTTGCTGAGACGTTTCCTTGGGGGCTGGGCACTGAGCAAGCCTGAGCAGAACAGAAGAACAGAACCTTGCTGGGATGTTCCCTTAGGAGGGCTGAGCAGAAAAAGTAAAAACTTTTAGCCAGAGCAGGAGATTGCTGTATTTCTGCAGTGGCTTCTCCTTTAGCAGAGTGTTAGCAAAAGAAATAATATCTTGGTCTGGAGAAGAAGCTGATAGCTCTGCTAGGACGTTCCCTTAGGGAAACAGAGCAGAGTTCAGCTGTAGTGACTCTCCAGGAGGGGAATCGGATTGCTCTATCCTACCGGAAGACCATTTCACACTGCACCCCAGCTTCAGGTAGCTTCGCTTCCTGACAAGTCAGGACATCTTTCCCTCTATGGCTGAGCTGTCCTATTGTGGCTCTACCCCTACAGAGCTGTCCTATTGCGGCTCTAAGTATAGTCTGGCTTCCTGATAAGTCAGGACATTTTTGCAGCTCCAGAGCTGTAAAATTCACACTCCCCACAGAAAAGACAAACAAAAAACTGGAAGAAATCAATAAACTCCTTAAAGAAATCCAAAAAACCAAAGAGAAAAAAAAAAGAATCAAACAGGTGAAGGAAACAGTTCAGGATTTGAAAATTCAAATAGAGGAAATAAAGACAACACAAATTGAGTGAATTCTGAAAATGAAAAGTCTGGATAAATGAAAAAGAACTACATATGCAAGTATAAGCAACAGAATGCAAGAGATGGAAGAGAGAATCTCAGGCATTAAAGATATGATAGAGAAAAGAGATTCATTGGTCAAAGAAAAGGTTAAGTCCAACAAATCCTTAACACAAAACATTGAAGAAATCTGAGATACCATGAAAAGACAAAATCTAAGAATGATAGGAATAGAAGGAGAATACCAGCTTAAAATCACAGGAGAAAACTTTTCCAGCCTAAAGAAGGACATCCCCTATGGAGATACAAAAAGCTTACAGAACACCTAATAGACTGGACAGAAAAAAAGTCAAAACACTAAGCATACAGGATAAAGAAAGAATATTAAGAGCTAAAAAAAAGAAAAAGGACAAGTAATAAATACAGACAGACTTATCAGAGTAACACTTGACTTCTCAATGGAGACTCTGAAAGCCAGAAGATTTTAGACAAACATTACCACAGAGTAAAAGGGTTGGGAAAAAAATTTTCTAATCAAATGGACCTAAGAAATAAGCTGGTGCAGATACCCTAATATATAAACAAGTAGAGTTCAAACTAAACTTAATCAAAAGATATGGAGAAGGACATTTCATATTCATCAAACAAAAAAATCCATCAACATGAAGTCTCAATGCTGAACATATGTATTCCCCAAATACAAGGGCATGCATATTTGTAAATGAAACATTACTAAAGCTTAAATCACACATCAAACCACACACACTAATAGTAGGAGACTTCAACAATCTGTTCTCATGAATGGACAGGTCTGCCACACAGCAACTTAACAGAGAAATAAGAGAATTAACGGATGTCATGACTCAAATGGACTTAACAGACATTTATAAAAAGATTCCACCCAAACAACAAAGAATATATCTTCTTCTAAGCACCTTATGGAACCTTCCCTAAAAGTGACCGCATACTCATTAACCAGGAAAATCTCAACAGAATCAAAAATTGGAATAAGCCCTTGTATTTCACTGGACCACCATGGCTTAAAGTTAGAATAAAACAACAATGCAAATTGCAGAAAGCCTAAAAACTCATGGAAATTGAACAACGTTCAACTGAAACTCCCTGGGTAAAGTAAAAAATTAAAAAAAAATCAAAGACTCCCTGGAATTCAATGAAACTGAAGACACAACATACCCAAACACATGGAACACTATGAAAACAGTGCTAAAAGGAAAGTTCATAGCACTAAGTGCCTACATAAAGAATTTGGAGAAATCTCACAATAGTGACTTAACAATACACCTGAAAGTCCTAGAACAAAAAGAAGCAAATTCACTCAGGAGAAGTAGATGACAGGAAACATTCAAATTGAGGGTTGATATCAATAAAAAAAAGAAACAATGAAAACAATACAAAGAATCCATGAAACAAAGAGTTGGTTCTTTGAGAAAATCAACAAAATAGACAAACCCTTATCCAAACAAACCAAAAGACACAGAGAGAATTCACAAATTAACAAATTCAGAAATGAAAAAGGGGATATAACAACAGACACTGAGGGAATCTAGACAATCAGTAGGTCGTACTTCAAAAACCTGTACTCCAAAAATTGGAAAATTTAAAATATATGCACAATCTTATAGATAGGTACCAGGGAGGGGCTGACGGATGAGAACATGATAGAAAGGGGTGGTCTAGTTGGGGTAGGAAAAGAGGGAGAGGAACAAAAGAGATATCTTGATAGAAGAAGCCATTATGGGGTTACGGAGAAACCTGGTGCTAGGAAAAGTCTCAGAAATCAACACAGATGACCCCAGCTAAGACTCTAAGCTATAGTGAACTAGACTAAGCAATAGTGAACTTCATCCAGTTATTGATGAAAGCAGATGCAGAGATCTGCAGACAAGCAATGGGTCCAGCTCCTGAAGTCCATTTGAAGAGAGGGAAGAGGGGTTATATGAGCAAGGCAGGTCAAGATCATGATGGGGAAACCCAGATTCAGCTACCCAAGCAAGTGGCATGTCATGGACTCTGGCCCAACAGCTGGGGCCTACCTGGGACCAAACTAGGCCTTCTGTATGTGGGTGACAGCTGTGCAGCTTGGTCTGTTTGTGGGGCCCTTGGCAATAGGACCAGGATCTATTCCTGGTGCATGAACAGGCTTTTTGGAGTCCATTCCCTAAAGTGGGGTACCTTGCTCAGCCTTAATGTAGGGGTCATGTGGGATTCTCCTCTGTATGACGTGAATATGTTTTATTACTATTGGTTAATAAAGAAGCTCCTTTGACCCATCACAGGGAAGAATATAGATAGGCAGGAAAACGAAACTGAACGCAGGGAGAAAGAAGGCAGAGTTAGAGGGATGCCATGTAGTTTCCGAAGAAGAAAGATGCCATTAGCTCATGCTTCTTATTTACTAATTCTTATAACTTACGTTAGCCCATAATTCTTATCTGAGTCAGTCATGTGGCTTGGTACCTTTTTCGGCGAGGTGGTCACATCTTGCTTCCTCTGAGGCTGAGTCACAACTGTGGACTTAAACTTCCCTCTTCCCAGAATTGTCGTTTCCCTGCCTCTACTTCCTGCCTGGTTGCCCCACCTATGCTTCCTGCCTGGCTACTGGCCAATCAGCATTTTATTAAAAATAATACAAGTGACAAGATAAAAAACCTTTGTCCCACAGCACCCCTCCCCCATTTTTTTAAAACAAGAACTCTGAATCTAATATCCTTTGTTTAGCTTTTCTCCTGACCACTAGCCATAACAACTTGTAACCAACATTCTAAACAAAGGAAAATATCCATAGTCTATTTTTTGGGAATGTGGGCATAGTTTTCCAGGCTACTTCCTGCTGATTGGGGACACTGATAATCTTATTGGGACCTAAAGAAAATTTAGAATTATTATTAAGTCATGACTGGATTATCCTATGAGGCTTTATCATCTCAGGCAGCAGTCTTGAATCTGTTCTGGATGCAGAACTCAGACATCCAGGCCATCCGTTCCTACCAGGGATTTCTCAGGTGGTCTTCCTTGATCAAACCTTATTTTTCTTAGCTCAGAATGAATCCACAGCCTCTCATTTCCTGGGGAAACAAAAGCAAAACCTCTTCTCTAAAGTAACATATATTTTGACTTCAATTTTGAAGTCAAGGTATTTCCAAAATACCTATCTTTGATTAATTCAGCAGCATTTATAAACAAATTTATTTTAGCAGATGTTGCTCCTTCCTCAGCCACCAAGCAATTCAAAGACAACACAATAATATACAGTATCCGGACACTCTGTGTATTTTCCATCTTTATGTGGCTTTATTTTAAACTCTATTTCTTTTATTTTTATTTTTAATTTTTGTTTCTTTGAGACTAGGTTTCTCTGTGTATCTTTGGCTGTATGGGAATTCACTTCGTAGACCAGGCTGTCCTTGAACTCACAGAGATCTGCCTGCCTCTGCCTCCCAAGTGCTGGTGTGTGCCACCACACCCAACTACTCTCTTTCTTTATTTTAAGGACATTATCCTTTTCCTTTGTCTTCCAAGCCTACATATATAATTAAACACACTGTAAACCATTTAGAGTTTTCTTTGCCTTTGAATCTATCTTTACTCTATATCTCTCTTTTTTCTGACAACACTTTTAATTTGCTAAGCAATATGGCTAGGATTAAAGCCGTGGCTTTGATGGCTGGATCCAGTCCATTCCTTAGCTTTCTGAGATTCCGGACTTATGGAGGAGGTACCAGCCGGAGCCATGTTTATTGCCACAACTCTATGGCATTTCAAGGTCACCACCAAAAAGAATGCGGTCAGCTTTTCATGAATACCATTACCATATGGCAGGACCTCTTAAAAGAGCTGCAAGATTTTACAGCTAAAGCTGAGTCAGGAAGCCTCTCTTAAATGAGAGTGCTTGCCTCTAGCAAGCATAGGCCACCTGAGAAAGTGCTGCTATCAAGAAGCCATGCTTAACTCTATTCTTTTCTATCTAGAATGACTTCCCAAGCTCTCTGAGGCTTTATGTGGATGCAGTTGTCCACACACTGGGCACCATTCATTGACTGAGGTTTTCTGTCCCACCCAGCAGAGTTGCCATGGAGCCGCCAGAGGAGAAAAATGTGAGCCAGCTGCTGGAACCTTGCTGGTAGGCCACAAGCCTCATGGTAAAATATAAAATAATAAAAATGCGTTAACCAAAGATATAAGAGCTAGCTAGCAATAAGCTTACATCATTAGCCAAGCAGTGATTTAAATAATATAGTTTCTGTGTGATTATTATTTCTGTGTGAATGGCCAGGAATGAACTAACAGCCTCCTCCAACAACAGATCACCAAGGTCCAACTATTAAAACGTCAAGCTCTAGTGATTGGAATTCATTATTTTGACTAACCTAATCAAAATACCCAGCTAGAACTTATCAATATACTCCAGCTCATTCTAACACATACCTCTTTTTCCTCTTGAACACTTGCCAGGCTGCCTGCTACTGTTTCTGCCCAATTCAGATTCAGCTACCTGTCTCTTTGTCTTGCTTAATAAAGAATTTCTTTGCATTTAGTTTGTGCTTGGAAAGTGGTGTTTGATTGTGGTCTATGATTAGTCCAGGGTCCAGAGAGGAGCACTCTCCACTACATGGGTCCATTTACAGAGTCCTAGGTTCCATTCTCAGTACGGCATAAAGCAGGCAAGGCAGTTCATGCCTGTCATCCCAGCACTTAAGAGGCAGCAGTGGGAAACTGTGGAATTTGGAGTCATTTTCAGCTATTATAGAAGAATTTAATTTTCACATCACAGTAGCAGAGGGATGACCATGAAATTTGGCTTCTTCCTTTCATGGGTTGGAATTAAAGCCTTGAGAACCACACCTGGATTCAAACTCTATCCCTATTCTTCACCTTTTCTAGTCTCTCTGATTTGTGTGTTGTGGACCCTTAGTAGAGCCTACCCTGCTGGGCCTACCTAGGCCACACTTTTCTTCTGAAAACCTTGTTAACAACTGTTGAACATTTCTCTCTAGCTGGGTTCTTTCCTAGCAGTCCAACTATTTGCCCTGGGTTACAATAGACCCTGTCCCAGAAAGAAAGAGAGTTGGGGGGAGGGGGAAAGAAGGAAGGAATTAAAAAAGGAAAGCCATTAGGCAGAGAAAGATTGGGAACTTTTTCCTACCTGGAATCCACATAACAACATGTACAAGAAAAGCCTAGGATAGAATGGAAATGCTGGGTATTATGTAAATAATCTACAAAAGATTGGGAGCTGGGAGAATGGTTCACAAAAAGCAGCACACTCACTGTGGAAAGCATGACTCTTGAGTTCAGTACTGTATCCACTGAGTGGATCCTGGCCCATTCCTTGTGTCCTGTCTCCCTGTGATGGCTATTCTTGGTTGTCCAGTTGATTACATTTGGAATAAACTAAAATGCAAAAATGGAGGGCACACCTGTGAAGTGTTTTTCCTTGATTTGAAGTAGGTAGATCCACTCATAATGTGAATCTGTGACGCAGGAACACATAGACCTTTAATCTGCATCCTGAAGCCAAAAGATATACTGTTATTTTGGGCCACCCCTTCAGAAGCTTTTGCTCTTTGTCCTCTTTCCTTCACCTTTGTATCAATCTGTTCCTTCACTGGCATTGGTGTACACTTCTTCCAGATTAAAGGGTTTACTGAAGACCAGAAGATTCATAGACACTCGTGGTCTGAGCAACTTCTGGATTCTTGGAAATTCCAATCAGAGTCAACCATTGTTGGATTCACTGTAATACTGCCTAAAAATCATTCCAATAAATTTCCCTTCTATGTGTGTGTGTGTGTGTGTGTGTGTGTGTGTGTGTGTATACATATACGTATGTATAATCATTCTCTAAGTTTTGTTACTCTAAAAGAATTGAGGCTAATACAAATTTGATATTAGACATCCTACAACCATTGACTATTTTAATGGACTCTGCATAATGGGCTCATATAGCTCCTCTATTAGAAACTGCAAAATTTCAACTGCAATAGTTCATTTTTACAATCATTTCTCTCTTCAGACACCCATATAAAAACAAATTCTGTATTTACTTCATAGTTCTTACTCTTGCTTATTCTAATTTGCCAGGTCCATTAACATCTGCTAATGCCCAAGCCAAAGGACTGGCCTCCTCCTGGCTCCTAGTTCTTTCTTCCTGGGCCACTCACAAAACCTCACAAAGATTTTTCAGCAAAATACAAAATCATTACAAATACAATTGCCTTTGCCTCATGAGCAAGCTCTGCAAATTATTAGGACCTGTCCTTATTCTTTAATTACCCTGTTGTCATCAGCTGGCAGAATAGTCCTTGGGTGTTAAAATCCAACACCACTTGGAAAACAAATACTACTCATATCTCAGAATTTGATTATTTAAAATATGTTCACCTAAGAGTTGAT
Source organism: Ondatra zibethicus (assembly GCA_004026605.1). Classification (NCBI taxonomy): domain Eukaryota; kingdom Metazoa; phylum Chordata; class Mammalia; order Rodentia; family Cricetidae; genus Ondatra; species Ondatra zibethicus. The sequence goes on from PVIU01000733.1 coordinate 55,541, forward strand.
ACCTATTCAAAAATATGATCGTTGCTTCTGCTCACAGAGGCAAAATGACTTTATATACCATTAGTCATTCATTGTATACCTTTCCCTTTTTAGGATTTCCACAACAAATAAAAACTGATAACACCCCTTTTATACCACCATACTCTTTAGACAAATTTTCAGTGTGTGGAATATTAATCATGGTACTGGAATTCCTTACAAACCACAAGGACAAGCTATTGTGGAGCAATACCATCAACTACTGAAATAACAAACACATAACATAAGAGGGGTATATACATACACCCAAATCCTCACATACTGTGCTGTATCTAGCTATGGTGACTTTAATTTTTCACTACAAAGGATAATGCTTCTGCAGCCCAGAATCATTTTGTCCAAAAGGAGGCGTAGCCTAAATATGTTAAATGGAAAGATCTAGAGATCAACCAATGGAAAGAGCCTGATGTGCTGTTAATATCAGGGGGGAGCTTATGCTTATATGTTTCCAGAAAATAAACAAAGTCCCAGATGGCTACCGCCATGATGCATCAAACCAGGACAGCATCACAGATACCACCGGAAAAATGAAATATAATATAAAGATAGGCAGCAAACCAATCAAATGGTGATGTTCCAAGAGAAAGAGGAAGCCACTGACTTGGGGAGACATCAAAACCCTAACCCATCAAACTGAAACTTCGGTGCATCTGCAAGTATATAACATGACTAACCTAAAAATGATGCTTCTATGTCTATGGACTGTGTCACATGTTAATTCTCCAATGTCCAATGTAGAACCCAAATGCCATTTTTCAGGGGTGGGGGTTAAAAAGACATAATGGGAGACAGTTTGATGCTTTGCCATGCAAAAGATTGTTTTTATCATTTAAGTCCAGTTATATGGGTAAAAGATGGTGTACAAATATTTAAGTCACATGAATGGAGGATATTTTGGGTGGACTAATATAAGTGATCAGCCCAAACACTGTAATACAGACTTCAGCATAATTAAGTACTCTTTAGAAAGCTGGTGGTGGAAATTAAAATTGTATGAAGATGAAAAATGGAATATCTGATGTGCTTACTAAAGTTATTACAGTATCTAGAATAGAGCTGTTATCAATAGTTTAAAAAATAACTCCTGGCTTCATTTCACGCATGGAGGTAAACAAGAACAATCTTTTCCTATCAGAGGAGACTCATCTATTCCTGGGCTCCTAAAAAGAAATGTATTTGGCATAGGAGTCACAGATGAGCACTGTGCAAAAATAACAGAGGACAATATAGAATCTTCCTGTGTGTGTGTGTGTGTGTGTGTGTGTGTGTGTGTGTGTGTGTGTGTGTATCTTCCCCGATATCCCTGTCAACAGGGTTTTCTATCATATTGTTTATGCTTTGAATGCACTCGTATCCCTTCTTATTGCAACTCCACTTCTGTTTACACCCTTTCCTTTGGAAACAACTGCCTTTGGGATGGACCTTTTTCTTAGAGAGGGTTGCTACTTATACTCCCCTTCCTGCGGGTTATAAAGGTTTAAGTGGAATAGGCTGTATTACACTTATTTTGCTCAGCAAATCTCTGCAACTGATCAAAAGAATTATGAGGTCTTCCTGAGAATTGTGATGATCCTTGGCATTTACTGGATCCTGTAACCATTGCAGCCCCACGGGATCTTTTACTGCATATTTCAGGATTAGTTACTGAAGTACGAAGAGGAGTCTCAAAAATGGTCTGTGTGATTAGTATGGATGAAAACATCACACCAAACAAACAGAAGTTAATCTAGAGATGGGGGAATTGCAGAGCACAGCTTTTCAAAAAAAAGCTACTGTAGATTACCTGGTACTCAAGCATAATCTTGGTTGCCAACTATTTATTACTTGTCATGTATTGCTTTAAAGCCAGATTTTCCCCCATACTACTAATGGTCAAATTAATGGCATACTTAATGAAATTCACAGAACCTCTCAAGGGACTTTTGAGTGGCTTTCCTAGTTAATATGACTTTCCCCTTTTGTTTTCTTGCCTATATTTTACTAGACATGAAGGCAACCCACTCTGCTATGGCCTCTATTATGGCCACTATTTTATTTTTTAAAATCCTAGAAATGGGGAGATGTAGAGGTTACTAGGGCCTTGCACTCACAGAGAAGCACTAAGAGAACCAAGAATGTTAATCATGCAGAGATGTCCCCTCAACAGAGGATAGGAGATCAAATGCCTGCATTCCACACAGAAGGCTAAGAGTGGATTTTGGTAATGACCTAGTGACCATTTTGCTATCTGTAGTGACACACTTCATGCTAATTCCCCAGACTCTTCCCTACCTACAACAATACCCATTTTAGGGGGGACATCACATGTACTCTATGGTCTGCTGACCTCTATGCTATATTGGTCAGAGACCATATTAGATTTTAGGCCTTTCTGCAATAGAACCCAACCTTATGGTCACATGCATTTTGAAAGTTTCTATGTAGTCATATCTTAACATTTATTGTCCACTGGAATTGAAACGACTATGGGAATTACTGTTGTCTTTTCCAAATTCTATTGTGTAGACATATGCCTGCAATAAACTGCCTAATATTAGACTCATCAGAGTCTGACCCGGATTGAAAACAATGAATCTGCACCGGGTTTTAACTCTCATCTCATCCTGTGATTCGCTTCCCTGTCTGACACCTGCATGCCTTGACATAGGACTACTCCACAGTAGCAGGCACAGCAGCAACAGCAGTAATCCCCAACACAATGGCAGTGAGTACTCAAACCATTCTTTTAGTCCTTTTCTTCATTTGATTCAATATATGATGAAGGACAGAGATTGAGAAAGCCTCTTTCCAGGCTCAGTTCATCTGTACAGGCATCCAAACACCAATCTGAGCTCAAAGTGTATAAATGCTCTAGGTGCTCAAATAGGAGTAATACTAGCATTTAAACATGTATATAAAGAAAAACTGGATCAAGATATATATATATTGATTCCTTTGAATCAATCCTTTAGATTAATTCAAAGTAGTTTTCCCAATCATAAATAAATAAGTAAGATGAACACAGGCCATAATAATATGAGATACATTGTTTTGTACAAGAGGATAGTCTCATTGTTAGACGTATTTTTCCATATAGTCCCCTTCCAAGCCTAAAGGCTATCCATTGCTGACATTAGATTCCATTGATGTTCGTGAGCAGCTCCTCCCTCGATATGAGGAGAGAAGGGACTTCCTGGTCTCATGCCACACTAACCCCTCAGAATCATTACTATAAGTAGTGATGGTATTATTATTACTGAACCCCATCTAAATTCCTTGCTTTCCCATTGGGTATGAGCAGAACCTCCATGGCTCTAATCTATGACACCACTATGGAAGTATTAAAAAGACCTTGCACCTCTGGACCTCTACATTGTTTCCAATGTATCTATTCACATAACTCTGGAACAACAGGAGAGCTGAAAGGGGAAAAATGAGGTGGAGTAACAGGATTGTTAGTAATAATTCCTTTAAACATTTTACCTATGAAAATGAACATGTTCTTCTTCATTTAGTTTTTGTTTCATTATGATTAAGAAATAACTATCCCCTAGATATGACTTTCACACAATGAACTTCATGCCCAATACAGATAGCAAGCATTTCCATTCCTTTATAATAAGATGAAATAAAAAAAAATTAAACACTTTTCATTGGGAAACAAAGGACATCTACTATTATAGGGTCCTGGAATCCAATTAGTCATTAGTATAAACTGGAATACTGCAGTGGTGATTACTAACAAGGATGCAGGTATTTTATTTTACCCCACATAATGAACCATTTCTTCTCCTTCGTTGGCTATTTTTTTTTCCACTGCCCCCATGTAGAAATCACGGTAGAAGGAAATGGTTTGGGCAATTGTTTTGGAACTCTGACTGAAAGTCAGATAAGCCATTTATTCAGTAGGCAAGTGACGGTAATGCCATGGTGACTTCGTCATGTCTAAATTTCAGTAGTCTTTTATTTGCTTTTTGTTTGTTTTTTGTTTTTCAAGATAAAGTTTATCTGTGTAGCTTTGGAGCCTGTCCTGGAACTCGCTCTGTAGAACAGGCTGGCCTCGAACTCACAGAGATCCGCCTGCCCCTGCCTCCCAAGGGCTGGGATTTGTGTGCCACAACTGCCTGGCTTCAGCAGTCTTTCTAAACTCTAACCAACACATGTATCTGAGGAAACATACGCATATCCTTTTCCTCATTTATAACACTTTCTTTTTGCCACTGTAAAGATTTTTCCCCTTTATACCAAATAGGTTGCAGTACATTACCCTCGATATTTTGCTTTGGGCCTATTGCAGTGCAGAATAGGACAAGGCAGGAATTCCAAGCAGACAGAGGAGGAAAGAGTAGCCGGAGTCAGAGAGAAGCCATATAGCTGCTGTAAGAGACAGACGCTGGATGGAATCTTACCAGTAGGCTACAACCATATGGCAATACACAGATTAATAGAAATGGGTTAATTTAAGATATAACAGCTAGCCAATAAGAAGCATGAGCTAATAGGCCAAGCAGGGTTATAATAATAGAGTTTCTATGTGATTATTTTGAGTCTGGGAAGCTGGGAAATGAATGAACAGCCTCAGCCTACAGGAAAGAAAAGTATATATTCAGCAATGAAAAAATCTACCAAGCAGATGTTTCAATTCTTAGCATGTATTCCCCAAACAAAGGTACCTTCATTAGAAAAAAAAAAACAAAACAAAACACTACTATAGCTTACAAACTGATAGTGGAAGATATCAATACTCCATTCTCCCCCATAAAAAGGTAACCTAGACAAAAACTAAACAGAGCTAACAGACATTATGGACCTAACAGAGGGACTTAATGAATATTTACAGAACATTTCACACAAACACAAAAGAATAGACCTTCTCAGCACCTCATGGAACTTTCTCCAAGACTGGCTACAAATTCAAATACAAAGCAAGTCTCAACAAATACAAGAAAACTGAAATAACCCCTGCATCCTATCAGACCATCACAGATTAAAGCTGGATATTAACAACAGCAGAAGCATTAAAAAGCTTATAAACTCGTGGAACCTCAACACCTCCCTACAAAATAAATAAGGGAAAAAGATAGAAATAAAGTAAGAAATTAAAGACTTTCTAGAAATAACCATATTGCAGAAAGAATGTTTGGTCAAGAAATCAGTCAATGATTCTTTCATTAAGCCTTATTCTGTTTCACAGGAATGGGCAGAATACAGCAAAATAATGCACCAAAACATTACACAACCCTGTCTTAGTGACTGTTATATTGCTGTGAAGAAGCACTATGACCAAGCAATTCTTACAATGGAAGGCATTACATTTTGGGATGGATTACAGTGGCAGAGGGTTAGTCCATTATCACCTTGAAAGGAAGCCTCAATAGGCATGCACGGGGCTGAGTGCTACATCCTGATGTGCAGGCAGGCAGAAAGAAAACACTTGCCTTCCACTTGTATTGTGAAATCTCAGAGCCCAACTACCGTGACAGAGCTATACAAACAAGACCTACCTACTTTCACAAGGGCGTCCCTCCTAATTTTACACCACTAGTTCCACTCACTGGGGACCAAGAATTTAGTGACAGGAGCCTGAGGGTGTTGAGCAAATATAAAACTTGACAGGGGCACAAGCTAAGAAGAAAGAGCTCTAAAGGAAAAGAATTAAAGTCCATTGAGGGAGGAAGGGAGGGAAGGAGAGAAAGAGAGAGAGAAGTATTTTTTACAAATGGGGGAGAGAGCCAACTTCTCTGGCTGGTTAGATTCCTTACTAAAATATTTCCTATCCCATCTAAGAAGAGATTAAACAATTCAAAGGCTATGAATTTAGGGTTAAGTCTGTGTCTTTTCTGAGTGCATGGCATTATCCCTTGTTTCCCTCCCTATCCAGTTCCCTCAGAGAACCTGGGAAACCTAGGACCAGGTCTAGTGGAGGCAATGAAGCCCGTCTCTTGGTGAGGTTAAGTGTGACTGTTGCGGATGATGCCATCCTGGAACTGCATTCTAACTGCTTAGAAGCGCCTCACAAGACTGCTACAGATTTAAATTTGAGTAACTATTTGAACAAGATAAAATCTGAAAGTCTTCAATTACAGCCAACATGGAAAGTCAGAAACCTGTGTGATCACAGCAAAGACCATAATCAACTGGGATAAAATGGGGCCAAGCAACAACTTGTGTTTGGGTACTGGGAAGAATATGAAAGACCTGGATGACAATGCTTGGGCTTCCGCGGTACAATCTGTGTGGTAAGACCCATGGATGGACTCTACTCTCTCTACCTGAGGCCATGGATTTCTGTCCTCTATTCCTTACTTGTGTAGGGCCCACCAGCCATAGTCATAGGTAACATCTCCTCCTATATTCATGCTTACCTCACAAAAGTGTCTTTTTAAAGAAAAGGGTGTGACGGTGCACATTTAACCTTGGAGAAGTGTAGATCTTATGATGGAGGGCGAGAGTGCCTCAGCAGTGAGCTGGGCTAACTGTGAGTGAAAAACAATCTTGTGGTTTGCTGCCTTCTTGGCTATTATGTCAACAGTATATTACAACAATACAGAATTTAAACTATCGTTTCAGGAACAGTCCAATAAAATGGCTAACAATCTATTCTACCAAAACCAGAAAACTGATGGCAAAAGGTCATCATGAAAGACAAAATGAACAACGTAAGATTGAATAAATGGTACACACAGTGACAGTGATACTGACTTCAAAACTCAGCATACAACTGCAATAAAGACTGCACTATCTGAGAAAAAGCAGAGATCATCAGAACATGAGAAGAAACTTAGAAAAAACTGCAATTAAAATACAGTCAATTCTTAACAAATGTGGCCAGGAAACCCAGTAAGCTTGGCCTTACTAACACAGTTAGACAGTATCACCACGGCATCGACGTGCCAATGTATTAATAACACAGACTTCACGCAATGAACGGAATTAACAGATGGACCCTACACCTGAATGCTCAATTCCAAGTGTAGAACTTCAAGAAGTTACTAGAGAAACAAGGGGGTTGGCAAGCAGCTGAGGCTCATTGCGTGGTTATGTCAGCAACAAGGATGTTTCTACACAAGAGTTCCTGTTCCCCATGCTATGTAAACGCCAACAACTGCAACTAAGTTACTGAGAGGAAAGGGTTGAAGACCTCAGAGAACCAAACAGTATGGCATCAGACAGGAAGTCTGGCCACGGCTTCCCATCAGCGCCCCCTACCCTGGAAAAACACTAGAAGGGCTCCCGTAGCTCTTCCCCTTGTGAAGACTTTGGCCCCTAACTCATCATGGTGTAAATTCAGAGTTCTCCCTGCTCTCCTCCCAGTTCTTGGCAGCAGATCACAAGTAAACACACAGGAACACCAGGGCCCCCCCACCACAGACCCCGGACCTCTTAGGCTGAAGCATGGTAGACCGGAAGTGTCCTCCCACTCTGTAGGTGGATTAGCCTAGTGCTTCTGTCTGAAGGCTGATTGTCTAAAAAGCTATGAGTGACAGGACCACCTCTCTTAGGGATGGAGTAATGTGAAGAGATACAGCCCAGTGGAACAAAGCCCTGGCTTCCACCCCAGGAAAAACTGTCCTGGATTTGCAAAGATTTACATTGCAATAAAACTTGTGCCTGGCCTCAAAATCTTGGCCCTAAAAACCTTCCTTCAGTCAGTAGGCACCTCACCTCACTCCTCCTCGGCACAGGGTCTCTAGCATATACAAACCATTACTCAATGTGCCGGGGAGTAATCCCCCTGCCTTACAGCTGAAAAGGAACCCAGTGAATCCAGGTCAAATTTAAAATACCTAATTGATGTTCACCAGGAATTAGCAATTTTTAAAAGGCCCCATCTATATTTTCTCATACCTCTCTCAGCTGCACACTATTAATCAAAACAGTAACACCTTCCCAGTCTTCTGTAGTGGCACTGGCCTATGATGTCAGTCAGCATTTGGGAGGTCAAGACACCTTCGTCTAGGACACCAAAGCCCAACAATTAGGGTCACAAAAGAGAAGGTGACCAGGGTAAGGACGTGAGAGGAGATGTAAAGCATAGAAAGTTTAGGATCCACATGTCTTGCATAAGGTGATGGCTCATGTTTAAGATCCTTAAGATGGACAGTTCTGATGTACTATTTGCAGGCAGAGGAAGTCAGCAGAAAGATAATTTAGTAATGTTGGAAAAAGGAACACAAGGTAATTCATACAGAGCTCACAGTGGTCCTGAAAAGCCTGGTTGCATTGACTCCTTCACGATGCTCACCCAAGCACTAGACCAGAACTTCCCAAGTCTGCCCTTGGGCAGGAAACAAAAGTAGTGCTCAATGGGTGCTTTTATCAGGGCATCTGCGAAACAGGCCAGACTCCCAAAAGTACCAACTTCAACCAACACAAACAAAAACACATATAAAAGGGGAAACATAGGGACTAATGCATGGAAAAACAGGGCCTAGGAAAAAAGACCAGTAGAGATTGGAGGTGGAATCCACATAATAGGGGATAAAAAAAATACCAATGACACCAAAAAGTGATTTTAAAAACTGTAATTGATATACCTTTAGCTATAATACTTTTATAAGAAGAAAGATTCAAATTGCTAATTTCCCACACGAATTAAGAGCTGGGAATGGTGGTCCTTCCTAAGCCTGGATGGAGGGGGGAGGGCCTTGGACTTCCCACAGGGCAGGGTACCCTGCCCTCTCTTAGGACTGGAGGGGGAGGGAAGGAGAGTAAATGGGGGAACAAGAGGGAAATGGTAGGAGGGAAGGAAGTGGAAATTTTGAATGGTATTATTTATAAATTAATAAAAAATAAAATAATATATGTACATTAAAAAAGAGCTGGGAGTGGTGGTGCAGTCCTGGAATCCCACAACATGGAAGGTTGAGGCAGGAGCATCACAAGTTTAAGGCCTGGTATGGCTACAGACTGAGTTGACAAAAAACATGGACAACTTAACCAGACCCAGCCTCAAAATAACTTTTTATTTAAATCTCAGTGGGCAGATGCTTGGCAAGCATGAGCAAGTTCTAGAATGAGTACACAGTATTCTCTACCCCAAAAATGAAAACAGAGCAACGACAACCAATATACTAAAGAGGTGGGCTAGCTGTGGCAGGAACCAGCTAGGTGGCTCAGTGAGGAAAGACCTATCCAAGTCTGAGGGCCTGAGACCAAGACCCAAGAGAAAACCCACATCTCCCACTTGTCCCCTCACCTTCACGCATGTGCTGTGGCATGTGTGCTCGCACGTGTCTCAATGGCCCAAAGTCAGAATTTTTTTAAAAGAAAACTGAAAACAAGATAGACAAAAAAAGCACCAAAACTAAAACATCCAGCAAAATAGCTGTTGTAGCTCAACCACTGACCAAAACAGAACTCCTTCAGAACAGGGCCAGGAGGGCAATAGGACCCAAAGCATTTACAGTTCACTTCCTACCAAGTCACCAAGTTAGCACTGCAGAGCTCCCTTAGGGTTAAAGGAGAACAATCGTTTTTCACAGCAATACTTATCTCTGACGTACTTTCCTTTGGATTAAACAACTAACTCTACTCCAAATTGGAAAGGAAAGAAAAACAAAGAAAGAAAGATGGAAAGCAAAGAAATTCATAACAAAAATGACGAATGCAGGGTCTGTTAAATCAATCCCTTAGCAGGATGACGAAGGTCTGTCTCTGTGGTATGGGCCTTGCATCAGGCCTGCTCAGGCAGTTGCTTACACAGCATCCAGATTGAAGATTGAGTTTGCTCCATGGTCCTCAGCTCATTATAGAGCTTCTTTCTGTTGGGAACAGTTTATTGTGGACACTTCCCGCCTTTAAGAATGTGTAATGAGAATCTTAAGAGTCGGCCATTCAACACATATCTGTGCAGTGACCTCTCCTGGGGCAAAAGTGCTGGATCATGTATGAGTCCTTCTAACAGCTGTCCGGTGCCTCTGACACTTACAGATACCACTGGGATCTCCACACAGATGCAGAGAGGTGACAACCACACATGGTCACCTCCTACTGCCGTGTTGTCTAGATGTGGGAGAGGTGTAACAGGGCTTGACCGGCTGCCCTTCCATCTGACAGACCCCACTCTGCTGTGCTGAGAGTCACTGCCAAGCAGCAGCATCACGCTGTCTAACAGCCGCCATACCCTGTACTGTGGAGGGCTATGCCGGTATGCCACTCAAGGACACCTCTTGCCTGGCAGGTGAAGTGATACCTTGCTCCTTTCCCCAGCCCTGCTGTGCTCCTACACCTGTTTCTTTGGCATCTGGGAACAGAAAGTAGTGAGTGGTAGACAAAAGTGTTTTTGTAAACCTTGTTAAACATGTATGGGCGCTTTGCCTACATATATGTTTTTATCCTTCACATCTGTGAAGTACCCTCAGAGATCAGAAGAGGTTTGGTGGGTCCCCTGAGACTGGAATTGCAGGTAGTTGATGTTTGCCATGTGGGTGCTGGGAATTGAACCCAAATCCTCTGGAAGAACAGCCAGTGCTTTTAACTGTGGAGCCATCTCTCTAGCCCAGATAGAATTAAGCTTTCAAAAGAGCCTGCAATGAATGGTTCTGACCTAATTTTGAGTTCTAAATTGCTTCTGGGAATAAAAATACAGTAGCACGTATCTGAATAAAGAGCTGGAGAGATGGTTCATCATGTTAAGATCACTGTCTGTTCTTGCAGAGGACCAAATTTCAATTCATTGTATCTACGTGCCAGCTTAAAATGATTTGAACCTGCCGTCCTAGAATAGATTAGGAGTTGGAGAGTGTCAAAGTAAAGCCAGCCTCTAGGTAAGACAGATCTTAGCATACTACTAATGTGAGAAAAAGACTCCATTGGGACTGAACTTGGCCTGAAACTGCAGGGGTGACTGACTAGACACATTAAGGGCATTAAGGTGTGAGGGCTGAGTACAGTCAGGAACTTAAAATGTGTGAAAAAGTGGTTAAAGGATGATAGGCTTGATGGCCTCAGATTTGATCTTCCTACCCAGCTTTCTGATGGCTGGGAATTCTGACTTTTTTGATCCAGAGGACCCACATACTGGAAAGAAAGAACCAACTCATGTAAGCTGTTATCTGGGATCCCCTCACCATAAAAACTAGTAAACAAATAATTATCCTTTTAAAAATGAAAATATATCTACAGTCTCATAAGCAAAGTCATTCATACCCTCAAACCTGGCAAGGATTCAGCTTCATTTCCCATCCCCAGTGCTGCGATGAAAGGTACATGCCACACTCCACCCACCCCTACCTTACAGCTTAGCTTGTTGACCATCTGTCTCATTCACGGCACTCAACTACTGTACTAAGGATGCAAGCCCACCAAAATCCAGCTCATCAGTAACGTGTAGCTATATCAGTGGGAGTATGGGGTTGACCACTACTACTTAAGAGCACGGTCTAGTTGTATTTGTTTACATCATCATAGATATTAGAAGTGCTCCACCCCTGACCTACACCCCAGCACCCTAGCTTCCATGCAACAGTTACCCTGAAACCCACACCACATAAAGGCACAACAAAGAAAGTCAAAGACCTTTTCCCCTTATGAACATAGATACAAGTTGTCAATAAAGCACTCAACAACCGAATCCAAGAACGTCAAAAAGATCATCTACCCATGATCAAGCAGTCTTTATTCAAGACATTCAGGGATGGGTCAAGATACAAAACTCAGGAAATGTAATCTACCATATAAACAATCAGAAAGAAAAAAAACTACATTATCACATTAGATGGGGAAAAGACCTTTGACAAGCTCCAAATCCTCTGGAAGTTCTGCATGACAAAAGTTCTGCAGAGATAAGGGATACAAGGAACATACCTAGTCAGAATAAAGCAATTTCCAACAAGCCTGTAGCCAATATCAAATTAAATGGAGAAAAACTCAATGTTATTTGCTTAAAATCAGGAAGAAAACAAGGTCATCTACTCTCATCATTTCTGCCCAACAGAGAGGTGGCAGTCTTAGCTAGAGCAATGAGACAATTGAGGGAGATCAAGGGGATAAAATTGGAAAGGAAGAAGTCAAAGTATTTTTATTTGCAGATGATGTGATAGGATATGTAAGAGACCCTAGAAACTCCACAGAGCTCCTGTGGCTGAAAAGCACTCTGAACAAAGTAGATTACATACACAATTAACTCACACAGACAGTAGCTCTCCTATAAACAAATGGCAAAGGGACTGAGAAAGAAAGCACAGAAACAATGCTTTTCAAAATAGCCTCAAATTATATAAAATATCTCACAGTAACTCTAACCGAGCAAGTAGAAGATCTATGATAAAAACTTCAAGTCTCTGAAGAAAGAAACTGAAGAAGATATGAAAAGATAGAAAGATCTCCAACATGCATGGATCAATAGGATTAACATAGTAAAACTGGCCATCCTACCAAAAACAACCTACAGATTCAATGCAATCCCCATGAAAAGCCTAACACAATTCTTTAAAACCTTGAAAGGAAAACTCCCAACTTCAAACAGAAAAACAGAAAAGCCAAGGATAGCTAAAGCAATTCTGAAGAATAAAAGAACTGCTGGAGGTCTCACCATTCCAGACTGCATGTGTGCTACAGATGTACGGCAATACATGGTATCGGCATAAAAACAGACACCTCAGCCAATGGAATAAAATTGGGGAGCCAGACATGAATTCACACTCCTATGGATATCCGGTTTTTATAAAGAAGCCAGAAATACACATTGGAAAACAGACAGCATCTTCAACAAATGGTGCTGGTCAATCTGGATGTCTGCATGTAGAAGAATGCAAACAGATCTATACTCATCACCCTGCACAGAACTCACATCCATGATCATAAGAGACTGTATGACCCTGCCCTGTGTAAAATGTTAGCTGCTGAGTACTGCAGGCTCACACACAAGCCACAGCCAAATGCTCAGTGTCTCAGTCTTCTCACCTGACTAAACTGAGACAATGAGGTCTGTACATACCAATATGAGAGAGTTGCCCAATCAGAAATTTCAGTGGCTCAAGGTAACCTCCCCAAATTGTGCACCCACAGATTTGGTTTTCCTTCATGCACATGCTATGAGTTAATGCATACTAGCAAAACAGACAAGAAAGGTACTCACTCTGCCCAATCAGATCCTGTTTTAAAACAGAGACACCTACAGGTCAAAGAACTAAACAACCTCTAATCTAGCTATGGCCTAGGCTATTTTCCCCTGCAGTGTATACAATAAACCATTCTTTCTATTCTGGTCTCAATGGAGAAGCTGTGTTCCACACAAATACCTTTCCTATTACCGCAGTGGACAGCCCACTCTGTGACGCCAATGGGTAGTTTTAGAAGCCTATGGTGCTACAAACCTTTAATCAAGACTTGGGGAGGTTGAGTCAGGAGCACAGCAGGGTCAATGCCCTGTTGGCCTCAACCCTGGGATCAAGGCAAAGAAAGTCAACATAGCAAACTTTGTCTTAAAATATTGTTCTGAAAGCTGGAAGGTGCAGCTGTTCTGGAAACAATGTGACATCACAATGAGAAATCATGCCACACATGTAAAGATTAATTGAGAAAAATATCTTCAGTAATTACAAGTCTCCAGCTCAACTGAATAAAGAGAGGATGGGTCCAGGAACAGAAGTGCTAACTCACACACATCACAGGCTTATGCACTCCACACATGCTGTCAACCTGGAGAAATGCTGCTTCCTGCCCCCTGCTGGCATGGCCTGCTCAGTTTGCTTCCTTATACAACTCAGGATCACCTGCCCAGGGTGGCACCAACCAGAGTGGGATGGGCCCTATTATATCAACTAATCAAGAAAACACCCTATAGGTTTGTCTACAGGACAGTGTGACTCTAGCTTGTGGCAAGCTGACCAAATCTAACCAGAATCCCTACTGAGTCATCTCCCAAGCCCCAAACACAGATTTTAAAGCAAACCTCAACTCTCTTGACACTGGCTTTTCAGCATGTACTTGTGCACACGCACACATAAAGCTTTGGAAATCTGTCAGGTTTACAACTGGAGTAATGGCTCAGCAGTTACCACCTCTTGTTGCTCTTGGAGAAGTCTGGGTTTGGTTCCCAACACTCACATGGTACACAGAATCATCCCTAGATGCTGTTGCAGGGGATCTGATGCCTCCTTCTGTCTTCTGTGGGCACCAAACACACACGGTGAACATACACATATGCAAGCAAATCACTCATACACATGAAATAAAATAATATAGGAAAATTAAAAACACATACTCTCATATCTCTTATAGGTCATCATAGATAAACAAGTCAGAAATGTGACAAATATCTGTAGTCAAAACTATACCTATGTAATTAAAGAAATCAAGAAGCTTGATCAGAGAGAAATTCCATGATTGTACACACAGGAAACCTAAATATTATTTCAGCACAGAATCTGAGTTATAGATTCAGCAACACTCCAATAAAGTCTAACAAAAGTCTAACAATCTTCCTATCAACAACAGAAAAATGATGGCAAAAGTCATCATGAAGGAAACACTGGTCAACACAAGACAGAGTAAATAGTACACAGTGACACCATCTGACTTTAAAACTTCCCGTACAACTGCAATAAAGATTGTACTGTCTGGGAAAGAATAAACAGCTCAGCGTAACAGAAGGGAAAATTTGGAAACAAAATCACAATTAAAACAGTGTCGATTTGAACACATGAGGCCAGGAAACCCAGGAGGTCTGGCCTTACTGACACACATGGCAGGACCACCCTGGCATCTCCATGCAAATGTATTAATGGCACAGACTTTACACCCTGCACAGAACTAACTGCAGTCGGATCCTACACCTCAATGTTCAGTGCCAAGTGCAGAACTTCTAGAAGACGCTAGAGAAAGTAGCTCTGTCTCTTAGCAAGTCTGCCTTTCAAAGCGATGATGAAAGTGGCGCATACGCGCACGCTGCATGGTGCAGTCACAATAAGGAACTAGGCATGCACAGTACCCCATCGTGTTAGATGCAGCCGTAGCCGCATCCCTCAGATGGAAGTTATTTGTTGCAGGGGTAGCATGGACCTCACGGACCTCAGGGGTGCAGAATCCGGCTGCCGGTTCCCACAGCCCCGGGAGGACCCCACACCCGCTGCGGCGGCTCCACCCCGCTTGGGGACGGCGGCCCTCGCTCACCATGGCGGGTTCCGAGCTCGCCCCGCTCTCCCACAGCTCCCGACAGCGGGTCACAGCACTGCACAAAGAACACGAGAGTCCCGGAGTCCAGAGCCGCAGAGCCGCCAGTATGTGGACCGGAAATGCCCTCCCCTATTCTGACTGGCAGTCCGCCCAGGAGTCTTGATTGGCTAATGTGATCTGAGTGACAGTAGCAACTCCCTTACAGAGTGTTGTGAAGGGACTCTGCACAGTGGTTCCCAGCCCTGGCTGCCACCCCAGGCACAGAATTGTCACAGACCTGCCGAGAAATGGCGTTGCAGCAGAACTTGGGCCTGAACTGCAAAGTCTTCCCTGAACTATTCCTGTACTCAGTAGTCACTTCTTCCTCCTCCTGGGCACAGGGTGTTAGAACTCAAACCTCGGATAAAAGGCTAAAGTGCATGTTTAACGTATAAAAGCAGACACTGGGTTCCATGTTCTCCTGTCCTCCTTAGGTTCTTAATTTGTTACAGGATATGACTGTCATGCTCTGCCCCCCCCCCCCGAAGTTCTCCAATCCAGTAGATGAGCTGCTCTACCCTATATAATCTACCCAATCTGATAACCCGGTTTGGTTTGGGGTTTTTGTTTGTTTGTTTGTTTCATCTACCCTTTACCTCCCTGACCACTTGGTCCGTCTCTCCCCGATCCCCTTCCTCCTCTTCTCATGTGGTTCAAGCTCATGTCCACTCTGGACTCTCCCAGATGTCCCTGCCTCTCCCTACATCTTCCCATTATCAAAAACAAGCTTTCTCCTCTACCAGACCTAGGAGCAGTCAGGTCCTTTCCTATTTTAGTTTTGCTTTTGTTTTTTGTTTTGTTTTCATTCTGGTGGCTAAACCTGGGACCAGTCTTGTCCTTTTGCTTTCTTTTTCTTTCCCATTCACAGAATCTAGCATACACAACTCATTACTTCACCAATACTGAAATGGTCCCCCTGTCTGACTGCTGAAATGACGCCCAGCCCATGCGGGTCAAATTTAAACCACCTGATTAAAATTCACCACACATCAGCAACTTCAATAAGGCTCAAGGAATTGCTCCTGCTTCTCTCAGCTGCACGTTGTTATGCAAACAAAGACACTTTCCCAGGTGTCTGTGGTGGCAATGGTGTATCATGCCATCACTGGGTACGTGGAGACAGGACATCAAAAGTTTAAACCAGCTCAGTCTATGACACAAAACACCAAGGGTTTGAGGTACTGAAGAGAAGGTGCCGGGGAGGTATCAGTCAGTCGTGTATAAGCTGATGGCTCATGCTAAGAACGTTTATTAAGAAGTGCACATTTGATACACCATTTGTAGGGACAGAATAGGGCAGCCAGCAGGAAGCTAATTAAGACATATTGTTAGAGGAACACAGGGCACCTCAGACAGAGCTCACAGTAGGAATGACACTTAACAACAGCCCCTTAGGCTAAAGAGCCTGCTTCCTTTGTCTGCTTCAAGATGCTCACTCAAGCACTGGACCAGACCTTGTCAAGTCAGCCCTTGGACAAACACAGAAAACTAGGGTTCCCTTGGAACTTTCATGGGGCATCTGAGAAAGCCTTAGATTAGCCCGGCTCCCAAAACGCCCTACTCAAACCTAAGTAAAAACACATAAGAAAATGGAAACAAAGGGATCAATGCATGGAAAGAAAGGCTTAGAAAGACTAGCTGAGACTAGGTATGAAATTGACATCATAGGAAATAAGAAAATATTAATGACACCAAAAGTTGATTTTAAAAACCGTAATTGATTTTTCCTTAAGCTACACTACTTTTAAAAGAAGACAGATTCAAATTGCTAATTTCCCACATGAATTTAGAGCTGGGAGTGGTGGTGCAGTCCTGGAATCCTACAACATGGAAGGTTGAGGCAGGAGCATCACAAGTTTAAGGCCTGGTATGGCTACAGACTGAATTGACAAAAAACATGGGCAACATAACCAGACCCTGCCTCAAAAAACATTTTTTTTTGTTTAAACCTCAGTGGACAGGTGCTTGCCAAGCATAGGAGAGCTCTAGAATGAGTTTCCAGTATTTTCTACCCCCAAAATAAAAACAGAGTAACTACAACTAATATACTAAAATAGCTGAGCTAGAAGGGAGGACTGTGGCAGGAACCAGCTGGTTGACTCAGTGAGTACAGGCACTTGCAACCAAGTCTGAGGGCCTGAGGTCAACCCAACTTGTCCTCTGACCTTCACACATGTGCTGTGGCATATGTGTCCACACAAGTCTAAAAGGGCAAATTTAGAATTTGTGAAAAGAAAACTGAAAACAGAAAAGACAAAAATCACCAAAACTAAAAACTCAAAAAAAAATAGCTAGCAATATGGTACTTAAACAATTGAGCAAAATAGAACTCCTTCAGAACACTGTCAGAGTAAGCATCTGGACTAGAAAGCCAACCCTGCCCCAAGCCCTTCGTAGCACTGTGGCAGCCTTCAGAGTGAAGAGATAAGCTCCCAAAAATCCCAGAGAGAAAGAGAAGAACTGTGGTACTTAGAACCTTTGCTCGGACCATCTGAGCAACTCTGACGACCTTCATGGGAGCGGATGAGTAGTTTCTCAGGAACTAGTTGGATTTGCTATGAAACTGAGAAAGGACGGAAAAACAAAAACCTGCCAGTTTCACAGTCAGCCATGAATCAGGACAGCTGTGAAAAACATGCTATGATTTTCATTTTTGCAAAAAGAAGGTTTTATTAAAAGTATGCACCAGAAATTGTAGTGGTATATTGTTTGTATTTTGATAAATAAATCCTGCCTGAAGACTAGAGGTAAAGCTAAAGCCACTAGAGGTCAGGGAATGGTGGCACACACCTTTAATCCCAGGATCTGGGAGATGGAGTCAGATGGATCACTATGAGTTCAAGACCACCCTGGACTACACAAGATCAATGCAGAAACAGATCCAGGTGGTGGTGGCCTACACCTTTAATTCCAGCACTAGGGAGCCATATGCCCTTAATCCCAGCACTAGGGAGTTATGTGTCCTTAAATCCAGCACTAGAAGGAATATAAAATGAGAGGAGAGAGAGGCTGTCTGTTTAGTTTGCAGACACTCAGCCTTGATAGAGGTAAGACTTCTCTAGAGGCTTGGCTGCTTTACTTTTCTGGTTTTCTGATTGAACCCCAGTTTCTTTCTCTAGGCTTTATTATTCATGCTACAAAAAATCTGCAATCTCTTGAACAATTATTCTGTATAAAAGGCCCATCAATGTAAATACAGAATTTTAGTCAACTAAACCCTACCGGATCAAAGTATTTTGAAGCACTATTAATTGTAGACTATTCTCAAAAACTGACCACATACTTGATAGCAAAACAAACCTCAACAAATACAAAAAAATTGGAATAACCCAATGTACCTTATCAGATCACCATGCTTTAAAACTAGAAGTCAACGAATCAACAGCAATACTAGTTCCAGAAAACCTACAAACACATGGAAATTAACAGTGCTCACCTGAATCATCAATGGGTCATGGAAGAAATAAAGGGTGAAATTAAAGACTTCTTAAAATTCAATGAAAATGACCATACAACATACCCAAATATATGGGATACCACAAAACCAGTGTTAAGAGGAAAGTTCATAGCACTAAACACCTACATAAAGAAGCTGGAAAAATCCAACACTAGTGAATAAACAGAACATTTGAAAACTTTAGAAGAAAAAGAAGCAAACTCACCTAAGAGAACTAGACAGCAGGAAATAATCAAATTGAGAGATGAAATCAACAAAATAGAAACAAAGAAAGCAATACAAAGAATTAATGAGACAAAGAATTGGTTCTTCAAGAAAATCAACAAAATAGTCAAACCTTTATCCAAACTAATCAAAAGGTAGAGAGAGACTATCCTAATTAACAAAATCAGAAATAAAAAGGGGACATAACAACAGACACGGAGCAAATACAGAGGATCATCAGGTCATATTTCTAAAATCTGTACTCCACAAAAGTGGAGAACTTAAAGAAAATGGACAACTTTCTGGATAAATATCACTTACAAAAATTAAATCAAGATCAGATAAGCAAATTAAATAGACCTATAACTGCTGAAGAAATAAAAACAGTCATCAAAAGTCTCCCAACCAAAAAAAGCCCAGGACCAGATGGTTTCAGCTCAGAATTCTACAAGACTTTCAAAAAAGTACTAATACAAATAATCCTCAAATTATTCCACACAATAGAAACAGAAGGAACATTGCCTAACTCTTTTTAAGAGGCTACAATTACCCTGATACCCAAACCACAGAAAACCATTACTAAGAAAGATAACTACACCCTCTCCTCTGCTGCCCAAGTACCTAGCTGGAGACATCCCTGTGGACACCTGGGATCCCCTCCAGAGCCAAGTATCTTGCCAGTCCTAAAATGACTCCCTTAATGTAGATATCTTATTCCCTTCTCCAATATCCACCTTTCCTCCATCTCCACCCTCCCTCTCCCCCAAGCTCTCCCCAGTCCTTCCCTTCTCCCTTCTCCCTTCTCCTTACTCCTCTCCCCTTTCCCCACCTTCACCTCTACCCCCACCCCGGTGCTCCCAACTTTTGCCTGGCAATATTGTTTGCTTCCAATTTCCAGGAGGATCTATATATGTTTTTCTTTGGGTTCACCTTGCTATTTGTCTTCTCTAGGCTTGTGAGCTATAGGCTTAATGTCCTTTGTTTAGGGCTAGAGTCCACTAATGAGTGAGTACATACCATAATCATCTTTTTGGGTTTGGGTTATCTCACTAAGGATAGTGTTGTCTATTTCCATCCATTTGTATGCAAAATTCAAGATGTCATTGGTTTTTACCACTGAGTAGTACTCTAATATGTATATATTCTACATTTTCTTTATTCATTCTTCCATTGAGGGGCACCTAGGTTGTTTCCAGGTTCTGGCTATTACAAATAATGCTGCTGTGAACATAGTTGAACAAATGCTTTTAAAGTATGATTGGGCATCTCTTGGGTATATTCCCAAGAGTGGTATTGCTGGATCCTGAGGTAGGTTGATTCCCAATTTCCTGAGAAACTGCCACACTGATTTCCAAAGAGGTTGCACAAGTTCGCATTCCCACCAGCAATGGATGAGAGATCCCCTTACTCCACATCCTCTCCAGCATAGGCAATCGTTAGTGTTTTTTATTTTAGCCATTCTGACGGTGTGCAGAGGAGAGGGTGCCAGACTAGCCTTGTCCCAGAGTCACATTGATGATTATCTTGATCACCACCATAGAAATTTTGTCCGATGGATGGAGATAGAGACAGAGACGCACATTCACATTAGAGCAATGAACTGAGCTCCCAAGGTCCAGTCGAAGGGCAGAATGTGGGAGAAGATGAGCAAGGAAGTTAGGACCGTGAGGGGCTGGTCCACCCACTGAGACAGTGTGCCTGATCTAATGGGAGCTCACCAAATCCAGCTCGACTGGGACTGAATGAGCATATGATCAAACCAGACTCTCTGAATGTGGCTGCCAATGGGGACAGACTGAGAAGCCATCAACAATGACACTAGGACCTATCTCTTCTGCATGTATTATCTTTTTGGGAACCTAGTATATTTGGATGCACAGCTTCCTAGGCTGGGATGGAGGAGGGAAGGCCTTGGACTTCCCACAGGGCAGGGTATCATGCCCTCTTTTAAGGAAGCAGGGGGTGGGAGGAGGGGTGGGGGGAGCAGGAGGGGACTGGGAGAAGGGGAGGAAATGTAAATTTTTTTTGAATGGAAAAAAATAAAAGAATATGAAAAAAAAGAAAGATAACTACAGACCAG
This sequence comes from Ondatra zibethicus, assembly GCA_004026605.1. Lineage (NCBI taxonomy): Eukaryota > Metazoa > Chordata > Mammalia > Rodentia > Cricetidae > Ondatra > Ondatra zibethicus. The sequence continues at coordinate 76,459 of PVIU01000733.1, forward strand.
TCTCACTCATGGACATTGATGCAAAAATACTAAATAAAATATTGGCAACTCGAATCCAAGAACACATCAGAACCATCATCCACCATGATCAAGTCGGCTTCAACCCAGAGATGCAGGGATGGTTCAACATATGAAAATCTATCAACGTAATCCACAATATAAACAAACTGAAATATAAAAACAACATGATCATCTCATTAGATGCCAAAAAAGCTTTTGACAAAATACAACATCCCTTCATGATAAGAGTCTTGGAGAGAGCAGGTATACAAGGAACATACCTAAACATAATAAAGGCAATATACAGCAAGCCAACAGCCAACATCAAACCAAATTGAGAAAAACTCCCAGCGATTTCACTGAAATCAGGAACAAGACAACGTTGTCCACTCTCTCCATATCTATTCAATATAGTTCTTGAGGTCCTACCTAGAGCCATAAGACACCAAAAGGAGATCAAGGTGATACTAATTGGAAAAGAAGTCAAAGTCTCATTTTTTCCTGATAATATGATAGTTTACATAAGCGATCCCAAAAATTTTACCAAGGAACTTCTACAATTCATAAACACTTTCAGTAATGTAGCAGGATACAAGATTAACTAAAAAAAAATAAGTAGCTCTCCTGTACACAGATGATAAAAAAGCTGGGGAAGAAATCAGAGAATCAACACCCTTCACAATAGCCACAAATAGCATAAAATATCTCAGAGTAACTCTAACCAAACAAGTGGAAGACTTGTATGACAAGAACTTTAAAACTTTGAGGAAAGAAAATGAAGAAGACACGAGAAAGTGGAAAGATCTCCCATGCTGTTGGGTAGGCAGAATTAACATAGTAAAAATGGCAATCTTGCTAAAAGCAATCTACAGACTCAACTCAATGCCCACCAAAATCCCAGCAAAATTCTATAAAGACCTCAAAAGAACAGTACTCAAATTCATTATGGAGAAACAAAAAAACCCAGGATCACTAAAACAATCCTCTACAATAAAAGAACTTCTGGAGACATCACAATCCCTGACTTCAAACTCTACTACAGAGCTACAGTACTGAAAACAGCCTGGTATTGGCATAAGAACAGACAGGAGGACCAATGGAACTGAATAGAAGACCCGATATCAATCCACACATCTTCAAACACCTGATTTTTGACACAAAAGCAAAAAATATCAAATGGAAAAAAGAATGCATATTTAACAAGTGGTGCTGGCATAACTGGATATCAACATGTAGAAGAATGAAAATAGACCCATATCTATCACCATGCAAAAAACTCAAGTCCAAATGGACCAAAGATCTCAACATAAAGCCAGCCACACTGAACCTTATAGAAAAGAAAGTGGGAAATACACTTGAATACATTGGCACTGGAGACCACTTCCTAAATATAACTCCAGCAGCACAGACACTGAGAGAAACAATTAATAAATGGGACCTCCTGAAACTGAAAAGCTTCTGTAAAGCAAAGGACATGGTCAACAAGACAAAATGACAGCCTACAGAACAGGAAAAGATGTTCACTAACCCCACATCAGATGGAGGTCTGATCTTCAAAATCTAAAAAGAACTCAAGAAATTGGTCACCAAAAGAACACATAATACAGAAAAAAAAAAATGGAGTACAGACCTAAGCAGAGAACTCTCAACAGAGGAATCTAAAATGGCTGAAAGACACTTAAGGAAATGTTCAACATCCTTAGTCATCAGAGAAATGCAAATCAAAACAACTCTGAGATTCCATCTTACACCTGGAAGAATGGCCAAGATCAAAAACACTGATGGCAACTTATGATGGAGGGGTCGTGGGGAAAAGGGAACACTTCTGCATTGCTGGTGGGAATGCAAGCTGGTACAACCCCTTTGGATGTCAGTGTGGTGATTTCTCGGAAAATTAGGAAACAACCTTCCTCAAGACCCAGTAATACCACTTTTGGGTGTATATTCAAAGGATGCTCAGTCGTGCCACAAGGACATGTGCTCAACTATGTTCATAGCAGCTTTGTTTGTCATAGCCAGAACCTGGAAACAACCTAAATGCCCCTCGATTGAAAAATGGATGAGGAAAATGTGGTACATTTACACAAATGACATCTTGAAATTTTCAGGAAAATGGATGGAACTAGAAAACATTATTTTGAGTGAGGTAACCCAGACACAGAAAGACAATTGTCACATGTACTCACTCCTGGGTGGGTTTTAAACATAAAGCAAAGAAAACCAGCCTACAAACCGCAATCACAGAGAATTTAGACAAAAATGAGGACACTAAGAGAGACTTACATAGATCTAATCTGCATGGGAAGTAGAAAGTAGAAAAAGACAAGATCTTCTGAGTAAATTGGGAGCATGGAGACCTTGGGGGAGAATTGAAAGGGGGAGAGTATATGGAGGGAGGGAGGGGAACAGAGAAAAATGTAGAGCTAAATAAAAGTCAATAAAAAAAAGACTTTGTTAGGCACGGCATGCATGATTGATAATTCTTTAAACCAATGCTCAATAGTCTTTGCCATGTTGTGTATGAAGGAGAAATTCAGTAAGAATGAAATGATAGGAAAGCAAAAAAAAAAAAAAAGCAGCAACACATTGAAAGCGTCTCATACTTCAGGCAGTATTCCAAGTGAAGTTCATTTAACCGGGCTCCATACTTCAATAGAATATTCACAATTCCAGAGAAGTCACAGCTTCACCGAAAAGAAAAATGAAATAGGAACAAAGAAGTTTAAAAGTTAGACTTCTACACAACAAATAGTTCCTAAGAAGTTGTTAATAGTAGTTACAACAGTGAACAAGAATGGTAGTTGGACACCCAGTGGCTTCGTCATGCAACGAGTTGAAATGAGGTCATGAGAAAGAAAACATTTATATCTCAATCCCTCCACACTATTATGCTTTCAACTATAAGATTTTAAGAATATCTTGTCAAAGAAACCTTTTTTGTACAATTAAGTATTTCTCCTACTATTTTTTAAAGTTAATGAACAACATGGTAAGTCCACAAAGATTAATTCATTCTAGAAACCTCCATGTTATGTAGCCATAGCCAATTTCCACTGTTTTGTATGTGGTCAACATGTACCCTACCCATCACACAGGAAAGCTTTTCTGCTGAACATTGTTTAACTTATAAGTTCATCTTCCTTATCAAGTACTTCTAGGGAATAAACATGTATCATTTTATCTATTAAATTTAGTGTTAAAAAAAGATCATTGAATACTGACAGTTACACTGAAATTGATTGAAAGCAGGTGGGCTCCTCATTTGAAATAGCCACTTGGTATGATCATCAAGACAGGACTACAAAGAGAACACAGACTCTGGAGCCACCTAGCTGCATGACTTACTTTACTTGTCTGCCATTATGCTGTATTCATTAAAATAAATAAATAAATAAATACTACATATGTAATAAATACATTTATTGTGTAAATATATTTATACAATTTAAATATGCTAATGTAAATAAATATAAAGTATATATAAGTATTAAAATTTTCAGACTTCTTATTCAGTAATACAATTTTTGGAAATTTGTCCAAAAGATAAATGTCAAAATAAATTGCAAGCCAGTTGTAGAAATGTTATTATCAGTATTCTCTATAGCAGACTTTAGGAACAAACTAAATATGCAACATCAAAGAATCAGGTAAATGAGAATAACATATTACAGTCATCAAAAACTGTAAATTTGGGCAACATGCTCATATTATTAAAAATGTTCATAATGTTAAATTTACAAAGAATAATAAACGTACATGTTCACTGTGCACATAAATGAAAAAGAAGTTATACAGAAATAATTATTGTCTCTTTGAACTTGGCATTATATCATTTAAAAAAACTGTAAACATTAAAATATTTTCAGTAATTATAATATGGAATCTGGAAAAGAACAAGATTTTTATACTAAATAAACACAAAATATCCAAACTAAAGTTATGTGAGAACAACTATTTCTTAAGACATGTAAAACTTGCCAAGTGTGGTAGCATATACCTTTAATCCCAACACTTGAGAGGCAGAGGCATGTGGATCTCTGTGAATTACAGCCAGCCTGGTCTACTTTGCAAATTCCAGCTACGCCAGGGCTGCATATTGAGACATCAATTAGGGGTTGATTATAACTAGTATAGTGTTGGAAGTTGGGGTGGATATTATGCAGACTCAGGGATCTTTAAAAAAGTGGGGGATTGGATGGGATAATAAGTAGATTATTGTAAGCTTACTCATACTAATAATAATAGTGAGTAATAGAGTGAATATTTGTGAGCTATTATTTATAAGCAATTTACATTGGTATAGATTCTTGTATATTGATACAAATTATATTGAATATGCTCCTATTTTTATCTACAATATTTGTACAGCTAGGCAAACTTATTTTGTCATATTGTATGCATGCATGCTTCCACCTCTGCTTAAGACATTTTGTATATTGACACAGTTTTAGAATATATTTATCATATTGCAATATGCATTTCTACCTCTGATCAAGATACTTACACATTGTTTACATTTTGAGGTCATTTTCCTCATTTTCTTCACAGTTGTTTAAAGATTGTCTAATATTCTAATACGAAGTCTTAGTCTTTAAGCTATATAGGTATTAAGAATTATAAGTCAATAGTCATCCATGTTTGTCATACTTATAAGACTAATCAGGTTATTTAGATACATAGAGATTGTATTCCACATTCATAGGTAATTTTCAACCACTTCAAAGAACTGTAGAATATGGCATTTAAATAAATTAGGGTTCTGTTGACATGAGACACAATTGCTCCTGGCATCACCAATCTATTCCAGAGAGAATGTTGAGCACTGAAGACACTCCACTTAGAGATTGTTTCCTTCTTGGCAAAACTGGCCTTTGAGCAAGGAACTGCCAATGCCTCAACTACTGACAAAATTCATGGTGTCTGGACAGGACAAGCAGGATGTAAGAAAAAAGACTGTCAATCCTTGCCAAGACAGGGTAAGACAGTTCTGAAAGTTTTCCTGCCTCTGAAAATGGCCTGTCAGTTACTCTAGGCCTTAACTAAAGTTGGTTGTTCCAACGTTGTAAATTAGACTTTGGGCAATTGCCCAAGTAGCCAGTTCTCTCCGTTATTTATTGCACATTTTGGAAGTTGTCTGATTGCACCTTCTGTTTACTCGAGTAATATTATTTCCCTTCTCAGGTCTTCGATGGGGTTGAAGACTAGATAATTGTAGTTACTTTCCTCTCATTACTTGGGCAAGCTATTTCTCATACAATACTTATATTCCTTAGGATAGAATAATTATTGTAACATTTAGAATATGTTTCTTACTTGACATTGTTGATGCTAAATAGTAACTCCAATTTTTATACTTGATATTTGTTCTTATTGTGAATAGTTTTTTTTAATATTTATTTATTATGTATACAACATTCTGTCTGTGTGTATGCCCGCACGCCAGAAGAGGGCACCAGACCTCATTACAGATGGTCGTGAGCCACCATGTGGTTGCTGGGAATTGAACTCAGGACCTCTGGAAGAGCAGGCAATGCTCTTAACCGCTGAGCCTTTTCTCCAGCCCATGAATAGTTTTATATTAGGCTTAGAACTTTCTTATTTAGACAAAAGTGGGGATGCTGAAGGAACTCCTTCAGCCAGAAGCCTTTAAGATAGCAGCCCACTTGGGTATGGTCTCTTATACTATAAATCCAGCTATAAAGCTTGCGCAGGCTCTCTCTTGCCACTACTGAATTCAGTTCTTGTTCCCCGGTCACATAGAGGACTGTAATCTGTGAGTCTATCCCTGAATAAAGAACCGTTTATTATACTCAGTTCTGAGCTATTGTGGGATTGCTTTATGATGTCATCTTCAAAAAAAAAAAAACATCTGGAAAGCCTTAGATGTTTTTGTTCAGTCTCAGTGTATATTAAGGACTCATTGATTAGAGGCCTTGCGATTTCTACAAACTCTGGAATCCCTATGCAGCAATTCTTAGCTGCACCTAGGAACTTTCAGACCTATCTCATAGTCTTTGAAGCTGGGATTTGAAGGATGGCAGCCATCCTACTCAAAGACTGACCCCTTTGCCTCCCCTCTGCTGGTAGCCAAGAGAGGTAGCCTCTGATGTAGAAACTTGGATTTTCTTGGCTGATATTCTGTAGCCCAAGTTCTGTAACTCTTTTAGCAGTTCCTCAGTGGACATTTTATAATCAGTTTTCCTGGGAAACCTCTGAGAAAGGGGCGGGATGTCAGCATTTAGTGTCTGTAAATCCTGGGGGGCAATCTGGTCCAGGTATGTTGCTGGATATAACCTCCCTGTGGCTTGGTCCTTTTAGAAACAAAGATGAGTTGCATTACCTTTGCCAACATAAAGGTAAAGAATGCATCTTTGGCTCTAAGACAGTGTGCACCTATTTCTCTGGAAGAATCAGACTCATGAGAATGAGAGGTCCCAGTTTTCTTCATTGAAAGGAGGTACATTCTGGATCTTTGAATAGAAATGACCCCCATAGTCTCCTATGTTTGAATGCTTAGCTCATAGGAAGTTGTCTTATTAGAAGGTGTAGTCTTGCTGGAATAGGTGTGGCCTTAAAATGTTTTAGGGCTGAAGGAAGTGTGTCACTGTGGAGGAGGGCTTTGAGTTCTCAGAGTCTCAAGTCAATATACTGCTGCCTGCAGATCAAGATGTAGAACTCTCACATCCTCCAGCATGCCTGTCTGCATGCTGCCATATTTCCCGCCATGACAATAATGGACTAAACCTCAGAAAATGTAAGCCAGTGCTAATTAAATATTTCACTTTATAAAAGTTGCTGTGGTCATGGGGTCTCTTTACATCTATAAAACTCTAAGAGAGAAGTTGGTTCCAGGGACTGGGGTATTGCTGTGATAGGCCTGAACATGATTTTGTTTGGAGGAACATAAATTTTGGGACTCTGGATTAGAAAATCAGTTGAGCATGTTAAGGGGGGCTTCATGGGCCATCCTACCAAGAACATCGAAGACAGTGGTGTTCCGACATGAAAGCCCAGAGAGGCCATTGCATGAAGATGAGAAACTGAAATCTGGATTGTGTTGAACATTGCAAAATGTTAGAGAGGCAAGAGTTATAGGATACCTGCCAAGAAAACCTGAGAACAATGTGTAAAATCAGCCCAAGAGAGAGAAGTGTGTTGCAGTCAACAAAGCTGAAAGGAGTTGGAGATTTGAAGGGCACTTTGACTTCGGACATGGAGATGTAGAATTTGTAGTTTGCACAGCTGATATTTGGTTTTGCTTTTTTCCAATATTACTCACTATGCTTGCTTTCCTCCATTTGGGGATGGTAATGTATATCCTGTGCCATAGTATAATGAAAGTATGTGATTTTTTTAATTTTGATTTTAGAGTGGTTTCAGTTAAGAGTTTGCTGTACATCAAAAGAAACTTTGAACTTTGAAACAGTGTTGAGACCATGATAAACTATGGATACTTTTTCAAGGTAGATTTAGACATTTTTGCATCACAACGTAACTACAATCTATAGGGGTCAGGGACTAGAATGTGATGATTTGAATAACAGTGTACCCATAAGACTGTAAGATTGAATGCATATTCATAAGAAAGGGGTTTTGTTTTGCATGGGTTAGAAGGTGTGGCATTGTTGGTGTAGCTGTAGTCTTGATGCAGGAAGTGTGTCACTGGGGGTTGGATTTAAGGTTTCAAAAGATGAAACCAGGTCCAAAGACTTTCTCTCTTCCTGCTGCCTATGGATCCAAATTTAGAACTCTTAGTTACCATGTCTTCTGAAATGACACCATGCTTTTCACCATGACAATGATAGACTAAATCTCTGAGATTGTAAGCAGGCCCAAATTAAATGCTTTGTTTATAAATGTTGCCATGAGCATGTCTTTTTTCAGCAATAAAATGCTGACAAAGACAGATGCTAATGTTCACTTTTTAAGAGATAAAAACTAATAGAACATTTAGCTATATTGACTTTGAAGTAAACTAGGATCCTCTTTGGAAGAGTGAATGAGATAAACAAGAGACATATGAGTTTGTCTCGGTAACAGGATGAATGGGCTGCTTGTCGTCCAGCCACCCAGCTATCTTACACCCAAAATAATCACACAGAAACTGTATTTAAACACTGCCTGGCACATTAGCTCTAACTTCTTATTGGCTAATTCTTACATCTTATTTTAACCCATTTCTCTTAATCTGTATATCACCACATGACTGTGGCTTACCAGCAAGATTCTAACCAGCATCTGTCTCAGATAGGAGATCCACAGTGTCTGCCACTCTGCTCTTATTCCCAGCATTCAGTTCTATCTACTCTGCCTACCTAAGCTCTGTTCTATCAATTTGCCCAAGGCAGTTTCTTTATTCATTACCCAGTGAAAGCAACACACAAACAGAAGGAACTCCTATACCATTTCCCCTTTTCTGTTTAAACAACAAGGAAGGCTTTAACTTTCACATAGTAAAATTACATATAACAAAACAGTTATCAAGCAAGAATTACAGCTACAATATTTATAGCTATTTTATCTTTTATCATAACAAAGGAAAACTATATCTATCTATTCTTCAACTACATCAAAGACTCCAGAGGATATAATATTACCTAAGTAAACAAGAAGTAAGCAACTTCCAAAACCCTAGAAATGACAGAGACATCTTGCTGCCTGTACAGTAACCCAAAGTTTTTCTGTACCATTGGGGCATCCATCTTCAGCTGACAAGCACATAGTATCCAGCAGACATTTCCATGAAGCATGATATTTTAAAGACAGTTCAGTCACTTTCTTCTTTGTCCTGCAGAATGTCTCACAGACTCTTTCATGAAACAGGAACCCCGAAGGATCACCTCACCTTTAGGCAAGTTCAGCAGTCCTCTCTCTGTGGGTTCTTCATGTCCAGTTTATGCATCAGTCCAGGCAAGAGCAGTTTGACTTCCTTTAATCTATGATTATCTGTACTCTGTCACTTTAAAGACTTTACCCTTTTTTAAAGCATTAACTTTATTTTATGACTCTGTATACTCTATCTTTTCTCTCCCAAGCCTACATACATTTATCCAACACTGTGACCCATTTAGATGTCTCTTATGTCTGAATCTGTCCTATTGTGAATCTGTAATTCTTTACTGTCCAGGGACACTTTGGCTTTGTGCTTTTAAAATGCTAAGCTCTTAAGAATCTAAGCTGCAACAATCCTAGGTCAAATACAGTAACTTCAGGTTTGCTCCTCCCAGTCCAGCATGGAGGAGCCACTTGCACCTCTGAGAGCCAAGCACACTGCCCCATTTTCAGGCACAAAGCTGGCCACGTTGCCATCAAGCAAGCTGAAGCAATCTGCTCACAAACCCCATCCGAATGCTCTGTCTTCTGCAAGAGACAGAGGTCACACTAGCAGCATAGCCTAGAAAGCCGGAATTTTAAAACTCCACAACTTTTTTTTTTACTACAGGTGAATCAGGAAAATCTCTCTTAAAGCAGCTGTGGCAAGCCACCAGCAAACAGCGAGAAGCTGTGTTAAACTCTGTATTCTTTTTGAAGCTCTCTCAGATTTTATGTGGATTTAGTTGACCACGTGGGTGCCACTCTGTAACGGGAGGAAGAATGTTTGAAGAAGTAAAGATAGTTTTACCTAAATGGGGATTGAAGATTGCTCCTGAAAAAATACAGAGAGGAGGTTCTGTCAGTTATCTAGCTTATAAAATAGGTTTACAAAAAACTAGAACACAAAAGCCACAAATTAGTCCAGTTACGGACGTTTAATGACTTTCAAAGATTGTTTAGAGACATTTCCAGCCTACAACCGGCTGCTGGGATAACACCTGATCTAATAATTCATTTAAACAAAACCTTAGATGGTGATTAAGATTTGAATAGTCCCAGAGAATTAACAGCTGAAGCAGAAAAGGAACTGAAAATGGTTGAGGAGAAATTACAGGAGGCACATGTGGATAGGGTGAATCCAAATCTTAATTGTATTCTAGTCATATTGCCTTCCAGAATCTTTCTACAGGAATTTTAATGCAGAGGGATGATATTATTTTAGAATGGATCTTTTTACCACACAAACCAAGTAAAAAATTAAAAACTTATGTAGAAAAGGTCTCTGAATTAATTATAAAAGGTAAATTGAGACTTCATCAACTAGGAGGTATACACCCAGAAGAAATTATAGTGCCTTTCACTAATGATGAAACAAAAAGTTATGGGAAGACAATGAACCATGGCAAAGAGCTTGTGCTAATTTGTTGGGAGAAATTAATAGCAACTATACCAAAAGAGATAGACGTAACCTTATAAAAAGAACTTGGATTTTTCCTCGAATTGTACTTGATGCCTCAATAACTGGAGCCTATACATTTTATACTGATGCTAATAAATCAGGGAAGGCAGGTTACAAATCAGATGACTTGAGTAAGGTAGAACAAAGCCCTTATAATTCTGTCCAGAAGGTGGAATTATATGCCATTCTTATGGTGATAAGGGATTTTAAAGAACCTCTTATTATAGTTACTGATTCACAATATGCAGAAAGAGTTATCTTGCATATTGAAACTGCTGAATTTATACCAGATGATAGAGAATTGACTTCATTGTTTATCCAGGTGCAAGACATGATCAGGAATAGGCTTTGTCCTATGTACATAACACACATCCAATCCCATACGGGTCTGCCAGGTCCTCTAGCACAAGGTAATGCAGAAATTGGTCAATTATTGATTGGAAGCATGTTGCAGGCCTCAGAATTTCATAAAAACATCACAGCAATAGCAAAGGTTTAAAGAAAGAGTTTTCTATTACATGGCAACAAGCTAAGGAGATTATAAAGAGATGCTCTACTTGCTCTTTCTATAACCAAACACCACTACCTGCAGGGATTAACCCAAAGGGTACTCAAAGGAATGAGATCTGGCAGATGGATGTGTTCTACTTTGCAGAATTTGGCAATTTAAAATATGTACACCACACCATTGACACTTATTCAGGTTTTCAGTGGGCAACTGCGGACTCTTAATGACTTTCAAAGTATATTGGGAGATATTTCCAGTCTATGACCAGCTGTTGGGATAACACCTGATCTTATAATTCATTTAAACAAAACCTTAGATGGTGAGAAAGACTTGAATAGTCCCAGAGAATTAACAGCTGAGGCTGAAAAGGAATTGGCAATTGTTGAGGAGAAATTACAGGAGGCACATGTGGATAGGATGAATCCAAATCTTAATTGTATTCTAGTCATATTGCTTTCCAGAATTTCTCCTACAGAAATTTTAATGCAGAGAAATGATATTATTTTAGAATGGATCTTTTTATCACATAAACCAAGTAAAAATTAAAAACTTATGTGGACAAAATTCTCTGAGTTGATTATAAAAGGTAAATTGAGACTTTGTCAATTAGCAGGTATAGATCCAGCAGAGATTATAGTGCCTTTTACTGCTGATGAAATAAAAAAAAGTTATGGGAAGACAATGAACCCTGGCAAATGGCTTGTGCTAATTTTTTTGGGAGAAATTAATAGCAATTATCCCAAAAGTGATAGACTTAATCTTATAAAGAGAACTTCTTGGATTTTTCCCCAAATTGTACATGATGCCTCAATAACTGGAGCCCATACATTTTATACTGATGCAAATAAACCAGGGAAGGCAGGTTACAAATCAGAAGAATTAAGTAAGGTGGAACAAAACCCTTATAATTCTGTCCAGAATGCAGAATTATATGCTATTCTTATGGTACTAAGGGATTTTAAAGAACCTCTCAATATAGATACTGATTCACAATACGCAGAAAGAGTTGTCTTTCATATTGAAACTGCTCAATTTATACCAGGTGATACAGAATCGACTTTATTATTCATCCAGGTGCAAGACATAATCAAGAATAGGCTTTGTCCTATGTACATAACACACATCCAATCCCATATGGGTCTACCAGGTCCTCTAGCACAAGGTAATGCAGAAATTGATCAATTATTGATTGCAAGTGTGTTGCAGACCTCTGAATTTTATTTAAAAAACATCATGTCAATAGCTGACCTCGCAATGGAAGCCAGGAGATGTGCTGCATTGGAGAAGGGGTTTTGCTCTTGTTTCCATGGAGGAAGAAAGGTTGTGGATACCATCGAAACTAATAAAGGTTCGGTTTAAAGAGGAGAAACCTCTTGGAAAGGAGAAATGACAGCTTATCCACATTGATGATAATCATACAGGTGGTAAGAAACGCATATATATAGGTTGGGAGCAGGGCTCTTTTCTTGTCTTTGCAGGAAAACACTCATCTTCAAAAAATTCAAGGGACCCTGGATGTTTGAATACTGACAGATGGAAAAATAACTACCCAATAAGGATCATCAAGAAAACCGAATAGGTTCTGTAAGTATAAAACTCAAAGATATATGTTTCTGTATATACATATATATGTGTATGTATTTATATTTCTAAATATATAGAGCTCATTTTGGAGTTGGACACTGGCTTGGTCCTTCTCTAATTCCAAGCCTGTTGTTAAGAGAAAAACCCAGAGTTTCTGTCTCATGTCAGGAGCCATGATATGGGACAGAAAGAAAAATGAATTTAGAAAACATCTTTACTTTCCTTCATATCTATTTTTGTTTTTATCATACCCTTCATTGAATATATATGTCTGAATATGTCTATATAAATAATGCTTAAGTTTTTGACAATGAACAATGAATTTTTCTGCAGTTATCTTTGAAGTTTTCAGGAAGATGGGGCCCCACAACAACAACTCCAACTGATTGATATGACGTCATGATACTGATAGCGCTACTACAAGACCTGTTTTGGGTACCAGCTGCACAAGATGGTTCCAAACTGGTTAGTTGAAATGGCACACATCTTTTACAATGTTCTGGCCAGACCTCCACAAAATACTCAAAGACTATTTGCAATCTTACCAGACATTAATCTTGAAACTTAACCATCATTTTACTTTCACAGGATCCTGTAGAAACAACGTCACCCCCTCGACAGCTGGAAGTAATTCTACAGGACGATGTCCCCTCTCCCAGCAAAGTTTGTCCTCGGGGTTAGGGGCATCATTTAGGGGTTGATTATAATTGGTCTACGGTTGAGGGTTGGGAGGAAATTTTATAACCTCAGGGATCCTTTTGTAAAAACAGGGGGAGGGGGACTGAATGATGGGATACTAGATGGGTTTGTGAGTTATTATTTATAAACAATTACATTGGTATAGATTCTTGTATATTGATACAAATTTAAATAATATTGAATATTCTATGCATGCACGCTTCTACTTCTGTTTAAAACATTTTTATATATTGATATATATTTACAATATTGTAGTGTACATTTCTACCTCTGATCAAGATACTTATACAGTGCTTACACTGTCCTCATTTACTGCACAGTTGTTTATTGTCTTAGTCTTTAAGTTATATAAGTATTAAGAATTATAGATAAATAGTCATCTATGTTTGTCATACTTATATTTAGACTAATCAGGTTCTTTAGATACATAGAGATTATATACTGCATAGATATATAATCTTCAACCACTTCAAAGAGCTGTAGAAAATGGCATTTAAATAATTTAGAGTTCTATTGAAGTGAGACATAATTGCTCCTGGTGGCACCAATCTTTTCCAGAGAAAATGTTGAACATTGAAGGCACTCCACCTGGACTGGAGCTTGTTTTCTTCTTGGCAGAGCTGGCCTTTGGGCAAAGAAATGACCATACCGCAACCACTGACAACGATACATAGTATCCGTAAATGGATAAAGCAGGACTGTCAAATCCTGCCAAGACAGGGTAAGATAGTTTTGAAAAGTTTCTTGCCTTTGAAAATGGTTTGTCAGTTATTCTAGGCCTCAGTCAAAGTTGTTTGCTTCAATGTTGCAAATGAGAGTTTGGGTGATTGCCCAGGTAGCCAGTTGTTTCTGTCATTTGTTGCATATTTTGGAAGTTGCTAGATTGCATTTCCTGCTTACTCAAGTAATATTGTTTCCCTTCTCAGATCTTCAATGGGGTTGAAGATTAGATAGTTGTAGTTACCTTCCTCATGATTTAGCCAAGCTTAATTTCGATGCAAGACTTGGAATCCTTGAAATAGAATGTTTAATAAAACTTTTGTTATGTGTTCCTTGCTTAATATTTGTTTATAATTTTATATTTGGTGTCTGTTCCTATTGTATATAGTTGTATTGGGTTTGGATCGATCTTATTTAGACAAAAGTGGGAGATGATGGGGAAGCTCTGTTAACCAATCACGCCTAGTTAAGGCGTGGCTACCTGGAACCCAGGAAGAAAACTGGGATGAACCAGATGAATCTCTGCGCGATTCCCACCGGACACAGAGGAAGTCGGACTCCCCATTCTTGTGGCGTGAGTTTCCCATTATAACCATTAAAAATATAATTGTTATTCTTAAGCTGGCCTGGTTATTTCCCATATCGAGCTAATTCACAACACTATGGACTTTCAAGTAAAAACTGGGACGGACCAGGTGCATGTTCTCTCTGGGTGACTCCCGCTGGACACAGAGGAACTCGGACTCTCCATTCTTGTTGTGTGAGTTTCCCTTATAACAATTAAAAATATAATTGTTTATCTTTAAGTTGGCCTGGTTATTTCATGAATCAAGCTAGTTTCTACATGTCTCCTGTAAAACGTTAGTTGCTGAATAAAGTATGAGACACACAGGTTACAGTCAAATGCCCTGTGTCCCAATCCTGTCGCCAAACTCAAGTAAGTCAACCAGGTTTGCAATTTACCGGTATGAGAGTTGTCCAATTGAAAATTTCATCAGTTGAAGGTAACCTCCCCAAACTGTACACACACCAATTTGCTTTGCCTTCACTTCATTTGTATGGTATGAATTAGCACATGCTGGGAAAGTACACGGAAAGGCACTTACTCTCCTATATCAGATCCTTATTTGTAACAGAGACCAATGCAGCTCACTGACTTAAACAGCATGCTGCTATTATTCAATTAAATGTTTATATCACTATTGTAAAACATAGTTTTGCATGTATGGCCTCTCCTTGTGATTGTATACAGACTGAACTCAGAAGAACTTTACTCACTTGACACTTCTTTTTGTTTTTTTGTTTGTTTGTTTGTTTTTTGAGACAGGGTTTCTCTGTGTAACAGCCCTAGCTGTTGTGGAGTATGTGACATTTCTTAAGCCCCAGAGTACAATACATTGTCAAGTGCTCTGAATGAAGTTGATTATTGAATAGACTTTAGCCCACCTCAAATATTGGCTACATTGTCCCAGGTCTCACTGTCTGCAGAGAGGTATCAGGGCTCCACCCCTGACTGCATCCCCAGGCTCTCATCGGAAAGAGGCTCCATACCTAAGGCGTGTCCCAAGTCCCTTATGGGAGGTTTCAACCCTAAGACATGTCCCTGGCCCCTCATTAGGATGTAATAGGCATGACTTTCACCACTGAGTCACAGCTCTATTCCTAGGTTACTTGAAATGATGCATTGCACTCTTATTTATTGCCACAACTGAGTTTTGGGTCCAGAATATCAGACTATCTTCTGAGCCCCCACTCCATTTCTTCCCTTAGCAAGTGTTCCATCGTGGTTTTGTCTCCCTCTCACAGGGAGCTTATACTCCTGGGGGGGTGGCTGTGATATAAGTGGCGTATCAGAAGATATAACATGACATGTGTTGAAGAGTTATGGGGATCAGAAGCCCAGAGTGTAGGGAGCAGTGGTGTGACAGGTCAAGAGGACACCATTGGTAAGATGCATATACCCACCAGTACATGATGCGTCCCTTCATCATACAGGTGATCCTTGAGGTTCGAGTTTGTAGAGGTGATGAATGCAAACAGACAGCTGAGCTGTGCTCACTATGGCTCTGTGCCTATAGCAGCTGTAGCTTTGTGGCTGAGAATGCCCTGCAAGTCCTCATCCTTCTGTCTCTATCATGAGATGGGAAGTGACGCAGGCAGAAACACACCTTGGTGTACTTGTTGGGTGTTCCCCCTGTCTCCTAGAAGGCCCCCTACTGAAACCTAAGGGAGTCAGTGCTCCGTCAATTAGTTCTGTGCACAGAGATGCACAAAAACAACATGTCTGATCCTCAATAGAAGGGAACCTGAAATTGAGCTGGTGTCAGAGGAATACTGAATGAGAATGGGCACCATAAGATGGAAGCAGGAGACACAGGACCCGTCAGAATGACATACCCAGATAATTGCTGTATAAAGCCACTACAGCACCATTCTCCCAGGCCACCTCCTGTGGGCACAGGGGAAGGGGGAGTAAAAGGGATCAGGGTATCAAGATCATCCTTATTTGAACAATTACTTTGAGGTCAGCCTGGGCCATGATAGTACCTCTTTAAAAAGAAAGAAGGGAATGGGATTGGATGAAGGCAAGGAGAGGGGAGGAAGATAATGGGAGTGAAAGTTGGGGAAGAAGGAAATTTGGAGGGGACTGGAGGTGAAGCCCACGTACAGCAACACACACCCATACCACACCAATGCACCTGAGTCAAAACCTCATGATCAGTGGCCACTGATGCTTGAAACAGGGAAGTGACTCTGAGGTGTCTTTTCCAGAATAGATCCTACCAACTATCACCCTGTCTGCTCTGTCTGTGGCTCCCATCACACACTCCACAGAACCATCCATGTTCTACAGAAACAGTGTAACCTCCATTCTCGGCAGTGGCACTGTCACTTGGCCACTCAGTGCCTCCTTCTCCTAAGAGCTGTCCAGGGCAGACTGGTGCACCTTTAGGATCTCCTTCAGCATAAAGAATTCTCTAGACAGCTGTGTAAGCTACAGGGAGCTGGAGGTCCATGAGCAGCACCCACCCAGGGCCAGGCAGGGACCAGGAACCTCTTCATCGGGTACAGGGTCAAAGATTCAGAACGGGGGCTAAGCTGACTCAGAACTAGTATTTGTTTACCCCAGGGGCTGAAAATGTAACTCATATTTTTGAATGTTTAAGAAGGAAAAAATATCTAAGGAAAGATTTATTTTGTGACCCTTGAAGGGATTCCAGACCACATTTGATGTTTATCCATAAAGTTATATTGGCACATGACTCTATCTGCTCACAACCAGCAGAAACCAGACTCTCTGTAATCTATAGGTCAGAAAATACTTTGTCTTTTTGACCCTTCATTAAAAAAAACAAAACAAAACAAAACATAAACACTTAGCCTCCCCGTCTCTTAGAGTCTTTGCAGGCCCATCTGGGGGAATGCTAGAGTCTGGAACAGCCTGGTCATGCCAAACAATACAGGAACCCAACTTGGCTTTCAGTCTTTTCTTGGAGGCCCAAGGTTGACCTGTGACCACCACACATGCACATGCACACAGTGAGTCCACAAAAGATATAATTGGTGGGGCAGTGTCTCAGGTGGTAAAGACACTTGCTGCCAAGCCTTTCTATACTTGAGTTCAACCCCAGGGACCCACACTGTTGAAGGAGAAAACCAATGCAGGCAAGTTGTCCTCTGACTTCCACACATGCCCCAACCCCCAACTGAAGAAATACATATAATTTAAAAATGCTTCCAGGTGGGAATTTGGATTCAAATCCTAGCTTATGATACATGTAGTGATTGTATGACCTTGTGTGACTGGATTTACCTCTCTTTTCCTGTTACTCCAAGTGGGAATAATTAGAGAGAGCAGTTAAGAGTGCCACACTTGTTACCATGATTACAATGACCAGTTGGAGCATCAGCACCCAGAGTGGATCTAACCAAGACTCTTACTTCTCTGTGTCTCAGTGTCCCATATGAGAAATAGGCAGGTTTCACATGATCTTGTCAGCTAGGACGTTCTTCAGTTCTTGACAGCAAAAGAGAACCTATCTTTTTGTCCTCATCCATTTCCAGAGCCTCTTGGGCACAGCTCTGGGCCTGCCATGTCCTCTCAGCCTCTGTACAAAACTCTCAGACTGCTGTTTGGCTATGGCCAGCTGGGCCTTGGCCATGTGCCTCTTGCTTTTCATTAACAATATTTCATGCTGCACCTGCCACCCAAATCCATCTGAGGCTCTAAGGATATTAAGACCCCAAAGAGGCCAGGGTTATGCAGTTCTTCCCACCCAACCATGCTGAGTTTATGGCATTACTACCTCAAAGAAGGTTTTGGATTTCCATCCTACAGGAACCTTCTGGTCCTGCCATGCAGCTCTGGCAACCAGCTATGTGTTCCTGGACAAGGAGTTAAGCCTCTCTCTGTCCTAGCTTTCTGATACTCAGGAGGCTGAGGCAAGAGGGTCAGCAGTTTGAGAGCTATAGTATGAGTTCAATGGCAGAGAGAGACTGCCTGAATATATAAAGACACATAATCCCTTAAGATTTTTGTGTGCCTTTTGTTGGCCTGTATGCATTTTGTTTTAATTTGTTGAGTCTCAGTGTGTAACTCTGCATCACCAAGTAGGCTACATTAGGGTTTTCAGAAGAATCTCAGTAGGGAAAGTGCTGCCCCACTATGCACCAGGTCGCTGTATAAACAAAGTTTGGTGGTGAAACCTTCCTAGTAATTGTGAGTTGGGGGCAGGATGTTCATGAGTTCAAGGTCAGCCTGGATAACATGAGCCTCTGTTATAAAAACAAACCCCCAAAAAGCAATGAAGAGAAAAAAATGACCAGGGCTCAAGGATGGCTCAGCAGGTAAAGGTGCTTGCTGCCTAGGCTAACAGCTTTGGTATGGTCCTCAGCACCCACATAGTGGAAGAAGGATGTCTGCGTTCCACAGGCTGCCAGCTGACTTTCCCTGCACACCATGTATGTGCACATACATAGAAAAGAAAAATAAATCTGAATAGAAATATTAATAGCTGAAGAGATGGCAAAGTGGTTAGAGCACAGGCTGCTCTTGCATAAGACCAGGGGATGATTCCCAGCACCAACATGGCACACGCCTGGCACTGCTCTAGAGGACTGCAAAACCAAGCAGGATGGAGGCAATAAATGGGGTGGACAACAGAGTTGTGCCACAGCCAGCAGTAATCAGTCTCAGACAACATAGACTCTGTGGATCAAGAAAGGTCACATGAGTAAAGTTCTCAAGAGTTCAAGCTACATTCACAAGGGTACACCAGACACCAAAAACAGGTTTTTCCATAGAAGCATCCATAAAGGATAGTTTAAACTATCCTTATTATCAGCAAGCAACAATGAGCAATCTGAAGAAAACTCACTTCAGTATGCTCCACTTTAAAGGAACACAAAAACCTATTCCAAAAACAATTCCATATTTTGAAGAACCTGAGGTCATAACAAACTTGTCTGGTTTTTTTTGGAGTGTTTTCACAAGTACTCAGAATTCTCTTTAAATGATTCCGGTATTGGAGTCTGTTCCACCAGTCTCCCCACCCCTTTCCATTTTTAAACACAGGATATTCACAGTGGCTTTGATTTGAGATGTTGAAATAAAGCTAATTGTCATTGGATGTATGAGTAAACATAATGAACAGTACTAGAACAGTTAAAGCATTGTGTGTAATACTCTATAACCAAAAACAGAGATTAAAATGATGTTGAGGACCATTGGCTACATATATTGTTAATTTTGGAGAATGTTCCATGAGGTACTGAGAAGGTACATGCTTTTGTGATTTGGTGAAATGTTTTGTACATATCTATTAGGTCCATTTGGGTTATAACATCTGTTTGTTCCATTATTTTTCTTTTTATTTTCTGTCTAGACTACCTATCTACTGGTAAGATTGGGTTGGTGAAGTCTCCCACTGTTAATGTATGGGATTCAATATGTGATTTACTCTTCAGCAATGTTTCTTCTACAAATGTGGGTATCCTTACATTTGGGAGATAGATGTTGAGAATTGAGATGTCATCTTGGAGGAATTTTGATGAGTATGACGTATATCCTTCCCAATCTATTTTGATTAATTTTGGTCAATGGTCTATTTTATTAGATATTAGAATGGCTACACCAGCTTGTTTCTTGGGTGCATCTGTTTGGAAAATCTTTTTCCAGCCCCTTACTCTGAGGTAATATCTACCTTTCAGGTTAAGGTGTGTTTCTTGTATGTGGCAAAATGATGGAGCCTGTTTTCACCCCCATTCTCTTACTCAATGCCTTTTTATTGGTAATTGAGTCCATTGATATTGAGAAATACTAATGGCCAGTGACAGATAATTCCTGTCATTTTGACATTGTTTTTGGTGGTGGTGGTGACCTTGTGTGTTTCCCCCTTTTCCCACCAACAGCACTGTGCACCTTATTAAGCATTCGAGTACAGTAGCATTTGATAAGATTGGGACAGAATTGGGATTGCAAAATGAACACATATTCAGCATCTAACAGGTTAGAAGAAGCCACTACACTCTTCACAAGAGTCTTCCACAGAGGCAATACAGTACTCGCTGTTAACCCAGCACACCAAGTGTGCTCAAGTGGAAAAGATGCAATGAGAAAAATAGCTACATTAGAGAGACCAACACTTTTTAAAAGAGTGAAACACTTTCAGTTTCTCCCCTTGAGCCCCTAAAACATCTCACAGTCTGAATCTACCTATACAGTCCTGCATCAGCTTCTAGAATCTTTGTCAGGAGGGAAAAAGTAAAATGACACCAGCCAGTACCATCTTTGGATATTTAAGAAGGAGTCAGGGAGAAAGTCAGTTCTCAGAACAAATTAGTCAGCTTCGGCCTCATACGCAGGGTCTTTGGATTATTTGTTCTTCTGCACCTCTTCAACGCGCTTGTCTTTCTCTCGCAAACACTCCAGCTTGTCAGCCATCTGTGCCTCCTGGTTCTCTGTTGGCTTCCATTTTGTGGGTCAGTTTCTCCTCTGCCATTCTGCTGAAATTATTGTTCTCCTTGATGACTTTCTGAAGCACTTCTTTCTCATGTTCCCACTTCCCCATAAGCTGCCTTTGGACGTCTGCTTCATGAGACTTGTGCCATTCTTTTGCAGCTTCCAATTTCTGAATTTCCTCCAGGGAAGGTCCTTCTTCTTTGTGGGGAAACAGAGGAAATTGGGGACGGATTCTTTTGACTGTGGGCTGAGAATCAACTCAAAAGTCTGGCATGAAGTGCGCTTCTCCAGGTCTTTCACCTGAATGTCAGAAGATGCCATGCCAAACAGAAGACAAGAGACTGGCTGTGCACCCTCTAAAGTCTACTGGTAAGGAGAGTCCTGCTCGCTCAGAGCTGCCTGACCATTCTTCCTTCGTTTGGTTTTGATGGTGTGAAATCACTTATGCCCTGTGTTTTCTTTGGTGAAGTTAACCTTCTTGAACATTTCCCTTTTAGTAGCTTCTATAGGGCTGGATTTGTGGATGGATATTGTTTAAATTGTTTTTTTTTTTTAACATGGAATATCTTGTTTTCTCTATCTATGGTAATTGGCAGTTTTGCTGGATATAGTAGTCCAGGCTGGCATCTGTGGTCTCTTAGTGGCCTACAAAAAACCTGTCCAGACCTTTCTGGCTTTTAGTCTGGTTGAGAAGTCAGGTGTAATTCTGCTAGGTCTGCCTTTATATGTTACTTGGCCTTTTTTCCCCTCAAAGTTTTTAATATTCTTTCCTTGTTCTGTATCTTAGTGTTTTGATTAGAATGTGGTAGAAGACTTTCCTTTCTGGTCCAATTCATTTGGTCTGTAAGCTTCTCATACATTTGTAGGCATCTCTTCTTTAACATTAGGGAAATTTTCTTCTACGATTTTGCTGAAAATATTTTTGGGCCTTTGAGCTGGGATTCTTCTCCTATGTCTATTCCTATTATTTTTAGTTTTGATCTTTTCATAGTGTTCTGGATTTCCTGGATGTTTTGTACTAAAAAATGCTTTAGATTTAGTATTTTCTTTGGCTGATGTATTAATATCTTCTATGCCTGAGATTCTTCTATCACTTGTATTCTGCTGGCGATGCTTGTGTTTGTAGTTACTGTTCACTCACCTAGAGCTTTCATCTTCAGAATTCCCTCAGTTTATGTTTTCTTTAATTCTTTTATTTTCAGGTCTTAGATAGTTTTATTCATTTCCTTCATCTATTGTTTGTATTTTCCTGGATTTCTTCAAGGGATTTATTAATTTCTAATAATAAATAGGGCCTCTATCATTTTCATAAGTTTGGATTTAAGGTCATTTTCTTGCGCTTCAGCTTTGTTGGAATATTCATGGCTTGCTGTAGTAGGATAGCTTGAATTTGGTGGTGCCATATAACCCTGGCTGTTTATGATTTTATTCTTAAATTGCCTCTAGTCATCTGGGTTTGTAGCTATTACAAGTTTACGTGCTGATTTCTGATTTTTGTTGGATATTTTGGATGTTTTCCCCTTATTTTCTGTTTTCTCTCTAGTCTCCTGGTCTGAGTGGCCTGGGGTTCTGGTGACCATCAGGTCTTCAGGTCCAGTAGGGTATCTCCACTGAGGATTTTGCATCCTGCATGACCTCTAGGGATTTGGGTACCAGTGTTGCCTCTGGGGTTCCATATACCTGTGTGACCTCTGAGGTTCCTAGTAAATGACCACCAGTAAAGCAGAAGTCTTCATCCAAAATTGTGGGCTAGGATATCAAGCCCAGGGAAGAGGTCTTAAATGCTGAGCCATTTGTCCACATGCTCCCCTTTTTTTGATTTTTTGAGACAGGATGTCTTGGCATTTCAGCAATGAAGCATCATGACCAAAAGCAAGCTGGGAAGGAAAGCATCCATATTTCCATTCATCATTGAAGGAAATCAGGACAGAATCCTAAATGGGGCAGGAACTGAGAGGCAGGGGCTGATGCAGAGGCCATGGAGGTATGCTAATTACTGGCTTTGTTCAGTCTGCTTTCTTCTAGAACCTAGGACCCTTCCCCATCTATCACTAAAAAAATGCCTTACAGTTGGATCTTATGGGGGCATTTTCTCAGTTGAGTTTCCCTTCTTTCCAATAATCTAGTTTGCATGTGAAGCTGATACATAATTAGCCAGTACAAATAACTATTTGTCAACTTGGCACACAAACTATTAAAGTCACAACCTTTCCTTTCTTATTCATTTATAAGAACTCACACTAAAAAAAATAATTTTATTAAAAGTCCCATAATCTTTACAAATTCAAACACATTAAAAATTTCTCTTCAAAAAATATTCAATCTCACTAAAAAGCCAAAATATTTTTTTAAAAGTTCAAAGTCTTTCAACTATGGCTCATATAAAAATCAAAATTAAATACCTTCTTCCTTCAAGAGAGAAGAAGCATGGCAGTCCCAATCTGAGAAAAGCAAAAGCTCACTCCAACAGTATAAATAACACCCAACAACTGGGATCCACTCACAATCGTCGGAGCTATGCCAAAGTGCTTGGGTAACTTCTCTTGCTATGCCCTCTGCAGTACAAATTCTCTTCTAGGCTCTGAATGGTTCCAGTTCAACAACACTGATGATCTTGGTGGGCATCCCATGGTACTGGCATCTCCAAAAGGATGGTGTCTTCATCTGCGATGCAAACTTTACTTCATTTACTACATCCATTGGATTTTTCTCTAGTATGTATTCTTTCGTGATTTTGAAGATGACTATTACGAGCAAAAGCTTTCCCACATTGATGACATTCATAGGGTTTCTCTCCAGTATGACCTCTTTCATGACTGTGAAGATGATATTTATGTGCAAATGCTTTACCACATTGATTACATTTGTAGGGTTTCTCTCCAGTATGACTTCTTTCATGCCTTTGAAGATTACTACGAGATGGAAAAGCTATACCACACTGATTACATACATAGGGTTTCTCTCTAGTATGATTTCTTTCATGCATTTGAAGATAACTACAAGATGAAAAGGCTTTACCACACTGATTACATACATAGGGTTTCTCTCCAGTATGATTTCTTTCATGCCTTTGAAGATAACTGCCAGATGAAAAGGATTTACCACACTGGTTACATACATAGGGTTTCTCCCCAGTATGACTTTGTTCATGCCTTTGAAGATTAATGCGATATGAAAAGGCTTTACCACATTGACATTCATAGGGTTTCTCCCCAGTATGACTTCTTTCATGCCTGTGAAGATGACTGTTACGAGCAAAGGCTTTACCACATTGACTACACACATAGGGTTTCTCCCCAGTATGACTTCTTCCATGCCTTTGAAGATCACCATTACTTGCAAAGGCTTTACCACATTGATGACATTCATAGGGTTTCTCTCCAGTATGATTTCTTTCATGTTGTTTAAAATTACTGGGATCTGAAAAGGCTTTACCACATTGACTACACACATAGGGTTTCTCCCCAGTATGACTTCTTCCATGCCTTTGAAGATCACCAGTACTTGCAAAGGTTTTACCACATTGGTTACACGCATAGGGCTTCTTTCCAGTATGTCTTCTTTCATGTATTTGAAGATAACTGGGACATGCAAAGGCTTTACCACATTGTTTACATTCATAGGGTTTCTCTCCAGTATGAATTCTTTCATGTATTTGAATATAACTGGGACATGCAAAGGTTTTACCACATTGACGACATTTATATTGTTTCTTTTTAATATGAGTTCTTGGTACTTGAAGATAACTGCGACATGCAAAAGCTTTATCACCTTTATTAGATTTATAAGGCTTTATTTTCAAATGAGTCTTTTGGTGTAATTGCAAAGATGAATCAGATCTAAATGTTTTATCACCTTGTTTACATTCACAGGGTTCTTCTCTATTATGTGTTCTGTGTGTTTGAAGATACCTATGATGATGGTTAAAGTCTTCAGTACATGGCTCACATTTATAGAAACCTTTTCCCATATGAGTTTTTTCACCTCTTTCAAGAGAACTGGAAGAACTCAGAGCTTTACCACACCAGTTGCATTCATAACATTTTCTTGTAGTGTGAGTCACATTACATGGGCAATGTGAACCAGCACAGACAGAAGAATTTCCATATTCCATAAACTCAGAAGGCTTTTCTCCAGTGTAACCATGTTGATGTATTCCTATTGAAGCTGGAAATCCAAGTAATTGTATACTTGTATCCTCAAAACTATGTTTTCCCACAGTGGGAAATACTACATAGCTTTTTCGGGGAAAGACAGAACTACAATGCTTCTTTCCATATCTCTTTTGCTCACATGGCTTGTATCCAAAGTGACAGATGATATACCTTAAAGGAAGAAAACAAACAAAAGGTTTTCCCATTGTATTCACACAGTTTAACTTATAGAGATATGGTATAGGGATTAAGATTTCTCTACCACAACAACCTTCTTAATTCTCATAAACTGTTCCTCTCACTAAATTATGGTAATTTACATGAGTAACACCAGCTTAATTAAGGGACAATTTGTTTATAGAAGAACTTGGACACACCTTAATCAATGTGAATGACTTTACAATTCCTGAATGGAATGAAACTAAATGGATGGACAGTTCTACAACATGGATCTCAGGGAGCTACGTTTAATACAGTGACATCTGTTAAGGCATCATTTCCTTGTCTTATTTCTTAGAGGGATGACTTGCAAACAAGTACCTGAAATTGAGGTACTTTATGTTCTGAGAATTTATAGTGTTGGCTTCATTAAATATCAGGCACATAAAAATCTGTTCAGAGGCACAAATGTATCACTTTGCATAGGAAAATTACCTTCCATGTCTTCTAGAACTTTGACAATAATCTTCAATATTCTGGTCTTCCCAACTGTAGCCTAAAATGTAGTATCAGAAATGTATATTATTGGAAATTATGCACATTTTGAGTTATTATCTTCAGTGAACCCTACAACCATGTCTTATTTATTCACCACGTTCTCCCTCTTTCATAGTCAATATCAGAGTGGAACACCAATGTCCAAGAAAGGTTTATCCCCTTAAGCTACACAGTGAAGGAAAACTCACATTCTTACCTATAGCAGTAAGGTTCTCCCAGGTTTCTAACATCACATCTCTGTAGAGATTCTTCTGGGAAGGATCCAGCAAAGCCCACTCTTCCTCACTAAAGTCCACTAGGACATCCTCATAGGTCATTGCATCCTAAAATATGCATACAGATATGTAATAGAAATAGTGAGACTGAATGCTATGTAATTGTACACTTCATTGGGAATATATTTATATAATTCTACACGCTCAACAAATTTATTTCATATCACAGAACTTCAAATGTTTTAGAAGGATATAGAAAAGGAGGATCATGATTCTCTCTCACTTCTGGGCCTTCTCAATAGTATATGGCATTGCAAGAGAAATGCTGACTTACATATAGAAAAAAAACATGCAAACAGATGAAAAGTATTGAGTAAGCATCAGCAAAATTATATCAAAATTCCTGTTATCAAAGAAAGATAAACAATATGGGCACGGTGGTGCACACCTTTAACCCCAAAACTCAGGAGGCAAAGACAGGTGAACCTCTGATTTTCAGTTGGCCTGGTTTGTGTAGAGAGTTAAAGGACAGCCAAAAGTGCATACTGAGACCCTGCCTTAAACATAAAAAAAAAAACAACAAAAAAAAAACCCAAGAGACCACCAATGAGTTATATGTTCCCTTCAGAAATGTACTTGTCTTTCAGAAAACTGAAGTACCTTATTTAAACTCTAAGGTTAATATAATATTCACACGAAGGAATATATTTTTAATAAGTTTGTGACTGACAGATTAAAAGCATTCTCAAAAACTTTAGTGAAGTAAAGCTAACACTAAAAAATAAAAGAAAACAAACAAATCCAGTTGAATATAAAGATGGGTAAAAAGTTAAAATCTCCTGTCATTTCTACACAGGACCTGCATCAATCCCCAGCACTCGCTTGGCAGTCCCAACAATTTGTGACTGCAGTTCAAGAGAGTCCAGCTGGACAGTTGTGGCGCACACTTTTAATCCCAGCAATCGGGAGGCAGAGGCAGGTGGATTTCTGTGAGCTGAGGCCAGCCTGGTCCACAGATCAAATTTCAGGACAGGCTCCAAAACTACACAAAGAAACCCTGTCTCAAAAAACAAGAACAAAAACAAAAAAGAAAGTCCAATGTTATCTTCTGACTTCAGTAAACATGAAGCATACACACAGTACACATGCATATGCATATATTTATACATACAATATATATTCATATATATAAAGATTCATGCACATATTTCAAAAATGAAACCAAATCAAGGCATGCATAAAGATATTGTGAATGTTACACACCTGCAATGCAATCATTCAGGAGATCAGTATTAATGTCATGAATGCATGCCATCCTGGTGGGAAAAAAAAATGGTATTTTCTGCCAAAGCTTAAAAGTAAAGAAGTGGGTACAGCTCAGCACAAGAGCAAATGCTTCATATGCACAAAATCTAACCCATCAGCCCAAAATAAAAACAAAAATATCCTTGCTAATGGCTTAGCAAGGAAGAGCAATTGCTTCTATTTACCTTAGGTTATTTAGGGATGGAGCCTGTTATAATGGTAATGGTGTGGATGCAGGAGAAGGAAGGGAGGAGCTAACTTTCAACCACAGAAAGAAGACTAGTGTGGTAGGGGTATAAACACACTCAATGCTAATTCTCAAAGAATAACATACTCTAGAAAGTCCCCTCCATCCTAAAGGGACCATATGCACTGCAGTGGAAACCACAAACCAAAGACAAAGTATCAAATTCATCTTCCTACTTGGGAGATTTTCATTCAACCCATCACATTTTGACATAGGACATGATATGATGAGCTTACACTCAACCCATTTTCTTTCCAAAGAAGTGAGGAAAGATTGGACCAAGGCAAGACTGAAAACCTGCTGGGCAAACACTAAACCCTGCACATCCGTGTCAGGCACCTGGAACTTCAGTTTCAAAGGGCTTAGATGACTCTTTCCCTCTGAAACTTTTCCCACATCTTTCTCATCTCATTGGCTAATTCCACAGCCTATCTGCAGCAATTCATGGCAGGTGTCTCAAAGCTTGAGTATCTCAACATCCAATGGTCTTAAAAACCCATTCTTCATTTTCACACCTTCATATGATGAACTATTACAGCCTCCTCACTGTGTTCTTGACTGCCAAAGAGATGGTTGCAACAGTGCTGAACTGAAAGCACAGAGGAAGAACCCATGACCTTTAAATTTTGCATCCTTCTCTCAAGAAAATGTGACACACAGATGACATGTCTACGTTTTCTAGCTTTAGATTTGTCCTGTCCTATTGGAACAGATCCCTAACAAATTCTGTATAAAGTTGGTTTCTGGGATTAGCAAACTTGTTGCCTTTTCTTTCTCATTTTAGGCTCTTTACTGGGGTGTACAGTTCTGTTGTAACACCTTTTCTATATTTCCAAAGAGCAGGTACTCTCTCTTTAATGACCCTAATCTCCCAGATAATGACTGCCTCTGTTTCAGCACATCTGCCCTCTGAAACACCTAGCGCTGTTTTTCTTGCCAAACCACAGATTTCATTAATATCTGCCCCTATCGTTGCTCTTTTCCTCTATGGATCTGCATAAGTCATCAGTAATAACCAAGTCACAGACTAAATGTTTTGTCAAGACAATTCATGACTATTTAATTTAGCCTTCCTCATTCTCACAGGATATGAGAAGAATACATACAGACAATATGCTAAAATATTACACAAAACATCTATCTTACTCACTGTTCTATTACTGTGAAGGATCACCATGACCATGGTGACTGTTATATTGCCAGGCTTTTAAACTGGGGCTTGATTACACAAAAGATCAGTCCATTATCATCATGAATGACATCAAGGTAAGCTATGTGACTAAAAATATTATCCTGATAACAAGAGAAGCAGGCAGAAATAAACACTTGTCTTGCATTGGTCTTTTGAAACCTTATAGCCCATGTATAGTGATATACCTTAACAAACAATACACACCTACTCCCACAAGGGCAGACCTCCTAATTTTACATAATTAGTTCCACTGTATGGGAACCAAGCATTCAAAGATAGAGGGTAATGATTTTGAGGCAAATATAAACCACAAAAGAAATATAACCTAAGTAGAAACAGCTCAAGAGGAAAAGAGCGAAAGAAATAGAGGAAAAACAGGGAGTAAGAATGAGAGAGAGAAAGGGAGAGGGAGGAAATGAGGCAGAGAGGGATGGAGAGAGAGACAGAGAGACAGAGAAAGGAAACAAAAAAAGGAAATGTTTATTCCAAGTACTTCCTGCTGGGTTTCAGGCTTCCTCAATATAACTTTCCCTGTCACTTCTAAGAGGAGCGAAAGTACTCTGAGACCATGCCAATGGCTCAGCGCTCCCCACCTGGGCAGCAGGTGGCAGGGTCAGGTCTACTAGGCGTGCACAAGCAGGAGAGCATGGCGGAATCCTGCCGCCATACACAGAGATGTTTCTGAGCTGCGCAGTGCTCTGCATGGCAGATTTGGCTGTAACTCAGATGAAAAGCATTTATGTGTTGCACTCTCATTCTCCGGGTTGGACTGCTGAGCGCAGCTCCTGCCTGGTGGCCCCAGAGCTAACACTGATGGTGCTTCCACCATTTTAAAATTGGAGAGAGGCGGAGCCAACATCCAGAGCAGCTGCAACCAAGATGCTTAGAATTTTCAAAGCTCTTCAAGACAGTAGAGAATTAAAGACAATGCAATAGGACAGATTCAGACATAAAAGACCTCTAAATGAGTCACAGTGTTACATAAACATATGTAGGCTTGGGAGAGAGAAGAAAAAGAGTATAGAGAGTCATAAAATAAAGTTAATCCTTTATTAAATGGTAAAGTCTTTAAAGAGACAGGCAGTAAAAATATTGATAGATTAAAAGGAGTAAAGAAAAATAAGCCACGTAAAAATGAAAAATTCAGAGAGTCTGGATTCTGTGCATTATTGTGTTTTCTTTGAATTTTTTGACTGTGAAGGAGCTAAGTGCAGAGAGACATTTCACTGTGTGGGCTGCTATGCTAAACCAGCATGTATATCATAAAGGTATTTTGACTTCAGAATTTGGGTCTAAGAATATGATGCTTTGGAAAAGAGGTTCTTCTTTTGCCTTCACAGAGGATGAGACCCTGTGGATTGCTTCTAGACTAATATGGTATGATAGACTACGACCTCCTGAAAGGTTGCCATAAGCACCCTCAGAAAATTACTTCACTCAACTGCTGACTGAGATAAACCTAGCATACAGGATACACCATAAAAGACCTGATTACCAGCGCCCCCATACAGCATGAAGCAGTTTGGAGAGAAATAACTACACCCATATTCCCAAATATTGTTTATAACTATTTGTTTACATTTAAAGGGGGATATGATATAGATATGAATAATTTGCATTGGTATGGATTTTGCTTTACTGATATAAATTTAAGGTCAATCTTGTTATATGTATATGTATTTCTGCTCTTGATTAAGGTATTGTGATTATGTAGTTCATTTAAAAATGTAATGTATAATTAGGAAATATAGGTTGTTAATGGATAATCATCGATAATAGTCAAGCTTGTAGTCATGTAGTTAGATTTTCTAGATATATAGAGATATATTTTAGTTAGATAGGCATTCTTCATATCTTTCAAAGACTATAGAATATGGCATTTAAAATGTTTTAATAACTTAGGGCTTTTCATGACAATGAGACACGTCTGCTCCTGGCAGTACCAATCTACTTCAAGAGGAAAATGGGCATCAAAGAGGCTCCTTATGGAGTTGGTTAGCCATTTGGGCAAGAAACTGTTCTTGCCTGGACTGTTGCATAAACTGGACACAAAGAACCCGCAGAGAGATGACTGCTGAACTTGCCAAAAGGTGGGATGATCCTTCGGGGTTCCTGCTTCATGAAAGAGTCTGCAAGACATTCTGCAAGACACAGAAAAAAGTGACTAAACTGTCTTTGAATTTTCCTGCTTCATGAAAAAGTCTGCTGGATACTATGGACCTGTAGGCTAAAGATGGATGCCCCAACGGTACAGAAAAACTTTGGGTGACTGTCCAGGAAGCGAGATGTCTCTGTCATTTCTAGAGTTTTGAAAGTTGCTTATAATGCACTTCATGTTTACTTAAGTAACATTATCTCCTTCTGGAGTCTTTGATGGAGTTGAAGAATTTATAGATATAGTTTTCCTTAGTTATGATAAAAGATAAAGTAGATATAAATATTGTAACTGTAATTCTTGCTTAATAATTGTTTTGTTATATGTAATTTTACTATGTTAAAGTTAAAGCCTTCCTTTTTGTTTAAACAGAAAAATGGGAAATGGTGTAGGAGGTTCTCCTGTCTATGTGTTGCTTTCATTGGTTTAATAAAGAAACTGCCTTGGCCTTTTGATAGGGCAGCACTTAGGTAGGCAGAGTAGACAGAAGTGAACACTGGGAAGAAGCGTCAGAGAACGAGCCGCCATGGAGCTGCCAGGTCAGACATGCTGAATCTTTCCCGGTAAGCCACGACCTCGTGGTGACCTACAGATTATTAGAAATGGGTTGAATCAAGATGTGAGATTTAGCCAATAAAAGGATAGAACTAATGGGCCAGGCAGTGTTTAAATGAATACAGTTTTTGTGTGACTATTTCGGGTGTAAGCTAGCAGGGTGGCTGGGGCGACAAGCAGCCCGCTCTCTCCTACAACAGAGATTAAACAATATAAGACCTCCAAAGTTAGGTTTAAGTCCCTATCTTTTCTGTGAGTGCAAGGCATGATCCTTTGTTTCCCTCCCTTCCCAGGCTGTCAGAGAACCTGGGGAACCAGGGTCAGGTCTGGTGGAAGTAACGAAGGCAGTCTCATAGTGTCCTTAAATGTGACTGTTGTACATGATGCTATCTGGAAACCGCATTTCTAACTGGATGGATGTGTCACCCAAGACTACCAAGGTTTTAAATTCAATTTAAGTACTTTAGCTAGTTGTATTCTGAATGAATTCTTAAATTCTAGCCAATTTGGAGTCATAAATCTGTCTGATCACAACTCAAACCAATCTCAACTGGGATAAAATGGGGCCAAGCAAAATATTGTGTCTGGGGACTGAGAGGAAGGTGAAACACCTTGATGACAATGATTGACTTCTATAGTTAAAATCTGTGTGGTAAGACTCGTGGATGGATTCAACTGTCTCGGCTTGAGGCCATGGGATTCTTTTCTCTACTCCTTTGCTGTGTTGGATCTACCTTCCTAGGCAATAGGTGCCAGCTCCTCCTATGTTCATGCTAACCTAATTAAAGTGTCTTTTTAAAGAAATGGTTTAACAGTTCACCTTTAAACTTTGAGAAGTGTAGATTCCCACCAGGACTTTTGTCTTGATGGAGGATGGGCTAGTTTTAGCAGGGAACTGAGCCAACCTTGAAAAGAAAGCAACCGTTTCAACGGTATATTACAAACATTCTTATTTTGAGCTACAGAGTCAACAAAAGTCCAATAAAACATCTAAAATTTTATGCTATCAACAACAGAAAACCAATGACAAAAGGTCATCATGAATGAAAAAACAATCAACATGAGACTGAATTAATAGCACACAGTGACATTATCAGACTTGAAAACTTCAAATACAACTAAAATAAAAACTATAGTATCGGAGAAAGAATAAAGAGATCAACATAACATGAGAGCAAATAGAAATATGAACAAAATTCAATATGCTCAGTGTTGACCAACAAGACCAGGAAGCCCAGTAATTATGGCTTTACTAACACAGGCAACTGAAACACTGTGGCATTTATATGCAAATGTAGTAGGAACGCAGATGTTAAGCTCTTTACAGAATTAACTCCAGAAACCTCCTACACCTGCCTATTAAACAGAACTTCAAGGGATACTAGAAAAACTAGGGCTTTTTTGAGTTAGCAAATCTGCCTTCCATGGTGACAATAAAGCAGCTCAGGTGTCCTCATTCTATGACGAGGTCAACAATAATTATGTTTCCTCAGAAGGGCTGCTGTTCCTCATGCTCAGGAAGGAAGGCATGACAGGAACTGATGCAAGGTAGGAACCTGAGCTAATGCACAGGCCATGGAAGGTGCTGTTTACCGGCACATTACGTTGGATTGAAAAGTGAAAACTCCTATAACCCTCTAGGGTCTCTGCACAGAATTAGGACATACAAGGAGACATGACAAGTGCAGACATATCAGCTACCGGCTACCCATAGTACTTTATAGTTCAATGTTGTGACTTTAGAGAATATTTAGGAGCACGGTGGGTCAGGTGTGTTAATTAGAAGTGCAGTGTGCTGGGCAGACTGATCAAAAGGATAGCCTGTATTTACACCTACACTTTCCACCTCTATATCATCTTGCTTTCCTGAGAGCAGAGCCTCACAATCAAGAAGTAGAATATGCCAATCAAAATTATTACAACTAAAGAGAGAACAGCATAGGTCAAGTAAAACCAGTGCCACTGACAACTAAGCTGGTGACAGTTCCCGTAGCTCCCTTACGGGAACCACCTTTAAAAACGTAGCCCCCATTGCCTGAAAATGACCCTGAAGTTTGAGATGAGGAATTCAACACTCTATCTAATCTTAAATTCCCTCCATTTCTTGATGAGGACTATGAGAAGCTATGAAAATGCTAACTTCACAAACTAGGCAAGCGAGGACCCAGCAGGAAGAAGGAATTCATTTACCAATTTTTTCCCAGTTTCATGAGCTGCACTTGGTATTTCCAATGCTATTTCAGCAAAAGTCAAAATATTTAATACCTAATTATGCATTATCCGATCCATTTAAAATTCTAGAAGGCAAAATGGAAATGAACAGTCCGTGCACAGTAGCTTGAGAGGAAAAAAAGAACCACAGCTTTGTCCAGACTAAAAATGGCTACTCATTTCTATCAAAACTTGGAAAATAGAAGGTGAAGTCAGATGCTAATGATGATTAGATAATGGATGGGCAGTTCTAGCTCATATATCAGCTCAGCTGATAGCTCATGAATGGGTCCAAGGTGCATGTGGTACTATTGTCACAACTTGTAAATAATTGATAAAAAAAAAAAAAAACACCAGAAAGCAGAAGGTGATGGGTGGATGAAGATGGGTTTCCCTTCCAAGATGACCCTGCTGGTGGCAAACATCTCCAAATTCCAGCACACAAATATCCGGCAATTTCAAAGCATAAGCTTATGTTTAGTTACACTATCTTACTTGTGAACATGAAGCCAGTCGTGATGACCAGAATCAAGAATTGAAACCTGCCATTTTCAAGGGTGCATTGAGTGGGTGCTCTTTGGCTGGCAAGTGCAGTATTAAGAAAGAAAAGCTGCATAAATCCATCTTCCCCAGGTACCGACTCACCAGTTTCAGAAACCTACAGTGGCTGCAGAGGAGGCTCCTATGTTAAAACTGTGTGCTGCTCTTACAGAGGACCTGAGGTTGGTTCTCAACATACAGGACTGTTTGGTCATATGCCTAGATCTCCAACTCGAAGGGATCTGACCCCATCCTCTGGCCTCTTAGAGAACTAGGATGGCATGCACATACATGCACAAATAAAAATAAAGCTTAGGAGAAATGAAAATAAAGGCTATGGGGAAAGCCCCAGGCAATGTTAAAAAGAAGCATGTTATAAAAACAGTATATTTACTTGAGGTCTAGAATGCAGTTTTCTTCTTAGCAACCCATCATCTTGTCATATTTTATGTAACCATTGCATGGAGTATAAATATGGCCAGGTATGGTGGCTTATGCCTTTAATTCTAACCCTTGGAAGCAGAGGCCGATGGATCTGTTGAATTCAAGGTCAACTGAAACTACACAGTGAGACCTGGTCTCAAAAATAAAAAATTATACCTAAGGAATGGAGACGACAGAAAGTCTTTGTTCTAGGGAGACTATTCTCTTGAATGTAATCCTCGAAAGTTAATAGTGTATCATGGAATTTATCTTTTTCATTGAAAAGATCCTTATAATTATTTGAATGCTTTTACATTGATAAAAGAATCAACCTTTAGATGTTTGACAAAATAAACCTGTTGATTTAATACTTGGATTTGCAGCTGGAGAAATGGCTCAGATTTTAAGAGAACATACTGTTTTTTGCAGGAAACTTAAGTTGAATTCCATCACATAAATCACATAGAGAGACCCTGACTCAAAAAAGAGAATATACCATAGATACTCCTTTCTTTCAGGTTTTTTGAGATAGGCTCTCACTATGCAACACTAGCTGGCCTGGAACTCACTATGTAGATCAAGATGCCCTTAAATTCACAGATGCTGGACTCCCTAAATCTGTTGACAAGGAAATAATAATAAGTACAGTTGGCCATGAAGAGTTAGAAATGGAGGTGCTCTTTATAAGCACTGCTATTCACCAACATCCTTGGTTCCCATCTTTCTGAGCATAAAGACAAAACAAACACAACCAAGACACAAGAGCAAGAAACACTGCTTACCTGCAGCGGACGAGGAGATCACGGGACTCATTGCTAAAGCTATGCTTTTCTTTAGCAAAGGAAGCATGGGGATTTCACTGAGGGGACACATTTACCTAAAGGCCCACCTATTCCTAAGACTGTTCAGCTAACATGTCTACTTCTGAACATGGATACAAAGTAAAAACAGAGATATTTGGGGGAAATCTTAGCTCAAAGCCAAGCAGCAACTTATATACAGTATAAAGATTATAGACAAAACTGCTTCTAGAATGTTCAGCTTCTACAAAGCTCTTAGCTGAAATCAAGTAACTGATACTATGCAAGTAGATTGCTTAGAAGTCAATACTACCTGTTTATATATATATATAAAATCTACCAATGCCAAAATTCTCACAAATTTAAAGGACAGAGAATACAAATACAGAAAGTTGTTAGGGGTCATGTGAGAGGTACAGTAGGCAGCTTTGGAATGCATGGAAAATGGCCCACAGGTTTGCATGGACATGCTGAATAGCCCTTGGAGAGGCAGAGCCCAGAGGACTACATGTCCTGAGGACCTCATGCTGTTATGGAACATAGCTCTGCCTATTCCATTGTGGTCATCATGTCCCTCCCTTACAATCTATGAGTTGTATGCAAACTCTAAACAGGTTTCAAGCCCCTCATTGGGCAGTGTTACTAGTACTTACAATAGTGATTGACTTTTTTGACATATTGCTCCTGAGGCAGATTAATGATTCAACCACCACACTCAGAAAGAATTTAGAGAAGTTGACTGTTAGTAAAGTTAGGTTAAGATGTTTTTGTTTAAGGTTTTGGTGTAGAAAATTTTGGGGAACAACTTAAAGTTTAGAAAGGCACAGTTTTGCTAGTTGAACAAGGGACTTGCTGAGGTCAGGGAACAAGAACAAAGGCAGTCTGGTTATTACTAGCTGATGTGCCTTTCTTGCTAAAGATGGGTGGTGATTAAAGGTGGTGGTTAATCTCTTGTACCCATTTTGCCCTCGACTTCCTGATATGATTTAATAAAAAACTGTTTATGAGTAGTTGTACCCTCTGAGGAATTAAGTTTTTATGTATAAAGGTTTAGATTTGTGATTCTTTTAAGATGTTTTGTAAGATACTTTTTAGATGAATAATAAAATGATTGATTCTCTGTTTGTAACCACAAAATGCAGCTGCCAGTAAAAGAACTGGCTGAGAATACCACCTCACTGGCTTACACTCTGTTAACGTGTAACAAGTTGCTCAGACATGAATGTATGTGGGTGTTTGGAAGACTTCTTTTTCATCTATAATTAAAACATTTAATTATGTAAGGGTACTAGGAAATATGTTGTCTTTTATTTCTACTCATGGTAACCATTCACTTGAAGAAAAACAGAATGTAATTGCACTGTAACTTTTTTATTATTTGAAATATTTTGCTGAGGGATATAAGCTGTGGGGGGAAAAGTAAAGTCAGACCTTGATATATTGAAGACGTGTGTATGTAATGTATGTATGTGTGTGTGTGTGTGTGTGTGTGTGTGTGTGTTCTCCTCTTTTGCCAGTGCCAGAGAATTAAGTTTTGTTCTCTCACAGAAAAAAAAAAAAAAGCCTATTGTGTGAT
Organism: Ondatra zibethicus; assembly: GCA_004026605.1. Lineage (NCBI taxonomy): Eukaryota > Metazoa > Chordata > Mammalia > Rodentia > Cricetidae > Ondatra > Ondatra zibethicus. The sequence continues at coordinate 113,294 of PVIU01000733.1, forward strand.
TAGTCAGCAACTCCACACTTCCTCTTCAGTACCCGACCTGCCAAGAGCTGGTCTCTCAGCAGAAAACATCACAGAAAATTTGATGTGGGATTCCCCTCTGTATGCAGTGAATACCACTGGTTAATAAAGAAACTGTCTTGGGCCTCCACATGACAGAATAGAAGTAGGCGAGGAAAACTGAATGCTGGGAGAAAGAAGGTGGAGTCAGAGAGATGCCATGGAGCCACCAGAAGAGAAAGATGCAAGCCGCCAGCAGGAACCTTGCCAATAGGCCACGAGCCTCATGGTAAAATATAAAATAATAGAAATGGGTTAATTTAAGAGATAAGCGTGAGCTAGAAATATGCATAAGCTAATAGGCCAAGCAGTGTTGTAATTATACAACTTCTGTGTGATTATTTCGGTTCTGGGCAGCCGGGTACAAACAAGTGGCCTCTATCAACAAAAATTCACCTTTCAGCTCTGTGGATGCCATTCTGACATGAATATCTCTGCTGTGCTATTTGATTTGCCTCTGAACAGACTGGCTAAGAGAACGGTGACAGCGGCGTCCACACAGGACCAGAAAGAGGTCATTCTAAATAGCCCTGGTAACTGTCTCTTTAACAGCCAACACCAGTCTGACCCCTAGTGACCTAGGCTGCGCTGGACAGAAAACATGGGCTTGGACAAGATGGGCTGCAGGAATAGCTCAGTAGTTAAGAGAACAAGCTGCTCCTCCAGAGCACACACACAGGTTCTATGACCAGGACCCACATGGCAGCTATCAACTGTTCTAACCCCCAGTTCAGGGTATTTGACTGCCCATTCAGGTCTCCCTGCCAGTGAGCATGGATGCAGTACACAGACCTGTATACACCTCCACCAAAAAAAAAAAAAAAAAAAAAAAAAACCAAGCACATGAAACAACTTTTAAAAATTAAAACACAATATAGAAACAACTCACATCATAAAACATCTTTCTCCAACTGGATGTGGCACTCCAGAGGCAGAGGAAGGGGCAGAAGAGTCTCTGTGGGTTCAAGGCTACCCTAGTCTATATAGTGAGTTCCAGGAAAGCCATGTCTCAAAAAACATACAAAAACTTATTTTTTTAGCAAAATGATATGATGTCCCCCTAGTAATCTGGATAGGAGCCCTGCACAGGTTTCCTGCTAGATAAAATCTGAGCAATTTTTATCTCTGTGACCCGGAAACACTGCCTGGAGGCTTGCATAGAAATCTCCTAGAGAAGGGGGCCCCAGGGTCCCAGACTCCCTGCAAAGTCTTTCTCTGCCATCTGACCTCACTGTGGGTATACTAGAGCTTACACATAGCACTGCCTTGTCTGTCTGTTTGGCTTCTGGTTTGAAAATTACATTAATTCATTTGTGTAGGTGAGTGTACACATGCTTCTCAGTGCACATGCCTCAATGGCAGGGGATAACTAGCGGGAGTTATTTTCTCTGTGTACTAATGAGCTTGCTTGTGTGGGCATGTGCAGAGTGCACATGGTGTGCTCAGGGGACAGCTCACAGGAGCCATTCTCTCCTTCAGCATACGAGGCCAGGACATCAAACACAAGTCATCAGGCTTGGTGACAAGGGTCTTTATACCTGCTGAGACATCCTGCCGGCCCTATGTCTGCTTTTATCTCACTCTGATGGACTCGCTCACTGCTCCTGTCACCACACTGTCACTGCCATTACAGATAGAAAACACTACTGGTTTCATTATTACATTCTTCATTGGTTTACATATGTATGTCAAACACATGAACTTGAGAAAACTCACAAAGAATATAACACTATCCAAAGAAAAACATAAGGGAGGATTATCAAGACGGTTCAGAGTAAAAATGCCTGAGCCAAGACTGAGGACCTAGGTTCCATGCCCATTATCCATAGGGTAGAAGGAAAGAATGGGTTCCTGGAAGCATTCTCTGATCTCCACGCTTGCAGAATAACATGTGCATGTAGACACACACACCCCCAAACAGAAAACTACATCCTCCCACCATCCTACCATGAGAAGAGGCTTCCTGTCCATCTTCCGTGTCCAATATCCTTTCCTTCAGAGGTGATGCTGTTGCCATGACTCTCCTTACTAGCTGCCATGTGAACACCTATGGACACAGCTTGATAGCCTAGTGAGAGGGTTGGAAGAATTTGCTGGTTTTACAAAAGGGAAGCACATGACATTCAAAAGATCACAATACAGTTTCTTACGGTGACAAAGCATTGCACATGTCCACGTAGTCAGCAACAGCAGTCTTCAGTGACTTAGCTTCTTCAGCAAAGAACGCCACGGAAGTCTTGTCTAAGGAACAGATAGCCACACTGCCGTAAGCATTAATTTGGACCTCCAAAATATATTGAGCCAAAATAGAGGCCAGCCTGAAATGATACTGTATGGGCCTAAATTTACTACATTTAAGCTGGTATGCTTAGATGTATAATTCTGGCCCCTGAAAGGCTGTGAGACTCAGATGCAAGAAGTCTGAAAAACAACATTTATATTATACACCTTCAGATTTAACTTCTTGTCTCCATTTATTTGTTTGTTTATATTTGAGATGCAGCCACACTATTCAGCGCTTGCTGGCCTGGAGAGTGCTATGTGGAACAGGATGTCCCTGAAATTACAGACTTTCACCTACCTCTTCCTCCTGAATGCTGGGGCTAGAGTGCATGCCACTACCACCTGCAAACTTTCCTTTTAAACATAGGGTCTCACATACTCCAGTGGCTTCGGAAAATAGAGCAGCGGTGTCTACATAATTGACATTATAAAAAGGAAGGGTCGGCGGCGAACCAAACAGTTCAAAATAGTGGTTTTTAACTTGTATAAATTGTATCTCAATAAGGCAAAAATTCTACAATGCATCTCTGATGTTACTATACATTCCACTGAAACTCTTTGCTTACAAATCCCAAGACATCTACCATTCCTGTGCTAGCAAGTTTCCTCAGAGGTATTTGCAGCCAAGACTGATGAACTGAGTTCAACTCTTGTAATGCATAGGGTACCAACTCCTACACACTCTCCTATGACCTCTACATATGCACTGTTGCATGTAGAGCCATTTCCCACCCTGCAACGTGTGTGTACACATATATGCCAACCCAGAATGAGTTAATAAATAAATGTAAATATATAGGCTCTTATCCCAGTGTTTGGTAATGACAATACTCATACTCCCGATACTAGTCATATTCTTGACATGACAACCCAATGCATCAAGATGAAATTAATTCTGAGCTACTGTTCTGAAAGTCTGGACTCTTTTCATTTTATCCATTTGTTCATTTAATTTTTTGCAAAGGCTATCACAGCACAGTCTAAATTGTCCTGTATTTCCAATATATCCCTGACTAGGCTGGACCTCATGGAATCGTCCTGCTTCGATGTCCTAAGTGGCAAGATTACAGGCTTGAACCAAAAGGTACAGTGTCCATCTCTTAAAAGAAACCGACTAATAACCTGAGGTAGCATCACTTCTAGATTTTATCATTTATGTATTTCCTAAAAGACCCCAGAATGTCAATGTCAATTTTGGCACGAACCCCTTCATGGCCAAGTGTTCTATATTAACATTGTGTCAGGAATGGAGGAACGTGCAAAGAGAGGCAGTAAGAGTAACATCTGAAAGAAGTCAGGGGCTGGGGCTGAGGCTCCATGGTGGACTGCTGGCCTCGGATGCACACCTCCCTGGTTTTGATGGGCCAGCCTGATTCCATCTTAAGAACGGATATATCTTTTTTATAAGGTCAGCATAAGTTAATTTCTGCTGGTAGCAGCTTTCCAGTTGACCATGCTTTAACCTGTTTCTGGAATTTGACATGCTCCCCATTCTACAGAGTTTGACTGACACCTTTATTGCATCCTGATAAGATGTTCTATCAAATAGTTTTGGAATGTTCAGTCAAGTTCCTAAATAACCAAATGCCTCTAGAAATTCCCCAATCCTTGAAAATCCCCTAGTGTTGCAGGTTTTTTTTTTTTTAAACTAAATAACCCCACTTCTCCTGTGTTTGATACAATTTTCTCAAACCCAATTTTAGGGAGATAGCCCTTTCTAACAGGTTTTATCTAAATGATAAAATATAGAAGTGATGCTACCTCAGGTTATTAGTCGGTTTCTTTTAAGAGATGGACACTGAGCCTTTTGGTTCAAGCCTGTTAAATAAAGATTGCTTATAGACCAAAGACTGTGGGTAACGGTCTTTCCTCTCTTTAGGTGGGCTTAACAGTTCCATCCTCAGAATGACATAAGTCAGGTATAGCAGCTCATGCCTGTTATCCCAACAACAGGAAGCAGCAGTGGGAGGCTCTGGAATTGGAGGTCATCCTGAGTTTGAGGCCACCCCACCTCTGACCCTGTCTCAGAATAAGCAAACAAGAAAAACCAGTTGGAAAAGAAATACTGGAAGTCTTTCCCCACCAGGAAATGTTACACTGTAACAAACCACGCTGTAGGAAATGCCTGGGATAAAAGGGAGACGATGGATATTATGAGAATAACCTATAAAGGGTCAGGAGCTGGGGGAAAAGCAAGCTCACAGGGAAAATCAGGTTTACTGTGCAAAGCATGAGGCCCTGAGTTCAGTATGGAAGCTCGCACAGTTTTTTAAAAACACTGAAAAAGTGTTTGGAGACGCCTCATATCCCGTGGCTTAGTGATGAAGGGATTTTAAAGCTCAAGGAAATTGCAATGCTAGAGTGGATACACTTGTAAAACCTAGTCCTCCACAATGGAAAGGCCCAGAAGACAAGCCCTTCGCTAATCGTATAAGATGTCAAATGTTGAGAAGAGCACTGCGGACGGATCCTACATCTGAATGGTCAATGCCAAGTGCAGAACTTCTAGAAGATACTACAGAAACCAGGGCTCTCCAAGTTCAGCAAAATTGACTTCCCTGACAGAAGTAAACACAGCACATGCCTGCTCATTTCCTGGGGACTTCAACAAGGCTGTTTCTAATCACAAAAGTCCTCCCTCCTCCGAGCCACACTCCCCACCATGTTCTCCGCGGCCGCAGACCTCTGATGGAAGCTATGCCGAGGCACTAGGACCCGGGAGTTACAGGGACAGCAGGAACCTCACGGGGCACCGTTTTCTACAGCTCTGGGATCCGATGCCGGACCCCATAGCACCTCCACTTGTAGAGACCGCAGCCCCTCACTCACCATGGCGCAGATTGTGAGCTCGCCCGTTCTCTTCACAGCTTCCAGTAGTGGGTGACGGCACAGCACACGGAACCACAAGAACCTCCCCCAGCCGGTGAGCAGACTGCAGCATGGCGGACCGGAAATGCCCTGGCATGCTGACTGGAGGGTGACTCTGTAGGCGCTGATTTGCCAGTGAAGTCTGAGTGACAGGAGCAGCTCCCTCAGGGACGGTGTTGTGAAGGGACACAGCACACCGGTCCCCCTCCCTAGCTTCCACCCCAGGCACAGAACTGTCCCAGACCTGCAGATTGGCATTGCAGAAGAACTTGCATCTAGACTGCAAAATCGTCCCCACACTATTCTTGCATGCACTTCCCCTTCTTCCTATTGCATTCCTATTCCTATTCTTGCATACACAGATCATTACTCAATGTGAAGTGGAGCGATCCTCCTGCCTCAAAGCTGAAGGGTCCCTCAGACCACCTAGGTCAAATTTAAACCACCAGCTTGATAGTCACAAGGTATCAGCAATTTCAAAAAGGCATGACTAGGGCTGTTCACAAACAGCGCACTTTCCTAACTTTCCATGTAATGACTGGACTGCTTTTACTTTGGATTACTCATTAGTGCTTGCTTCTGTTAATTAAATGTACAAGCCATTATGGAAAAACATGGTTTTTTTTTCCATATCTGGACTGTCCTGGTGATTGCATACAGCTTGAACTCATGAGAGTTTGACTCATGTGACCTTTCTTAACCCTCAGATTAAATTGTCTAGGGCTATGAATAAATTTGGCTATTGAATGAGGCTTTAGTCTGCCTCATTCACCTGCTCCTTACCCCCAGTTGCAATGCCTCTAGTGGGTCACAGGAGTGCACCGACGCAATCTCCAAACTTTTGTTTTTAAAGGAAAGGTCTCACATAATCCAATGCTTTTAGAATTAGAGCAGTGATGGCTATATATTGTCAATGTGAACCCATTTAAAATGGGGGATTTCCCAGCAATACCACTCTTGGGAATATACCCAAAAGATGCCCAATCATACTACAAAAGCATTTGTTCAACTATGTTCATAGCAGCATTATCTGTAATAGCCAGAACCAGGAAACAACCTAGGTGCCCCTCAATGGAAGAATGGATAAAGAAAGTGTGGAATATATACACACTAGAATACTACACAGCGGTAAAAAAAAAAATGACATCTTGAATTTTGCATGCAAATGGATGGAAATAGAAAACACTATCCTTAGCGATATAACCCAAACCCAAAAAGATGACTATGGTATGTACTCAGTCATTAGTGGACTCTAGCCATAAACAAAGGACATTAAGTCTATAGCTCACAAGCCTAGAGAAGCCAAATAGCAAGGTAAACCCAAAGAAAAACATATAGATCCTCCTGGAAATTGGAAGCAAACAATATCGTCGGGCAAAAGTTGGGAGCACAGGGGTGGGGATAGGGGTGGGGGTGGAAGAAGGGGAGAAGGAGAAGGGAGAAGGAAAGGACTCGGGAGAGCTTGGAGGAGTGGGAAGGTGGAGATGGAGGAAGGGCAGATATTGGAGCAGGGAATACGATATCTACATTAAGGGAGTCTTTTTAGGATTGGTAAGAGACTTGGCTCTAGAGGGGATCCCAGGTGTCCACGGGGATGTCCCCAGCTAGCTACTTGGGCAGCAGGGGAGAGGGTGCCTGAACTAGCCTTGTCCCATAGTCACATTGATGAATATCTTGATTATCACCATAGAAATTTCTTCCGATGGACGGAGATAGAGACAGAGACCCACATCCACATCAGAGCAATGGACTGAGCTCCCAAAGTCCAGTTGAAGAGCAGAAGGTGGGAGAAGATGAGAAAGGAAGTCAGGACCACGAGGGGCTGGTCCACCCACTGAGACAATGTGCCTGACCTAATGGGAGCTCACCAAATCCAGTTGGACTGGGACTGAACGAGCATGTGATTAAACCGGACTCTGAATGTGGCTGCCAATGGGAGCAAACTGAGAAGCCATCGATAATGGCACTGGGACCTATCTCTTCTGCATGTATTGGCTCTTTGGGACCCTAGTCTATTTGGAAGCACACCTTCCCAGGCAGGGATGGAGGGGGGAGGTCCTTGGACTTCCCACAGGGCAGGGTACCCTGCCCTCTCTTAAGGATGCAGGGGTAGGGAGAAGGGGTAGTGGGGGAGCGGGAGGGGACTGGAAGAAGGGGAGGAAGTGTAATTTTTAAATAAAAAATATTTATGAAAATAAAAATAAATAAATAAATGGGGAATTTCGCGGAAGTCAGAAGTTGCCAATGTTTGTTTCATCTTGGGATCCCTGTGAGAAGATCATGGTTGAGCTCTGCCAGCAGGCTGTGGTGAGCTATGTGCCTCTGTCATTAAAGAAGGAAGACTGACAGACCATGAATGCAGTGACCTATTGATGATGTGCATGTGAACTTCACTCAGGAAGAGTGGGCTTTATTGGATCCTTCACAGAAGATTTTCTACAATAATGTAGTGCTGGAGACCTTAAAAAATCCTCACGGCTATTGGCTACTATTGGGAAGATCATAATACTGAAGAGCATTCTCAAAGTTCTAGAAGTCATGGATGTCAGTTTGAAAGGCATGAAAGAATTCATATGGAAGAGGAGCCCTGGGAAGGTATTCAGCATGATGAAGCCAATGCATTTCAGTTGACTATGAATACATAAAAGAACACATACTGGAGAGAAACCCTATGAATGTAATCAGTGTGGTACAGCTTTTACATGTCACAGTATTCTTCAAAGTCATAAAAGAACACAAACCAGAGAGAAACCTTACGAATGTAATCAGTGTGGTAAAGCCTTTACATATCCCACTCATCTTCCCAGGCCTCAAAGTACACATACTGGAGAGAAACCCTATGAATGTAATCAGTGTCATAAAGCCTTTTTATGACATAGTTACCTTCAAAAGCATAAAAAAAACAAACACTGGAGAGAAACCCTTTGAATGTAATCAGTGTCATAAAGCCTTTGCACAACACAGGTACTTTCAAAAGCATAAAAGAATACATAGTGGAGAAAAACCCTGTGAATGTAACCAATTTAATAAAGCATTTACATGTTTCAGTAGTCTACACAGACATAAAAAGACACATACCGAAGAGAAACTCTTTGAAGGTAATCAGTATTTAAAAGCCTTTTAACATCAGAATCTTCTCCAAATACATAAAACAACATATATGGAAGAGAAAGATTATCAATGTAATCAATTTGGTAAAGGCTTATATATCACAGTGGTCTTTGAAGGCATAAAAGAACACATACTGAAGAGAAACCCTATGAATGAGTCAGTGTGGTAATGCCTTTGCAAGTCACAGTAATCTTCAAAAACATAAAAGAAGACATATGGTGTGGGAAGTGCTTCTGTATATGTGTTGCTTCTATTGGTTAATAAAGAAGCTATATTCGGCCAATGACTTAACAGAATATAGCCAGGCTGGAAGATTACATATATATATTATATATATATATATATATATATATATATATATATATATATATAGAGAGAGAGAGAGAGAGAGAGAGAGAGAGAGAGAAAGAGAGAGTAGGCGGAGTTAGAGAGATGCCATGTAGCCGCCGCTGGGAACAAACAAGCTGAAACCTTGCCGGTAAGCCACAGCCATGTGGCGATATACAACTTAATAGAGATAGGTTAATTCTAGATGTAAGAGCTAGCTAGCAATATCCTTAAGTGATTGGCCAAGCAGTAATTTAAATAATATAGTTTCTGTGTGATTATTTTGGGTCTGAGCAGCCAAGAACAAACAAGCAGCCTCCTACAGCACACAAACTCTAAACTGTTTGAATGTGATCAGAAGTCTTCAAATTCATGAGAAAATATAATACACAGAAACTCTATAAACATAGTCAGTGTGGTATTTTTTTTTAATTTCATGGTAGATTTCTACAAAAATAAGCTTTTAGTGTACAATCAACCTGTTGAAGCCTTTGTATATTATGGTACTCTGAGGAGATGCAGAGTACACTGAAAGTCCATTGTGTGAATGATAATACAAACTCAAGGAGATAAATGCATTTGATTATCCTGTTCTCCACAGTGACCTTCAAATCTTTATCTATGAGATTCTAATTTACTAATGATGGGAAGGACATGTTAGAGAACTCACTGGGAAAGAGCCTACAAAATGTTTTGTACTATTAAGTAAAATGTAGGTTGATTATTTGCTTCCCAGAGATAATAACTGGCAGGCTGTATTAGCATGTTACTTGGAATCTATAGATAGTCATTATCCAAAGCATCCCCTTTAAGATTAGTTGGAAGATAATTCAAGGGTATTGCCTGAAGTTACATCTAAAAATCTTATAGAGAGTGCCATTAACGCTCTTACAGATGGCTCTTCAAGAAGACATGGAGCAAATGTTTTATAAGGAAATTCCACAGACTCCACAAAAAAAAGATTGTACCCATCCATGGGTGTACAGATCAACTGTCTGAACCTGCTGTTACCAACCAGCTTTTATTAGACATCCCCTAACGAGTGAATATTTTAGTGGACTCTGCATACTGCACTCAGTTTCTCTATTAGAAACTGCAAGACGTAAATCTACCACACGAGTGTTATTTCACAATTATTTCTGTCCCTTCAGACATCTATACAAAAATGACTCAACATTTTTCCATAACTCATATTTATGCTCATTGTAATTTGCCAGGTCTACAAACATCTACCAATGTTCAAGTTGATGGACTGGCCTCCTCCTCAACCCAGTTTTTTCTTTCCATGTCACTCAAGAACCTAATAAACTACTTCATCAAAATGCAAAATCTTGACAGGTACTATTCTCCTTGCTTTGTGAGCAAGCTCAACAAATTATCATGACTCATCCTTCTTATTCTTCTTTTACTCTGCTGTCATCTGTTGGCTGCATGGATCCTCAGTAGTCAAAATCAAACACCATTTGTCAAATAGATATTACTCATATCATAGAATCTGGCCATTTATGTTCACATAACACTCCATAACTTTTCAAATATGATCATTGCTTCTTCTTGCATAGGTGAAACGACCTCAGATATCATTAGTCATTTATTATACAACTTTTAGAACTACCACAATAATAAAAACTGATAATGCCCCTGCTTATTGCAGCAAATGCTCTAGAGAATTATGTAGCGTACAGAATATTAATCATGTTACTGAAGTCCCTTACAACCCACAAGGTCAAACTATTAAGGAACATCAAATACTTAATGACAAAACCTTAAAATGAAGAGAGTATGTATGCTCTCATCAAAATCCCCCACACTATGCTGCATCTATCTATCTCAACTTTAATTTTTTTTATTTTAAAGGATAATGCTTCTGGTTCTGCCCAAAAGCAATTTGCCCTAAAGGATAGAGAGAATGTGTTAAATGGAAAAATCTAGAGACAAAACAAAGGAAATAGCATCAGGGCAAGGTTATGCTTGTGTCTTTCCAGAAAATGAACAGACCCAAATGACTCCAGTTAAAATGCAGCTTTCAAGGATAGCACCCAGAGGCCACCATACTAATGAAGCAAAGATATAGCCATGCAATGATGACACACATCTTTAACCCAAGCACTCAGGAGGAAGAGGTGCATTCTGTGAGTTCAAGGCCAGTTTGGTCTACAGAGCCAGTTCCAGGACAGTCAGTGCAACACAGAGAAACCCTGTCTCAAGAAAAAAAAATCAAAATAAATAAATAAACTATGATAGGCAACAAACCTATCAAGAGCATACGTACCAAGAGGAAGGGTAAACTGATAACTTGGGCAGACATCAAGACTCTAATTCATTAAGCTGAGACTTTGGGAAATCAGTAAGGTTATAACATGACTGATCCAAAACTAATGCTTTTATGTCGATTGACTGTATTACATGTTAATTCTCAGCTAGCCAATGTAGAAAACAAATGCCTTTCGTCAGGAGGATAAAAAGAATACCCATAATAGGAGACAGTTTGATGTTTTGCCATGCTAAAGATTGTGTTTATCCTTTAGGTCCAGTTATATGGGTAAAAGATGCTGTACAAAATTTAAGTCACCTGAATGGAGGATATTTGGTTGGATATTTTGGTAACTGATCAGTCAAACACTATAATACAGGGTTCAGCATAATGAAGTGCTCTTTAGAAAGCTCTGAGAGTGGAAATTATAGTTGAATGAAGATGAGATATGGATTATCTGATGTACTGCTTACTAAAGTTGATGTTACTGTACCTAGAATAGTGCTGTTTCCAGTGGTTTGGAAAATAACTTCTGCCTTCGTTTGGCACATGCAGTCAACAAGAACAATCTTTTTGTATCATTGGAGTCCCATCTATTCCTGGGCTCCTAAAAATAAAATTATTTGGCATAGGAATCCCCCATAAATACTGAGCACAAATAACAGGGGACACTATACAATCCTTCCCTATGTATAGTTATAGGGCTCCTCCTGATACTTCCATTAATGATGTTTCTCTATCACACTGCTGCACTTTGAATGTACTGTCTTTCCTTATTGCAATTCTACTTCTGTTTACACCGTTTTTATGGTAAACAACTGTTTTGGACCAACTTTTGGGGGGCACTACTTACACTTCCTTACTGCAGGTTATAAAGGTTTATGTGCAATAAACCATATTATACCCATTTTGCTCAGCAAATTCCTGCCCCTATTATGATCACTATTTTTTCTTTAAAATCTTAGAAACTGAGGTTACGAGGGCCTTGTACTCACAGAGAAGCACTAAGAGAACCAGGAATGTTAATCATGCAGGGGTGTCTCCTCAGTGGAGAAGAGGAAATCAAATACCTGCATTCCATCCAGAAAGCTGAGAGTGGATTTTGTTAATGACCTGGTTACCTTTTTGCTATCTTAGGGACAGACCTCACCCTAACTCCCCAGAATGATTGCCCCAGATTATTCCTTCCCTAGACCATTACCCATCCTTAGAGTGCTTATTGGCTTGCTAAATTCTATACTATCAATCAGAAACCACATTAGATTCTGTAACTTTTAGCAACAGAACCCACCCTCATGATTACATGTGCTTTATAAACTAATTTTTACGTAGTCACATATTAAGGTTTATTGTATACTTGAATTGGAATGATTTTGGAATTATTGTTGCCTGGAGATATTTTTTCAAGTTCTATTATATTTAAATTTGACTAAAATAAAACACCTGATGTCTTAGTTAGGATTTCTATTGCTGTGAAGGGACACGAAGTCGATGGCAAGTCTTAAAAAGGAAAACATTTAACTGTGGGAGCTTGCTTATACTTCAGAGGTCTGGTCCATTATCATCACGGCAGGAAGAAGGCAGTATGCAGGCAGACACAGTGCTAGAGTAGGAGATGAGTGTCCTGACATCTAGACCCATAGGCAACAGGAAGTGGTCTAAGACACTGGGCATTGCTTGAGCATATATGAGTCCTCAAAGCCTGACTCTGGTGAAACACTTCCTTCAACAAGGCCATACCTACTCCAGCAATCTTGCTGGCACAGGAATTGGACTCTCAAATTTCTTCTTTTCTTGGCATCTGTAAACAAAGTGTCAGTGAAAAAATAGTGAAGTCAGAGATTCATTATAGTGTTTTTACCTTAATGAAATATAATTCACGCAAGTGAAATCCACAATTTCAAACTGGTTCACCATTTACACTACATTTATTTCGCCATCACTGCTCTATTTCCACAAGCGCTGGATTATGTGAGACCCTATATTTAAAAACAAAAGTTTACAGGTTGTGTTAGCACACTGCTTTGACCCCTCTAGAGGCAATGAGTGGAACCTGGGAGAGAGGAGCAGGTGAATGAGGTGGACTAAAATACTGTATTGGTTGGGTGTCATTTTCCCTGTGAAGCAGAGGGATCACTCCACTACACACTGAAGACTGATATATGTAGGCTAGACACCCTGTGAATGGGAAAACAGAAATTTAAAAAAGGAAGGGCATGATTGGTTCATGGATTCAGCACCAGATGAATGAATAAAAGAAGTAAAAAAAGCAAAGAACATGCGTGCTTCTAGTCATGGTAGAGGAAAAGGTTTATTGTAGATAAAAGAGAGTGTAGAGAGAGGAAGAGAGTTTGGGGAGAGTTCAGAGTGAGCGTTAACCTGAGCTATGTGAGAAGAGGACAGAAGGAAGAGGGGAGAAGGGAGAGGCAGACAAAGAGGTCAGGAAGGTAAAGTGTAGATTGAAAAAAAAAAAACAAAAAACAAAAACAGGTTAGCAAAATGATTAAAAAAAAAAAAACCAAAATTCAAAACAGGTTAGCAAAGATTAGATTATGTTAAAGCAGCCCAGCGCCTGGCCTGGAGAAGTTCAGGGTAGTAGTGGGCGGTTCATGGCAGTCATACACTGTAATAGGTGGGGACTGAGAAATGCATGGAGAATCTGGCAGACAGTGTGTGGTTTGATATCTTAAATTAGGGGTCTCAACCTTGGGCCTTGGTTTGAGACTTAACACCCTGTGCCCACGAAGAAAAAGGGGAAGTGCCTACTGAGTGCAGGAATAGTGCAGGAACGACTCTGCAGTCTAGGTGCAATTTCGGCTGCAATGCCAACCTCTGCAGTTCTGTGCCTGGGGTGGCAGGCAGCCAGGGCTGGGAATCGCAGTTCTCGCAGGGAGCTGCTCCTGTCGCTCAGGTCTCACTAGCCAATCAGTTCCTCCGGGCAAATGTCAATCAGAACAAGGGAAGGCACTTCCGCTCCACTATGCGGCTGGCTCGCCTCCAGATTGAGTCGGGGGTCCTGTGGTCTCCGGTGCTCTGGAGAGCTGGGAATTCCCGCCATGGTGAGGGAAGGGCCCATTCCCACTCGGGGAGAAGCCGGGGCACCCGTTGTGGGGTCCTCCCTGGGCTGTGGGAACCGACGGCTGGACTCGGTGGCCCGCGAAATCTGAGGTCCCTGTTGTCCCTGTTCAGGTAGCGTCTGAATAACTTGCTCTGCGGCTGCGCAAAACACGGGAACGGGGGTACTGTGCGTTCATATTTTTATTGTGACGTCACAATCCAGTGCCCACGAATGCGCCGCTTTCATAGTCGTCCTCAAAGCAGATTCACTAACTACAGAGCCCTGGTCACTCTAGTGTCTTCTAGAAGTTCTGCACTTGGCCCTAAATATTCAGGTGAAGGATTCGTCAGCAGTTAATTCTGTCAGGGCGTAAAGTCTGTGTCATTAACACATTTCTCTATAAATGCCAGGGAGGTCCAGTGTGTCAGTAAGGCCAAACTTACCGGGTGCCCTGGTCTCAGGTGTCAAAATTGACTCTATTGTGTTTTTATTTCTAAGTTTTCTCTTATGTTCTGTTCATCTCTGAATTTTGAAGTCAGATGATGTCACTGGGTGTGCTGTTTATTCAATCTTTATGTTAATCATTTTTCATTTGTGATGGTCTGTTGTTGATAGTGTAAACCGTTAGACATTTTATTGGACTATAACTCAAATCCTGTACTGAAATAATATTGAGACTTCCTGTCCACAGTCATGGAATTTTTCTCCTTTTGTTGAGTTCCTTGATTCTTTTAATTACAAAGTTATAGTTTTGTCTACAGGTATTTATCAATTTTCTATGTATTTCTGGCTGTTTTTATCCATAGTGACATAGAAGAGATATGAGGGCATGTGTTTTTAATTTTTCTGCATTTATTTCATATATAGGAGTGTTTTGCTTCCATGTATGTATGTTCACCATATGTGTGTTTGGTGTTCACAGAAGACAGAGGGGCTGTCAGGTCCCCTGCAACAGGAACTACAGATGATTGCATGTGGCATGTTAGTGCCGGGAATGAAACTTACATCTGGTACAAGAAGTTGTGTCAACTGCTGAGCCAGCTTTCCAGTCCTCAATGCATTCAGTTTTCAAAACTTTGTGTGTGTGCACATGCACACGCTTAAAAACAAGTGTTAAGAGAGTCGAGGTTTGCTTCATAAATGCCTTGGGGGCTGAGAGATGACGCGGTAGGGATTCTAGTTAGATTTGGTCAGCTTGAAACAAGCTACAGTCGGATTGGCCCGTAGGCAATTTTATAATC
This sequence comes from Ondatra zibethicus, assembly GCA_004026605.1. Lineage (NCBI taxonomy): Eukaryota > Metazoa > Chordata > Mammalia > Rodentia > Cricetidae > Ondatra > Ondatra zibethicus. The sequence goes on from PVIU01000733.1 coordinate 128,493, forward strand.
CGTGGGGCCAGTCTGGGGAGGTGCTCCCGAGTTGTTTAAGGAAGCAAACTAAACAAGCCTTGATAGCAGGAGGGCAGGAAGGTAATTTTCATGTGCAAACAAATGCAAATGTGCTCCTGAAGAAAATTTAATGTGCCTTAATTTTTTTAAGGAAAAGCAACAGTGCAAATAAGCACAGCTTCAAGTGTATTGATGACTCTTAAATTCTCTCAACACCATTTACCCCAAGGTGAGATAGCTGATGCCTGTTTGCCAAGCCTATGTCTAAAAAAGAAGACAAGGAAATAATCCCTTAACAGATTTCATAGTTTTAATCTTACTATGAAATAGTATGTGAAAACCATTTTGAAGAACAGTCAGTCATTTAGTTTTATACCATTCAAAGTTAGCGAAAGGTACACACCTTGATTAGGGGATCAGTGTATATCCATGTACTTTGATAATAAAAGCTAGTTTTATTTATATGCTTGAAGTGATTTACCATAGTTTTATGAGAAGCACATTTTTTGAGAGTCAAGCAGTTTGTTTTGGTAGAAAGACCTTAATCCCTATACCACATCTCTATGAGGAACAGAAAGCTAAAGTGTTTGAATGAAATGTGGAAGGTTTTTATTTGTTCTTTTTCCTTTAGTACGTATATTAAAGGGTACAAACCGCCTGATCCTGAGCGGTATGAAAAGGAGCGATGTACTCTCTCTCTTCCAGAACAGTTAGGAAGTATGTACTAGTCCTTACTTTGTGTAGACTTGGTAAGTGGTGATGTCAGTTCACAGTTAATTGGTTTTCCAACTTCAGTGGAAATACATCAACAAAGTCACCCAGGAGAGGAGCCTCGTGAGTACAAGGAATGTGGAAATCCTTTTGCCTGTCCCGGATCACATTGCACATGTATTGCTACAGGAGATGTTAGGAATGCAGGGTGGTAAAGCTCCAAGTTTTTTTCAGTTTTCTTCAAAGATGTAAAAAATTTACAAAGGGAAAAGGAAGTGATGTGTGAGCCATGTACTAAAAGCTTTGGCCATCACGGGTATCCTAAAACATACAGAAGAACCCATAATGAAGGTGAACCCCGTGAATGTAATAAATATGAAAAACCTTTAGGTCTGATTGCAGGAAGGAACTTGTTTGAAGTAAAACCCTATGAGCATAAACACCTTGGTAAATTTTTTAACATTCGAAACTTCTCTTCAGTTTTAGGAAAGACTTCATACAGTTGAAAACATTCAGTGTGGTAATGCATTTATAGGTGCTGGTCTTCTACAAAGGCATGAAGGAAGTCGTTGTATGTGTGTGTGTCCCTATGAATGTAATCCATGTGGTATTTCAATAGTCTTCGAAAATATGAAAAAAGCATGCTAGTGAGAAAACCTATGAATATAATCAATGTGGTAAAGCCTTTCATATTGCAGTAATCTTCAGACACATGAAAGAAATCATAATGGAGATAAATATTATGGATGTAATCCGTGTGCTAAAGCCTTTGCAAAATAAAGTCAAATCATAAAATTCTAAGACATATTAACTATGACAGTTCCTCTTTAAAGCTTACATTATCCTCATTCTTTGATCCAAAGGTAGGTCATTTAAAAAACATATCTCAGTTGGGTGTAGTGGTGAATGCATGTAATTTCACCAAGTGGGAGACAAGAAGGTAGATCTTTGTTAGTTTGTGTCTAACCTGGTCTACATAGTTCCAAGACAACCATGGCGATATAGACAGTTCCTGTACCCCCCCCCAAAAAAAAATTCCAAATTAAAAAAACATATATCATATTATGGAACTTTTCCTAATATAATCTGGACTACATTCAACCAATCGTTTTGCTTTATCCCTCACATCAAGAGAACTGTGTTAACAATGACAATAAGAAGCATGTGCAGAGTTCATTCACAGAGGGATAGAAATCCAGTCGGTTCTTTCATGACCATTCACCAGAGACTTTCATCACCTCCAAGTGATAGAAGATACAAGGGGTAATGGAGCAAGCTCATCTTCAGCATTATATGACATTTGATGCTGGAGAGTTGACTCAGTGCTGCTCCTGGTCTGCATTCATGTTTGGTTCATAGCCTGCACATCAGATGGCTCAGAACGAACGGTAATTTCACATCCAGTAAATCCGATGCAGTCTTCTGGCTTCCACTGGGTACCAGAGGTGTAAGTGGTATAAAGACATATATGCGTATCGTTGTATTTTATATAGTCTATATAAAATGAATGTATTTATATATGACTCAGTTTTGTAAAACAAAATGCTTCGTGTATTCATCAGTAATTTTACAAAATTAAAATGAAATTAATTTAATTCTGTGTATTGTGAGAACATAATCCTGGGATGGAGCCATGCGAGGAGAATTCTGAGTACTTGCGGGAACATTAAGGAAACAAGACAAGAGTCTTGTGACCCTATTTTCTTCAAAACAGGGATTTATTCTTGGAACGTGTTTTCTTGTTCTTCCTAGGTGTAGAGATAGGAGTGAATGTACTTAAGATTACTCATTATTGCTTGCTTTCATTATTCCATTAAATGTCAAACTATCTTTATATGGTTCTACAGAAAAGCATGTTTTTGCCATTCATGGTTAACCCTTGTGATTGTATACAGGTTGAACTCATGAGTAATTTACTCATGTGACCTTTCTTAACCAGCAGAGTATAAAACTGTCTGCAGCTCTGTATAAATTTGTTTCTTGAGCCTATAGTCCACTGCCTTTATTGGTTCCATTCTTCCTGTTGCGCCACCTCCACAGTCATGATAAGTAGTTCTTGGAACAGGGATCTGAAGTCAGCTAAGAGATAACAGATGGGGGACACTCACAGAAGGAAGTGAGTGCGAATAATTGGGCAGAAACCAAGGGAGGATTTCATTTATGCCAAGGTTATTTTTGTAAGGAAAGGAAGAACATAAAAATTAAAACCTCATCTATTAGCTTGCTTCTAAGTCACTTTTGATTATAACCCCTGCTTTCCTGAAGAAGGGACTTTAGATGGAGAAGTATGGAATATTGAAATGGCATATAAACAAGGGGAAAAGATCCCCTTTTAGTTTGGGTTCCTTGACCATTGATTTGGACTGTTGTCAAAATACTTAAGGAAGATAAGGAGGGTATTAATTGTGAGGCAGAGACAGCGAAGTTCTTGAATGAATTAAAACTAGATGATCAGACCTCAAAATTCTTTATGGATAACCAAAAGTAGAAATTTCACCAAGACAGCTAAGATGATGTTGACACTCTCAGCACCAGCCTGTAATAGTATAAAATTAGTCTTAATGCAATTTGATATGCCAGGTTTGGTTGATAGTCATGGGAGACTTGCCCTTTTCCTTAATGGAAACAGAATAGTGCATTGGTGGGAAAAGAGGGGGTTAGGGGAGGAACTGGGAGGAGAGAAAGGAGGGGAAACTGCAGCCAGGGTGAAAAATATTTTTTTTAAAAAAAGTACTTTAAAGACCAGAATATCAGTCATATTTCTGTGAGTTTAGAGCTGGTGTAGTCTACAAAGTCTTGAAAACATGCATACACACGCACGCACACACACACAGATTTAAAGGGAAGCCCCTAAGGAGTATGTTCCACTTTCCTTATTTACTCTTAAGTTTAAAATTTTCAAATGTATGCTTGCACTTTCAATATTTACTCTTAAGTTTGAATTTTTCAAATGTGATATATGTTTGAGAGCTCAAAAACATTCCTTCTCTACAGAGCATTCTGAACTACCTTTTAAATAGACTTACTTTGTAGTTTAAACAATTTGAGACTTGGAATTCCAGTTGGCTGAAGACAACTGGGAATGGTATGTGTCTGTTATTACAGATAGAGCTATTGAAACATTATGAATTCCTCTTTGTCTCCTCCAGCTCTGGGCAATAAAGGACAATGGTGGAGTGCAAGGAGACAGTGGAAATCACCAGAAAGATAGCAAATTTCCAGATATACAGCTAAAGGACAGTATCATCAGAATTCATGTCTGCCCACATGAGGCCATTTTACAACCCTGTACACCAACGGAGAAGAATACTGTGAAACACACAGAGCCCCATGTCACCTCAGAATATCTTTCTGGTGGTACTATCTTTGTCTGTGTATCTGCGGTGAGTACCTCTGAACATGTCTATCTAGCTCCTGTTTTCTTTACTAATGATTCCTGATGGGGGCCAGCCTCGGCAAAAATAGGGTAGAGGCGTGGGGATTTAGAAATATAGTAAAGAATATGACGAGATGAATGAAAATAATAAAATGGAAAAACATAGGATAGTATCGGAAGGGAATTCCAGTGAGTACTGAAAATTCACCCGTGTTTAATATCCAACTACTTAAAATACCCCGGCCCCAAAAGGCAGGAGTAAGACAAAAGACTACATTAACATGATACAAGAAAATGAACAAGCCAATTGAAAGTCGCGGGCTACATTCATAGTTAAACATTCTGTTGCTAGAACAAAACAAGTTATGCTTGCACCCTAGACCAAAACATTCTGTTGGCAAACCACCCCCTGGGCAGAATCCCAGGTTATTTCCAAAAAGGCAACTGGAACTTAGTTGGATCCTTAGACTCTTGTTTGAGGTTGGAATAATCTACTTCTTTATTCCTAGAGTGCAAGGTCTGGCAATTAGCCACACCTGTAGACAATAACCTTGAGAGAGCTGAACTCTCTGATCAACATCTAGGTGGGACCTTTGTTTGAGAAAGAAGCACAATAACCTTGAAGGTACTAGAGGAAATTTTCAACTCTCTGACCTTTGGTCAACGTGGAAACAGGCTCACATTTTTGGGCCTCCACAGATTCTGTTTGTGCCTGGACCTTGAGGCCTTAATGACCTCGTTCATTCTAAAGAAGAGACTGCATTTAATTTTTCCTTGGGACTTGGATCGCTTCTCATTTGCATAGGACACAATAACCTTCTTTTCCTATTAAGATCAAATATGGGCTTAAGTTTCATGAGATATCAGAAGTACTTCTACTGTGATTCCCTTTTCAAGCTATTCTCTAGATTTTTCTGTTCAGTACAATAATGTAACCAAATATACTGGATATATATTGATTCCCTGTTGTCGGAGGCAGAGTAGTCCACACAGTGCTCTCACTGTTCTCTTCATATTTACTATGGTTATAATTTACTTGCTTATAGGATTCTCATGCATGAAATGACAATTACACCTATTTACAACATCTCAAATCAAAACCACTCTGGATATACTGCATTTAAAGCATACAAAAGGAGGAGATGATTGAACACCCCTGGAATGGGGTACTGTGAGATTTCTGAATGTGAGTGCACCCCAACAAATCCAGAGAAGAGTCTAGGGACCTTAGTTTCTTTAAAACAGAATTGGCCTTGGAATGTGTTTTTGTATTCCTTCCATATGTAGTGATTGAGTTTACTTGAGATTATTTAGTATTTCTTTCTTTTGTATTAAATATTTATACCTCTGTTGAAATACCTGTTTTGCAGTGTGCAGGTCCTTCTCATTGTAAGCAGCTTGAACTCATTAGAATTTTACTCAGGTGACCATTTTTAATCCCTAGAGTATAAATTGTTTGAGGCTCTGAATAAAGTTGGCTCTTGAATCAGATTTTAGTGTGCCTCATTTATCAGCTCCATTCTTTCAGGTCTCTTTACCTCTGCAGCAAAGTGCCCCTATTGAACCACACCCTGTTCCCTCCCTAAGAGATTAAAGGTAGTGGCTCCACACATAACCATGCCCCCAGCCCCTGTGGTAGGACCCGAATATCTCCTTGTACCCCAACCATAGATCGAGAGAACCCCAGCTATAACTATGTGCTAGTAAAGATCATTTATCACGTTTATTTTATATGTATCTGCAGGGGGTGCCCACATGCCACTGTGCATAGGTGGTAGTCAGAGGACAACTTGAGAATTGGATCTCATCATGTTAGAAGCAAATCCAGGGAAGTTGTGTTGGCAGAAGGCCACTTTATCAGCTGATCCAACTCCCTGACTCTGATTATACATTTTGAGAAATGTGTGAGTGTATGATTATGGTGAGTAGCCTGTGTGTGACTGGCAGAACTAAATGTGGGGAATGCAAGATGAATGTATTAGCATGGCTGTCATCTTTGCATGTGTGTGTGTGTGTATATGAAGAAGTCTTCAGGAGTGTGTATGTTTATGGGAGTCCAGTGTGGCAGGACATTGTGGATGTGCCTGTGTGAAGCGCTTGCATGTCAAGGTCATCCTGGCACTTAGGGAGATTCCACCCCACTTATCAAGCTCTGTCCAATCCTGCCTTCCTATTTTCCATTGCTTTCTCTGACCCTGCTCATATCTTGTCCGCTGCTGTCTCTTCCTATGCTGTGGCCCTGTCCACCCTTACCTCCCCACCACCCCATGTAGCACTGGTTTAGTCCACCAAGATGATGGTCCCTCCCCGTCACTGTGCCTGCCCTCCCCCTACTTTCCTTACACTTCTACCCTTTCCAGGGCTTCAGATGCACCAAGCTTCTGTCTGCACCCAGCCTCTGGCTACATGCCTCAGGCCCCACCTACCTCCATGAAGCCATTGTGTGGACTTGGCAGCAGATGTATGTTTTTACATAAGGCGCTCACTAGCCCTGAGAGTGCTATAATAAATAATAAAATGCATCAATCATAGATTCTGTAATCAATTATACTCTTGTATTTTTTTACCTTAATCTGTTGAGTTTCATACAGATACATATTCTAAATGGAGAACCTTAAAGAGAAGATTTTCTTTAACTCAAAAAAATGGCAGAATTAACAAATTCACATTCTAAAACTTGTCAAACTTTTCATAGGCCTTGATTTCCTTTTGGTAACTACCCCAGGGATAATATATATGAAAATGAACATTAAAATGTTTTGTAGGAGTGCGGTGGTAGCTCATGCCTTTAATTCCAGCACTTGGGAAGCGAAGGCAGTATATATCTGAATTCAAGGACAGCCTGGTCTTCTGAATGAGTTTTAGTACAGCTATTGCTACACAGAGAAACCCCTTGTTAAAAACAAAAGGTTTTGATAGAAAGCAACATATACATCTTGTATTGATACATTTTCAACATTTCAATAGGGCACTATTGAATATTAAAAGTAATTATTATTGAAGTAATAAAAAGGCTTCATTAGTTATATTACAGTTTTAAAAGCTTTAAATATCATGGCTATTGCTTAACAAATTAAGTGGATAATATTCTATTTTATATTCACAAAGAATTTAAATAGTTTTACAACATAGAAATATTAAACATACTACTGATTTCCTTTCTAGTCCTCAAGGACAGGCCATCATTGAAAGCTCCAACGGAACATTGAAAGCATGGTAATTAAACCAAAAGGGTGAAAGATAGCCTCTAATCCTATGGACATCCTATTCGACTCACTATTGACTAACTTCTGTGCATCATTATGATAATGATCTTATGCCTGCTGAAATTCATTGTCAGTCTATTATTGGAGAAAGCATTGAGGGAAATGCACTACATCCTGTCTGACATGAAGGGGAAGAATCTCTACAATGGAAAAAGGAAATGTTTTCATGGGAATGTTATAAATGGGAAAGGGTGATGGGGGATTCCCCCTCTGTATGCTGTGATTATGTTTTATTACCATTGGTTAATAAAGAAGCTGTATCAGCCTATGGCAGGGCACAATAAAGCCAGATGGGAAATCTGAACAGAGATATATAGAAGAGTAGGTGGAGTCAGGGAGACACCAGGTAGCTGCCGAAGGCGTAAGATGCCCAAAACCTTTCCGGTAAGCCACAGCCTCATGCCGATGTACAGATTAATAGAAATGGATTAATTTAAAATATAAGAACTAGCTAGAAATATGTCTGAGCTGTTGACCAAACAGTGTTGTGATTAATATAGTTTCTCTGTGATTAATATAGATTTCTCTGTGGATCTGGGTGGCCAGGAAATGAAAGAGCATTCTCTGTTTACAAATGGGTATGATTATATTTCCGCAGATACAGGTGATTGTCGATTTTTCAGAAAGACTGCTGACATTGAGAGATGGGCAAGTGACCATGGCTTGACCCTGACTTGCCTCCTGAGGAAATGGCTCATCTGACTTTGAGTTAGACTCCCCAAACAGTTGGCATAGTATCACCTTCCAATGAATTGTACTTTTCCTACCAGAAGGTATCTGACAAAATTAGCCAATGAAGGAGAAGAGATGGTTCATCATATGGGGCTAAATAAAACACCCGAATCCTTGTTCTTGGCCATGTTAGTGACCACCACTGTTCAAGTAAATGAGGCAAAATTTTTTTCTTTCTGGGTTTATGTAGGAATATAAGCTCAGTGGTGCATTGGGGGAATTCCAGTATTCCTATTTATATTAATGACTCTAATTGGATTCCAGGACCCTATGACAGTAGAGGTTCTTTGTTGTCCAATGAAGATGGTTTAAATTTGATTTCATGTTATGATACAGGAATAGAAGAACTTCCTATTTCTTTTGGGTATGAAATTCATTGTTTGAAATTAAGTCTAGAGGATAGTTACCTATGATTTGTAATGGAACAAGAAATGAAGAGAAGAACATGTTCATTTTAGTAGTAAAGGGTTTAAAGATATTATTACTTACGATCTTTTCATCCCACCTCATTTCCCCCTGGCCACACTCCTTGGCTCAGCGTTAAGTGAATAACTACATTGGGAACAATGTAGAGGACCAGAGGCCAGGAGTTCTAGTGTCACAGATTGGAGCCCTGTAGGTTCTGCTCACAAGAGATGGGAAGGCAAAGAATTAAGATGGCTCCATAGTAATAAAACCGTCACCACCCACAGTAATTGTTCTGAGGGGTTGGCATAGCATGAGGACAGGTGTCCCCTCACTCTCCCCATATAGAAGGAGGCGTTACTCAAGAACATCTGTGGAAACTAATGTCAGCACTGGGTAACATTTGGGCCCGGAAAGAGAATCTGGAAAAATACTGTGACAATAAGACTTCACTTTTACCAAAAAAAAAAAAAAAAATGTATTTCATTATAGAATGTGTTCATCTTCCTTGTGTTTTTATGATTTGAAAACTACTTTGAATCAGTCTAAAATATACGTATTCTTGTCCAAATTTTATATATATTTAAATGCTAGTACTCCCACTACTTTGACCTCCCATGAAGTACAGCACAATAAATAGTACATTGCAAATCCAGGCCAGTTTAGACTCCAGTGTGATATCCTGTGTACAAATAAATGAACAAATGGATAAACAGGAAAGAATCCAGCCTTTCTGAATGATGAGCTCAGAATTTGTTTCATCCTGGTGCACCTGGACTGGTGTGTCAAGACTGACTGGAGTAAGGGCATTGTCATGACTGAACACAAGGGTAAGAATTTGATGATTTTACATTCACATATGTATGCACTTATTTTTATTTATTCTGGAAGAGTGCATGCGTTTTCACACATGCAGAAGGGTGGGAAGTGGCTCTATATGCAGCAGTATACATGTCCAGTTTAGAGTAGAGTGTGCAGGAGTTGGTAACCTATAGATTCCAAGAGATTAACTCAAGTCATTAGGTTTGGATGTAAATCCCTTTTAGCAATCTTGCTGGCACAGGAATTGGACTCTCAAATTTCTTCTTTTCTTGGCATCTGTAAACAAAGTGTCAGTAAAAAAAAAAGTGAAGTCAGAGATTCATTATAGTGTTTTTACCTTAATGAAATATAATTCACGCAAGTGAAATCCACAATTTTAAACTGGTTCACTGTTTACATCATTTCGCCATCACTGATCTAATTCCGCAAGCGCTGGATTATGTATATTTAAAAACAAAAGTTTACAGGTTGTTAGCACACTGCTGTGATCCCTGTGTTAGTGTTTTAGCTTCCAATATGCAGCTTAGAGAGGTGTGAGCAATCCTAGGTGTGCTTCACTGAAATTGCTGATGCCTTGTGAATGTCAATCAGGTCGTTTAAATTTAACCTTCATGGTTGGGGGCACTTTCAGCTGTGATGCAATAGGATCACTTCACTGCCTGTTGTTTAATGATCTGTTTATGGTAGAGTTTGTTTTTCGTGCCCTGGAGAAAGAAGGGGAAGTTCCTTTTGTATGCACTTGTAGTTCAGGGACCACATGGCACTCCAGGTGCAAGTTCTGCTGCAACGCCAATCTCTGCAGGTGTGGGACAGTGTTGTGCCTGAGGTGGGAGCCACGGTTGGGAACCACTGTGCTGGGTACCTTTAGGACTCTCTGTCCCAAGGGAGCTGTTCCTGTCACTCAGGCCTCAGTAGCCAATGTCAGCTTTCAGATGTACCCGACAGTCAGAATAGGGGAGGACACTTCTGGCCCATAGTTAATTCTGTGCAGGGTGTAAAGTCTGTCGTGAACACACCTGCATGGAGATGCCAGGGTTGTCCAGTCAAGTGTGTCAGTAAGGCCAGACTCATGTGTCAAAACTGACACTACATTGTGTTTTTATTTCTAAGGTTTGGAGGATAACTTTATTCTTTCCTAGACAGTAAAGTCTTTATTGCAGGTATATGAGAAATTTTGAAGTCAGATGGTGTCACTGTGTGTGCTTTTTACTCATGATGACCTTTTGTCATCAGTTTTCTCTTGTTCATAGCAAAAATTCTTAGACTTTATTGGAGTGTTGCTGAATCTATACCTCAGATTCTGTACTGAAGTAATATTTAGGCTTCTTGTCTACAATCATGGAATTTCTCTCCTTTGATCAAGTTTCTTGATTTCTTTAATTACAACGGTATAGTTTTGGCTACAGATATTTGTCACAATTATGTGTATTTCTGGATAATTTGCCCCTGGTGATATATAAGAGATATGAGGTTATGTGTTTTAAATTTTTCTAATTTTATTTTATTTCATGTGTATGACTGTTTTGATTCCATGTATGTATGTTCACCACGTGTATGTTTTGTGCCCACAGAAGACAGAAAGAGGCATCAGTTCCCCTGCAGCCGCATCTAGGGAAAATTGTGTGCACCATGTTAGTGTTGGGAACCAAACCCAGGACTTCTCCAAGAGCACTAAGTGGTCTTACCTGCTGAGTGATCTCTCCAGTCCTACACTTTGCAGATTTTCAAAGATTTCTGCGTGCATGCACAAGTGTGCAGGGTTAAGAGAGCTGGTGTTTGCTTAAAATTTGTTCTTTAAAAAAAGTATGGCAGTGTTGACTCCTTTTGTCCTAGTACTTGGGAGGAAGAGGCAGGAGGATGTCTGTGAGTTTGAGGTCAGCCTGGTCTACAAAGGGAGTTCCAGGATCCAGAGCTACACACAGAGAAACCTTGTCTTAAGAAACCAAAACCAAATAAAAAAAAAAATCTGTCTTTTACTTAGTAGGTTTGCTGTTTAGATTTGGTCAACGTGACACAACCTAGAATCAGTGTCTTACAGGTAAATTTATAGTATTTTCTTGCTTAATGACTGATATAATAGGGTCTATCCCACTGCGGATGGTGCCACCCTGGACAGGTGGTCCTGAGTCCTTTGAGGAAGCAAACTGAGCAAGTCATGATAGAAAGAGGGCAGAAAGCAGCATTGCTTCAGGTTGACAGTATAGCTTCAGTTTGGCCATATATGTGAAATATATAAGACTATGGTTTATACGAGTTAGCAAATCTGTTCCTGGCCAGCTCTTGGAGTGTCAGCCTGAGTTGGAATCTTGTAATCACTGAAGAGATTTCTCCAAATTAATCTCTAACTGTGTGGCAGTGGGGAGCCAGGCCGTGAAGGCTTTTCCCACTTTCCTTGGCTAGGCTGTGCCTGTCTTCCACTACTGGTCTCCCCAGATTTTGCCTGGCCTGGCCATGCCTTTGGTGCAAGACTGTTAAAGCTGCATCACCTTTTCAATGACTGGCCTAAGTCCCCTCTTCTACAACTGGCTCCCCAGGAACTTCAATCCTCTTCCACATGTGCGGATACAGGCCACTGAAATTGTGGGGTAGCAGGTCCTGAAAATGCCAATCATGAATGTGGGGCCTCAGTCCAGCCATGGAAAGGGGGACGCTGTTCCACAGCCTTAAACCTGGGCAGTCAATTCGGGAACACTGAGCCCCAATCCACAATGGCTAGGCTCTAAAGGGCCTCGTTTGCCAGGCCAGGAAGTTGCACCTTCTCTTCCTTGGCTGGCATCTCCAGAGCCTAATTAGCTGTGGAGAACCAGCCTGGGGAAACTGTACCTCCCCTTCTATGTCTGGCCTCAGCAGGGCTGGACAGGCCCTATGGAGCCAGGCTGGGGAAGCACTTCCCCCTCTTACATGTGTGGCAACCACAGAGCTGGAGAATAGCTGTGGAGCCTTGCTGGGGAAGCCACACCCCCCCTCTTCCACAGCTGGCCTCCTCAGAATAGGCCACGCCTTGGGGTACCAGGCTAGGGAAGCTGTGCTCCCTATGCCGTGGCTGGCCTCCCAGTGGAAGCCATGCCATGGGGAACCAGGCCATAGAATCTGTGCCCACTCGTCCTTGAATGGCCTGTGCTGCCTCTTCCATACCTGGCCTCCACAGTGCCTGCTAGGCTGGGAAGATGAACCTGCTCTTCCTCCACTAACCTCCCCAGGGATGCAAAGGCCCAGGGAGGTCAAGTCGGTGAATCTGTGCCCCCTTCTTCCAAGGATGTCCACTGCAGTTCTAGACAATTCCTAGGGAGCCATGTCGGGGAAGCTTTGTCCCATTCTCCCATGGTTGGCCTAGTGAGAACCGGAGGGGCCCTGGTGTGCCAAGGCTGGGAAAACCCTGTGGAGCTAGGCTGGGGAAGCGGGGTTCCACTCTTTCAAATCTGACCTCTGCTGGGACGAACAGAACCTGGGGATCCAGGCTGGGGAGCCAGTGGCCCCCACTTCCACAGTTGACCTCCACAGAGATGGACAGGCCCTGGGGAACCAGGACAGGGGAGCTTTGTCTCTGTCTTCCACAGCTGGCCTCACCTGGGCCTGCAAGCCTGTGGAAGGTTGGCCTCCTCAGCCTCTCCATGGCCTGGCAGGCTGCGGAAGGTTCTCATGTTCTTCTGTGGATGGACTTAACAGGGCTGGCCAAGTCCTAGGGTGCCAGACCATGTAAGCTGCACCCCCCTTTTACACGACTGCCCCCCCCATGAGTGGTTATGCCATGCGGTATCAGGTCAGGGACGCTGTGCCCTCTTCCATGTCTGGCTTCCCCAGAGCCTGCCATTCCCTGGCAACCCTGGCCAGGGAAGTTGTGCTCCCCTACTCCACAAATGGCCTAAGCAGGGCCTTAGAGGCCTTGGGGAGTTTGGGTATTTAAGCTGCGACTCTGGGGAGTTTGGGTATTTAAGCTGTGACTCCTCTTTCATGAATAACCCATATAGGGCCAGACTGACCTTAGGGATTCTGTGTCCCCCTTTTCCATGGTTGACCCATGCAAATCCAGAGATGACCTCGGGGCCCAGGTCATCCAGGCTGCACTCTCCCGTGCCACAGCTGACCTCCACAGTGCTGGACAAGACCTGGGGACCCAAACAGGGGAGGCTGCACTGCCCTCTCCCATTGATCATCAATGCAGGGCCAGGTAAACTGCAGAACCAGGAGGGGTAAGTTGCATCCCCCTTTCAACAGCTGTTTTCTCTTAGCCACACAGGCCCTGGGTAGACAAGCTAAGGCTGCTGTGCTCCTCTCTTCTATGGCTGCTTGTGCAGGGCCGTTCAGGTCCTGGGTTGTCTGTTCTGGTAAGCTGTGTCCCCTCTGCCATGACTGGCATGCTCTGGGCTAGCCATGTCTTTACCGGAAAGGCTGTGGAAACTGTTCCTCTTCCATGGCTCGGCTGAGCCCTGTTTACCATTACTGGTCTCCCCAGTTCCTGCAAGCTCATGGAAGCTGCACACCTCTTCCACAGATAGACTCCCGAGGTTCTGCCAAGCTGGGATGGCTGGCGTCTCACTTGACTCCACCTTCTTTCCTCCTCTATCTCTGTTTGGATTTCCTGCCTTCCTATATTCTGCCCTGCTTTATTAACCAATGGTAATAAAATATTCACAGCATAGGGAGGAGAATCCCACATCATCCTGCCTTTTCTGTCTAAATAAAAAGGAATGTTTTGACTTTAACATAGTAAAATTACATATAACAAAAGTTATCCAGCAAGAATTATCATTATAAATTTTAGTCTATTTACATTTTGCAAATTAAGGCAAATACTTTATTGTTTATCTTATCTTTCTGAGTAGAAAATTTTATATCTAATTTATTTTTATCATAACTAAGGAAAACTATAATTATAGCTACCTAGTCTTCAACCTCATCAAAGACCCAGAAGGATATAATATTATCTAAGTAAACAGTAGGTGCATTGTAAGCAACTTCCAAGGTTCAAGGTTCTAGAAATGACAGAGAAATCTTGCTCCCTGGGCAGTTACCCAAACTTCTTTTTTAATGTTGGGGCATCCATCTTCAGCCTATACTTCTATAGTATCTGGCATAATTTTTTAGTGATGTGGAATGTCCCTCTGTATACAGTGAATATGTTCTATTACCATTGGTTAATAAAGAAGAAACTTTGGCCTAGGACAGAGCAGAATATACCAAGGTGGGAAATCTAAGCAGAGAAAGAGGAGAAAAGAAGGCTAAGTCAGGTAAGATGCCAGCCAGCCACCAAGAAAACCAGATATGTAGAAAATGATGTAACTAAACATAGTAAAGGCAATATACAGCAAGCCAACAGCCAACATCAAACTAAATGGAGAGAAACTCAAAGCGATCCCACTAAAATCAGGAACAAGACAAGGTTGTCCACTCTCTCCTTATCTATTCAATATAGTAGTTGAGGTTCTAGCTAGAGCAATTAGACAATAAAAGGAGAACAAGGGGATACAAATTGGAAAAGAAGTCAAACTCTCATTATTTGCCGATATGATAGTTTACATAAGTAACCCCAAAAATTTTTGCAAGGAACTTATACAACTCATAAACACCTTCAGTAATGTATCAGGATACAAGATTATCTCAAAAAAATCAGTAGCCCTCCTTTACACAGATGATAAATGGGATGAGAAAGAAATCAGGGAAACATCACCCTTTACAATAGCCACAAATAACATAAAATATCTTGGAGTAACTCTAACCAGACAAGTGGAAGATCTGTATGTCAAGGACTTTAAATATTTGAAGAAAGAAATGGAAGAAGACACCAGAAAATGAAAACATCTCCCATGCTCTTAGGTAGAATTAACATAGTAAAAATGGCAATCTTACAAAAAACAATCCACAGATTCAATGCAATGCCCATCAAAATCCCAGCAAAACTCTTCAAAGAACTCAGAAGAACAATACTCAATAGAAAAAAAAAACAAAAAACAGGGATAGCCAAAACAATTCTATACCATAAAGAATGTCTGGAGGCATCACAATCCCTGACTTCAAACTCTACTACAGAGCTACAGTACAAAAACCAGCCTGGTATTGGCATCAGAACAGACAGGAGGACCAATGAAACCAAATCAAAAATCCAGATATCAATCCACACACCTACAAACACCTGATTTTTGACAAAGAAGCAAAAAATATAAAATGGAAGGAAAAAAGCATATTCAACAAATGGTGCTGGCATAACTGGATATCAACATGTAGAAGAATTAATATAGACCCATATCTATCACCATGCACAAAACTCAAGTTCAAATGGATCAAAGACCTCAACATAAAGCCAGCCACACTGAACCTCATAGAAGAAAAAGAGGAAAGTACACTTGAATGCTATAGCACAGGAGACCCCTTCCTAAATTTAACACCCAGTAAAACAGACAGTGAGAGAAACAATTATTAAATGGGACCTCTTGAAACTGAGAAGCTTCTGTAAATAAAAGGACACTGTCAACAAGTCAAAATGGCAAACTGCAGAGTAGGAAAAGATCTTCACCAACTCAATATTGGACAGAGGGCTCATTTCCAAAACATACAAAAAACTCAAGAAATTGGTCATCAAAGGCAAATAATCCAATAAAAAATTGGGTACAGACCTCAACAGAAAGCTCTCAAAAAAGGAATCTAAAATAGCTGAAAGACACTTAAGGAAATGCTCAACATACTTAGTCATCAGAGAAATGCAAATCAAAACAACTCTGAGATTCCATCTTATATCTATGAAAATGGCCAAGATCAAAAACACTGATTATGCTGGAGAGGATGTGGGGTAAAGGAAATAATCCTCTATTGCTGGTGGGAGTGCAAACTGGTACATCTGCTTTGAATATCAGTATAATGTGATTTCTCAGAAAATTAGGAAACAACCTATGTCAAGACTGAGCAATACCACTTTTGGGTATAAACCCAAAGAATGTTCAATCATACCAAAAGAATATGCACTCAATTATGTTCATAGCAGCATTGTTTGTCATAGCCAGAACCTGGAAAAAACCTGAATGCCCCTTGATTGAAGAATGAATAAGGAAAATGTGAGTACATTACACAATGAAGTACAACACAGCAGAAAAAAACAATGACACCTTGAAATTTGTGGGCAAATGGATACATTTTGATAACATCATATTGAGTGAGGTATCCCAGACACAGAAAGAAAAGTATTGTATCTACTCACTCACAAGTGGCTTTTAGACATAGACTAAAGAAAAATCAGCCTGCTATTCACAATCCCAGAGATCCTACAAAGGGGACCCTAAGGGAGACATACATGGATCTAATCTACATGGGAAGTAGAAAAAGAGAAGATCTCCTGAGTAGATTGGAGACATGGGGAACATGGGATAGGGTAGAAGGGGAGATGAGAGAAAGGGAGGGAAGCCAAGGGAAAATATATAGCTAAATAAAAACAAAAAATAAAAATAATGAAAAATAAGTAAATCCAATTAACTTGAAGAAGCAATCCTCAGGGATTCTAATAAGAGTACAAAGAAAATGTCAAAATGTTTTTATTGTGGATAATTAGTGTTAGAAGCTGTACTAGTATACTCTGTACAATATCTAACAGTATACTACTGAATTATGTCACTTAATCCTCCCAAAACACAGAAATCATAGAACGGTTCTAGAATTATCCTAGATATGTAGATGGAATCATAGGAAAACAAATGTTTGTTAATTGACAATAAGTATTTGAATATGAATTTGAAATTTCAAATCATTCCAAAAAAGAAAAAATGGTCTTTCAGAAGTCGCTCAGAGAGACAGCCAAATAACAATGTTTGAGACCTTGTTAAAAAAGAAAAGAAAATGAGGTAACACCATGGTCACCTGGTAATACATAGTCTAAAAGAAGTTGGTTAATTTAAGATGTAAGAGCTAGCTAGAAATATGCTTGAGTCATTGGCCAAACTTTTTTTTTCGAGACAGGATTTCTCTATAGCTTTGCAGCCTGTCCTTGAACTAGCTCTTGTAGACCAGGGTATCCTCGAACTCACAGAGATTCGCCTGCCTCTGCCTCCCAAGTGCTGGGATTAACAGCATGCACCACCACTGCCTGGCTAAGGCCAAACTGTTGTAATTAGTATAGTTTCTGTATGATTATTCAGGTCTGGTTGGCTGAGAAATGAAAGTACAGTTTCTGTTTGTAAAGAAATTGGGGAATAACTAGTAAAACTGCTTAGCACAGATGGGTTTTGATTTATGAATTCTTCAATATAAAACAAATGGAGGCTAAATCCACTGACTTCAACAAAATAGTCCAATGAAAGAGAATCTTAATGCCTACATGATCTCAAGCCTTTTCTGTGAGCTGGGAACATTAATGACACCTAGGGTTCTATTTATTCCCATGGATTCCGTACACTGGAGATCCTGTCTCTTCCCTTTCCATCCCAGTCACATAGAACCAAGGTGTCAGGAGTTATGTGTGGGTAAAGCTCAGACCAGGAGACCCCATTACTTAGGTCTTTGTGACTTGAAGTAGTTATTTGAAAACTCCTGGACCTCAGGCATCCCTTGGATGCATCCCCAGGTTCCCCTCTTTGTCTCTTTTGTCCTCCATTCCCCTCTCTGTGAACCTGCTCAGGCTCATTCTGGGCATGATCATTCTGGTCAATCCAGATGTCTCTGTCTCTGTGTCTGGGTATGCTGTCCTCATATCTCCACCACCATACGAAGGAGCAGTCATGGCCTACTCTTTTTTTCATATTTTTTATTCAGTAGCTTTTGCTCATTGTTCTGTCAATTTCCTCAAAGCTATTGCTACTGCTCCCGAGAAAGCTCTGATTGTGGAGAATGTAAATGCAGCGCCCTGAGCAAAAATATGAACATCTTGAGCCAGATTTCCAGCAGTGTCAACACAACAGAAGGGCACTGCCTGATCATTGCAATGTGAGGGGCTGAAAATGAGAAACCTTCTAAAGGGCTCCTTTAATCTAGTCAAACATACCCCAAAACAGCAGCAGTGAGAACAAAATCCTGCTCATAGGAAATATTTGCATTACCTAATGACTGACATATTCCATTTGGAAACTTGTAATGCATTTATAGGATGGAATCAAGTTTTTTTAAACAATTCTACTTTCAACATTCCTTTCGATAAGGAAATAAAATCCTGACTCATGCTTCTTAGATTTTCTATGAAAACTCAGTTTAACCCTACATGGAAGCATTATGGAATATGCTTCCTTTTTAACTGATTAATGGTGGCTCAGTTTTATTCTCAGTACAAACTGTGTATCTGTGTTTACCTAGAATATCATGAAATTTATAAATATTCCGGGTTATGTATTATGGAGAGAACTGATATTTAAGAATGATAGGGGAGTAGTGGCAAGCTGGCAGTAACACACAAGAGTTTCCATTCATTTGAAAAAATGAAAAGGAAAGCCCTTTAAAAATGAAGGAGATAATCATCAGTCTGACTACAGGGCAAGGCCAGTTCAGGCACCCTCTCCTCTATTGCTTAGGGTCTCAGCTGGTGGCATCCTTGTGGATTCCTGGGAATTTTTCTAGAGCAAGATTTCTTGCTGACCCAAAAAGGCTCCCTCAATCAAGATATCTCTTTCCTTGCTCTCTTATCTGTCCTTCCTCCATCTTAACTATTCCATTCCCTCAAACTCCCCCCAAACCTCCCCTTCTCCCTTCTACCCCCTTTCCCCATGCTCCCAAATTTTTCAGGCAATCTTGTCTGCTTCCAATTTCCAGATGGATCTATATATGTTTTTCTTTGGATTCACCTTATTAGTTAGCTTCTCTAGGATCATGAACTATAGGCTCAATGGCCTTTGTTTATGGCTAGAATCCACTTATGAGTGAGATGATTATCTTGAATATCACCATAGAACCTTCGTCCAACAACAGATGGAAACAGGCAGAAACCCACATTGGGGCACTGGACTGAGCTCCCAAGGTCCAGTTGAAGAGTGGAAGGAGTGAGATTATGAGCAAGGAGGTCAAGACCATGAGGGGTTCACCACTGAGACAATGTGCCTGAGCTAATGGGGGCTCACCAACTCCAACTAGACTGGCAGTGAATGAGCATGGGATCAAACTAGTCCCTCTGAATGTGGTTGACAGTTGGGGCAGACTGTGTGGCAAATGACGACGGCACTGGTACTAATCTGTACTGCATGTACTGGCTTTTTGGGATCCTATCCTCTTTGGATGTATACCTTGCTCAACCTAGATGTAGGGGGTAGGGCTTTGGACTTTCCACAAGGCAGGGTGCCTTGCCCTCTCTTAAGATTGGAGGTGTTGTTGGGAGGGTGTGTAGAGGGAGTGGGAGGGGCGGGGGAGGAGAGGAAGTGGGAATGTGGATTGGTATTTTTTAAAGTAATAAAAAATGAGGGAGAAGGCAATCCTTTGGGAGTTTGAAATATAAAAGGTAGAACAAGACAAAAAATCAATGAGAACTAAGCTGGTTCTTTAAAACTATGCACAAACCTTTGGTTGAATTGATGAAAATAAAAGAGAGAAGACTGTAGCTAATAAAATCAGACTTGTACAGAGATATAGGACAAAAGATACAGAGGAAATCCAGGGAGTCATAAAAACATACTTTTTAAAAATCTGCATTCTACCACATGGGAAAATTTAGAACATGGACAGATTTCTTAATATACACAACCTACTAATGTTAAACCAAGATGACACTGACCTTGATAACATAAATGGACTGATATCATGCAGTAATATATGAGAAAAAAAGACCTAAGTTTTTATTATTATTTTATTTTATTTTTTGCAAACATTGCAAGGCCAGATGGACTCAGTGTAGAATGTAAGCACTTCTCCAAAAAAGAACACTTACCAATTATCATCAAACTATTCTGTAAAATAAAGAAACAGATGAACAGTTCTATATTCTTCTCATAAAGTCAGTATTGATTAGCCAGCAAATACAGACTGAGACTTGTGATAATAAAATTATATGCAAAATGTTTGATGTTTTTAGATGTAAAATTGTCAATAAAATATTTCAAAATTGTGTTCAAGAACACATGGAAATGATTATCCACCATGGTAAAGTATTTTCCACCCAGAGATGTAGGGATGGTCCAGAATACCTAAAGCATTAATTATAATCTACCACATTCATAAAGGGCAGAGAACACATGACCAACTCATGAGATGCAAAAATACATTCAAAATTATTTAGCAATCCTTCTGAAAATATACTTGAGAACATAGGGTACCCAGGACAAGTTCAATACAATAAAGACAATATAGGAAAAAACCCACAGGAAACATCATCCTAAACAGATAATCCTTCAAAGTATTTGAACTGATTCAGAAACAAGACAAGTTTGTGTCCTCTGCTGTTTAATAAGATACTTGAAGTCTTAGAATAATTACAGAAATGAATGAGTTAAATAATGGGATACAAACAGGAAAGGAAGAAGGCAAGGAATCTTTATTTGCACCGGATGCTAATAAATATGCTCAGCATTGTACTAGAATAAAAATTAATAATCTAAGAACAGACACCTTCAAATACAAATGTCAAAACACTAAGAAAATAAACAAGCAAACAGTAACATTTGCAGATTCTCACAAATATCTTATATTAAATATAACCAAGGAATTGAATGACTGTACAATGAAAACTCTAAGCTTCATGAAAAGAAAAAGAAGATACAATAAGCTAGAAAGTCCCCCATGTTCTTGGATTGGCAGGATTAATATGGTGGAGATGGTCATTCTAAAAAATTAATCTAGACACTCTATACAACCCCCAACAATCCCAACACAATTCTTCACAGAAATTGAGAAATCAATCTTAAATTTCATATTTCAATACAAAAGACAAAGATTAGTCAAAGCAATCAAAAACAACAATAATATTGCTTGAGGTATTACCATCACAGATTTCCAGTTATACTACAAAGGCATAGAAATTTAAAAAGAGTGTGATGTTCTCATTCAAAATATTCATTGAGTAGTGAAATATAAGTAAGAATCTATACATAAATTTGCCCTTATATATCTATGTGTCATTTAATAAAAAAGTACACAGTATCCCTCAGGGAATTGACAGCAATTTTACAAATGATACAAATCAATCCAGATAGCTGTAATGAGAAGAATGAACCTCAGTCCTTTAACTAGACCCAGCACAGAAGTCAACTCCACAAGCGTCAAGGGCCAGAACCTAAGACCTGATACCATGAATCTGACAGAAGAGAATATAGGGAATAGGCTTGACCTCATTGATTAAGGAAAGGAATTTCTGAACAGGATCCCAATGTATAGACTTTGAAAACAAAAATTAATAAATCATCCCTCATGAAATTAAAGTTTATATACATCAAAGAACACCATTACTTAAGTGAAAAGGAAGGTACCAGCATGCATAAAAATCTCACCAGCTCCATATCAGAGAAAGGGATAATATCTAGAAAGTAAAAGCAACTAAAATATTAACTATAAAGAAAACAAAAATTAGGAGCTGGAGAGATGGCCCAGCAGTTAAGAGCACTGACTGTTCTTTCATAGGACTCTGGTTCAATTCCCAGCACCCACATGGGTGCTCACAACTGTCTGTAACTTCAATTCTGGAAACCCAACACCCAAAGCAAAACACCAATGAACATAATATTAAAAAGGAAAAAGAAGAAAAAAAAAAGCCAGAAATTGGCAAAAATAAAAAAAGTTGAGCTGGTGCCTTAATAGAAAATTCAGCACTACTCACTTGTGTTCATGATATACATGGTATCTGCATGTGCAATCAGAAGAGAAAGGTAAACATTATTATCCACAAACTACAAATACTGCAACCTAAAATGGTGACTTGCCTGTAAGATATTCTGGTACAACAGTGGCGCAAATGTTACAGAAGTAACAAACCAGTCTGATTGTATTTAAGGAGACTTCCTGAAAAGGAACCCATGCCTGACACTGCTAACACAGCCAAGATCCTGAGAACAGATAAGTCATGAGCCTAAGGGAAGACCCAATACTATTAATCTGCCAAAGGAGCAAGCCAATAAAATGACTGTCATACCCATAGATCTGTGCTTCAATCGGCCCTCCTTAGAGAATCATCTTCTTGAAGAAGTTAGAAACTAAAACAGAGACTGAAAACTGCAAAATATAGAGAGTAAATATAAGCCCAATTTAAAATGGGGTGACTTCTTCAAAGCCTTCCCCTTAAGGCTGAGTTATCGCCATAGTAAAAGAGGAACAAAGATTGTAAAGCCAGGGGTGATACATTAGTCCAAGGAACCAGTGTCTTCCAGACAGGACACTATATAGAAAAAATATTTTACAACCAACTCTCTATGGAAAAAGAAAAGGAAAATAATATAGAATATGTGAAATAATACTAAGAAACAAATAGGATCTGAATTAATAATGAATTACCCATTTATAAATAAAAATTGCAAAGTTAAAAATGTCCAAAATACATTTAAAAATGATCTTGCTTTTTCTAGAATGAAAAGAATGCATCAAGGGTTGTCTTCACAAGGAATTCTGCAGAAGCATCCCAGTCATAAAGGGGAAATACCTTAGCGAATAACAACCCTGCAGCTACAGATCCTGGAAACAAGAACAGATTGCAGCCAGAGTCATAAGGCTGGAAGTAATGAAAGATAGTAGAGGTCAACATAGCCACTTTAGAGCAATCAGAGCAAATATGATAGTAAAAATAAGGCCAGCACCCTGTGCACTATCCTGTGTTTGTCTTTACTCAGTTGTTTGACTGAGCAAAAGTCAATATGCAAGTGGCGATTCAGGTATTTTATTATAGTAATTTCTGCAGCTAAATGAATATAAAATATCAGTCACTTCACAAGACAGATGTGATATTTGGCTTACACTGACACTAGATGTATGGCAGGATCTACTCTGACTTTACTGTGTCAACTCTACAACTGCAGGATGCCCTGTGCACTCACTGGGTTTTGGTGAACAGACTCTCAAGGTGTGAAGAGAAGTATAACATCTCATGCATTCCCCAGGAGGTACAATGCCAGAGACTTGGAACTTGACCAAGGATAATCCACAAATAGCATACATGTCTCTATGTGACCACAGTATCCTGAAACTAACCCATTTTACTTTTAGAGATTAGGCAGATAACAGGATAATAACACAGAATATATATTTTATATATCTCCATATATATATATATCAAATGTTCAAATCTCAAGTAATATTCAAATGGCATTTTCCAAAGAGATAGATGGCACAACAAAGCTGCCGTCACAGGCAAGACCAAAACTCTCCAGGAAGACACCGTACTATGAGAAGGAGACCACATTTGGAGAGACCACAAATCATGGAGTCTGCATATGCTTTAAAATTGTAAAGAAAAGCCAGCACAGAACTGGCAGAAAAACTGTCTGTCCAAGGAGAACAAAGGACCCAGATGTGAAACGATGCAGCTAGAAGCCCAGGATTTCAGCAAAGGTAAAAGTTGCGTTGTTGAGATAGTAGCTTTGTCACCCTGTGCCCAAAAATCAAATAGCACTTAAACCCATGTCACTGCTTTGCTCTTCCCTCAGGAAAAGTGTCCGTTTCTTGGCCTGCACTGGCCCATCCTTATCAATTAAGTTGTCCAGTTGTTCATCCTCACCTCTCACCAACTGCCCCGTCCACTCCTTTCTCTGTAGCTTCCCACCAGCTGTGTGCAGGTACTGCCTCTGTCTTTCTGGCTTACTTTGTCTTCACTGTTCTCCTCTACCTCAGAGCCTATAGTGCTGGCCCAAGACCGACACATCAGCCTTCTGTGTGCTCCAGTAGTTCCCCGTACTACACGTGCATAGATATGTGACCAGTGTGGATATCCTGCTCATCTGATTCGGGAGGGTTATATCATATGGTTGCTGAATAGTGAATCTTGTCTGAGTCTACTGCTTCTCCTAGTACATGGTTGTTGAATAGATAATAATGGAAATCTATCTGGTGTTTAGCTAGATGATAACAAAGTCTGGGTGCAACCATAGGCATATTGCATTCTTCTCATTTTGTGATGTAGTGGTACATACATAACTTTATTCTCAACTATGAGTGGTGCTCTAAATCTGCCTTACTGACTTATGCTAACTTAATTCTAAAGCCTTTGAGATTGAGCATATTACTCTTGCTTTTCTGTCTAGTTTCTGCTCGAGTGCATCCTTGTTCCTTTGAAGCTCCTCCCTCAGGATCAGTATGCTGACATTCACAATCTATTCAGGAAGAATGAAAAACATATAGAAGTTTTAAACATTTTCTGAAAGATGACAGAAAAAACTGAACTGTTTGCATATTCATTTTAAGAGTTTTCTATTAAAATGCACTAAGTAGAAATCATTCATTTAAAACTCTTTATGGCATCAGGAGCTTTTTGGTGGATTTTTCAAGTGTCAACCATTCCTTCTGCCCAAGTGCTACCTCCTTAAATATTATCCATATCACCAAATACTTTGGTAGAGAGAAAAAAAAAACCAGTTGAATGATGGCTTACCTGCATTTTTCTCCCCTGTAAAAATTTTATGCTGATCCCTCACCCAGCCTCCATTAAGTTCCCATAGCTCCTCATAGAGGGACGGGGCCTTATGAGCCTTTTTCAATGCATGATGGAGTGATGAAGCCTCATTATTGTATAGCTCTGCTCCAGGAAAACACAGCTGCATGGAATTCCTCCATGGTCTCTTAGTGTCTGCAGCACATCTATCCAAGACCTTCTGGCTTTCATGGTTTCCATAGAGAAGTCAGGTGTAATTCTGATTGGTTTACCTTTATACGTTACCTGGCCTTTTTCCTTTGCAGCTCTTAGTATTTTTTCTTTATTCTGTATGTTTTGTGTTTTGATTATTATATGGCGAGGAGATGTCCTTTTTTGATCCAATCTATTTGGTGTTCTGTATGCTTCTTGTACCCTCATAGGCATATCCATCTTTAGGTTGGGAAAGTTTTCTTCTATAATTTTGTTGACTATATTTTCTGGGCCTTTGAGCTGTGCTTCTTCTCCTTCGCTTCTTCTCCTTCTTCTACCCCTATTATTCTTAGGTTTGGTCTTTTTATGGTGTCCCAGATTTCCTGGGTGTTTTGTGTTAAGAATTTGTTGGATTTGTTGCTTTCTTTGATCAATGAATTTATTTTCTCTATCGTATCTTCAGCGTCTGAGATTCTTTCTTCTATCTCTTGTATTCTGTTGGTTATACTTGTCTCTGCTATTCCTGATGGTTTACCCAGATTTTCCATCTCCAGCCTTCCCTCAGTTTGTGTTTTCTTCATTGCCTCCATTTCAGTTTTTATGTCTTGAACTGTTTCCATTACCTGTTTGATTGCTTTTTCTTGGTTTTCTAGGGTATCTTTGAGGAATTTATTCATTTCTTCTAACTTTTTGTTAGTTTTCTCATCCCTTTCTTCAAAGGCATTTTTCACCTCTTCTTTAAAGGTCTCTATCACTTTCATAAAGTTACGTTTAAAGTCAATTATTTCTCCTTCTTCTGGGTTAGGTTGCTCAGGTTTTCCTGTTGAGTACTCGTTGGTTTCTGGTGTTATCATGTTGATTTTCATATTGTTGGAAGAATTCTTGGATTGACGCCTACCCATCTCTTCCTCTGATTTCAGTCAGGGGAGTCTCAGTGGGTTGGCCAGGATGGCTTGTACACACTCAGCCCTCTGGATAGCTGATCTCAGTGCAGGAAGAGGAAGTCCCTTCTGGACTTCCAATCCTTCTGTACCTCCAATATCGGCACAGGGAGAGAGATTCTTGGGGTTCCAATGTTCCAGAGAGGAAAGGGCAATCTTGCAGGGGCGGGGTGCAGGATCCTGTTGATCAAAGATGCCTGCAGGGACCTTACCACCAGGCTTGCACAACCTTACCAGTGTGAGCCGCCTCTGATCTCAGCACAGGAAGAGAGAGTGCTGGGGTACCAAAGCCTCACCGAGGAAAGGGCAATCTTGCGGGGGGTGGGGCTGCATGGAATTCCTGAGTGCAGTCACTGTGTCCTGTCCTGAAGACCCAGTTTCACAGCCATTCTCCAACTTTGACTTTTACATCCTTTCTGGCAGTAGCACCTGAGCCTTGCGTGCTGCTGTGGTGGTTAATTTTTGCCAGTTTGACACAAACCTAGACATAATGTGGGAAGAGGGAGGGAACTTCTCTGTCACATTTTTCTGTAGGCAAGTCAGTGGGGACATTTTCTTGATTAATGATTGATGTAGGAAGGCCCAGCTTACTGTGGGTAGTGGCAATCTGTACAGATGGTCCTCATTCCTATAAGAAAGCAGGCTGAGAAAGCCATGGGGAACAGGCCAATAAGCAGTGATCCTCCTTGGCTTCTCTCTCTCTCTCTCTCTCTCTCTCTCTCTCTCTCTCTCTCTCTCTGTGTGTGTGTGTGTGTGTGTGTGTGTGTGTGTGTGTGTATTGAAAGACAAGGTAGATATGTAGAGATCAGAGAACACCATCTTGGAGTTGGTTTAATTCTCCCATCATGGATAACAGGGATGGAATTCAGGTTATCAGGCTTGTATGAAAAATGATCTTAGGTGCTGAGCCATTTCAAGGGCCCCTTTCCCAAGTTTTCTTCCCATTAACAGTCTTTCCATTAAAAAATAAAACAGAGGAGTGTTTCTTATATTCTTCTCCCTCCCTAAATAAGCAAACCCTTGTAAAATGCCAGCTATTAAGGAAAACATAGGGCTGTGCATGCAGCTTGTGGGTAGTGTGAGCTTGCCTCATACATGGAAGGCTCCAGGTTCCCTCTCTAACACTGAAAAAAGCAACAACATTTTAAAGTAACTAAATATTCTTCAGTACAGTCAGTAATTGTATAATACACAAGGACCTGATGATCAAATCCCTGCTTTTCTTATTCCTATGGACCCAGAAGAAATCATTATATATCACCTGCTGTTTGATTTATTCACATGTGTTGTATATAACCATATATAAGCCTATAGGAATTTTTCTTCAAAATGTATGGATTTCTTATGACTCAACACTAGATTGAGAGCCCAGTGACACAGAGGGCAATGGATCTCAAGAGACGTTTTGTTAGTATTCGGGCACACCCTGTCACAGCACCTCATGCCCTATGCCTGGATGTATAGCAAATGGTACCCTGTTCCTTTAAGAGATGCTCTGCACACTCCCAGTCTCTCTAGTGCTCTCCCTCCCTCCCTCCTTCCCTCTTTTCCTCCCTCCCTCCCTTCCCCCTCTCTCTTTTTCTCTTTTTCCCCCACTGAGTCAAGTAGGTCTCAGCCTCTTTCCCTTCTCCCCCTCCCTCCATCTCTCTTTCTCTCTCTCCCTTCCTCCTGTCTGTTCCTCCCCTCCGCACGGCCCCTTTTAATAAAACTTTGCACTCAATCTCCATCTGCATAACATAATTGTCTGTAATCCGCAGTTTGAACCTCACCCACATGCCATGGGACCTGGAAAGTTCTCCAAATGTCCCACTGGCACACTGGAAGATGTTCAACACCATGAGGCCTCAAGTATTGCAAATCAAAGCTCAATGAGATGATACTTGATATCGTTAAGATGGTGAAAATACAAAGATAAGTCAATCTTGGTGGCACAGCTCTGCAGTCCCAGTACTTGGTAGAGGAGTGTGTGTGTGTGTGTGTGTGTGTGTGTGTGTGTGTGTGTGTGTTACATATATGAGGTTGAACCTGGACAACAAAATCTGGTATAAAAATTGAAAAGTACATGCTGCATGCTGAGGATATAGGTCACAGGTAGAGCACTTGTCTAGCATGCACAGGTGCTGGGGCACATGTAACAGTGTAAAGATACCAGAGAACAGGAACTTGCCATGTTACTGCTGGAACTGTAGATGAAGATAGTGCAGCCACTAGCGCCTGATCATTTATAAAAGAAAAAAGGGAGAAACCCCAGTTACCTACTGCTTGATGAGTGGGTAAACAAAGGGTGGTGTGTTAATACGATGTTCTAGTTTCTAGCCATGGAAAGGGGTAGAGAACTGATACATCCTTTAACATGAATAAATATCACAAACATTAAGCTCAGTCAAAAGTAGCCAAAGGACTGAAGAATGGGACAATTCTTTATTAGATGATTTGTCTATTAAATACCCAGAATGAGACACTTGAAGCAAAAAGTTAGATTGGTAACTGAAAGAGGGTGGGGTCTGTAGGAATGAAAAGTAGCTACTAATGAATAAAGTTTTTTTTCTTGAATGACAAAAGTATTTTAAAAATAAATAGGGTGATGGTTGCATAATTTTAAGAACATAGTGAAAAAAACCTACTGGATTGTATACTTTAAAAGAATGAACTTGCTACATGAATGTATTACTTCTCAGTATTTATAGATCATACTTATTTCATGTCTGTGTATGTTTTGTCTGCATGTATTTATGTTCACTGCATGCATGTCTGGTGCCTGCAAAGACAAAAGAGGGTGCTGGATCCCCTAGAAATAAATTTACAGATGTCTGTGAGCTTCCTTCCATGTGTGTGTGGTTGTAGGTTGAAGGGTTCATGCTGAGAGGTACTGAGGACTCCCTTTCTCCTCCAGGAGCATGCAGAGTACCTTCCAGTACTGTGAACTCTGGTTAGTAGGTGAATAACCTAGTTAGACTCCAGCTCGACTTGTCCATATTCAGTGACAGAAGTGTCCCCTTCAGAAACAAGACCTTAACATCAGGTTTTGTGAGCAACCAAGAGCCTTGGCAATAGCTGTGCTATTTGGTGTTTTCCATGGGTCCCTTTTGTTAATGACTCAACAGGCTGTAACATGTTCCTGGCACTGGAGGTTTAATTTGGTGGCACAAGATGTCTAGTTGAGGCCTTCTCTCACCTGTTGTGTTTTGTCTCCCTGTGGGTTCCTTCACATATATATAGGAAGCTCCTCGAGTAGTCGGTTTCCATATAGTTTTTCAAAGGACCTTTAGTATTGGTTGTCCCTCTCTATTTTCCCTCCTTTACCTTTCTGTTCAACCCCCCTTTTATTAAACCATCCAATTCTAGTTTTCCTTTTAGCTTCCAAACACTATAGACTACTTTCCTTTCCTTGAGAGATACTCTCCTCCTTCCTGGTCCCTTTGTAGGTTCCAAACCTCTGTGTATTCAGATTGTAGTTCCCATATCAGAACCTTAAAAGGGAACATCCTTAAAAGAGAAAACATACAGTGTTTGTCTACATGTGCTGAGCACTGTAGGCTTTTGTAGCTGGAGTCTGACAAGGGCATGTGCAGAACACACATGGTGCACAGCTGCTGGGCACCATTGTGTGCTCACAGCACGTCACTATGCCCCTGGAACTGTGTTGCTAAGGAGGAAGCAGAGTTCGGCTCATACTGAACCGAGGACCTGCCCTAGCAGGACGCTTTTTTGGTTCAGTGGGGAGACTTAACCAGTTTGGTTCGTGTTTCGAACATTTATTTTTGGGTTTGGAAGGGTGCGGGTAGCTAAAGGGGAAGGCCTGTGGAGCCTTGAGGCTCAACATGCAGGAGGACTTTGATTATGATGCCCTTAATATTAGAGCCCCTCAGCGGACTCTCTGGTACACCCACCTGTGGGGACAGTCAGGTCTACCAGGGAGAAACATACTTTCCAGATCTGCAGCCTGAGGGAGATCAGATGACATGCTGCTAAAGGCTCTTCTTTCATGGAGACCACTGGATTTTGTGCCTGCTTTAGGCTCCTAGGCACCTGAAACCTGCACACCTTGGAAGGACAGCTCCTAGGCCTTCTTTAAGAGAAGCAAAACAAAGAACTTCAGTTACTTTACAAACCCTTTTACATTATCTCTTTTAGAGCACTTTATTGGGTGCTTTAAAGGGACTTAGCTAAGAAAACCACGTACATTATTTTATGTGTACACTTAAAATATTTTAGGTTTGAGTGTTTTGCCTGCATGTATTTTCAACTTATCATGCACGCATAGGAAGAGAGTGTTAGATCTCTTGGAACTGGATTCATAGACACTTGTGATCTGCTATGTGTGTGCTAGGAATCAAACCCAGGACCTCTACAGGAAAAGCTAGAGCTCTTAAATGCCAAACCATCCCTCCAACCCTTAATGCATATGTTTTTAATGCTATGTTATATGCAACAGAGAAAATTGTATCATGAGATAAATTTTTACATAAAATGCCAAGTCAAAGCCAAAAAAAGAATCACCAAGAAATCTTATGTCTGTTTCATGCTTGCTGAGGAATCTCATAAGGAAATTTTCAACTTGAAACATAACTCTGTCCCCTGGCATATATGTTGTGTGTGCTTTGGTACATACGTGAAGGCTAGTGGTTGACATTCTCTTCGAAAATTTCTTTTCATCTCATTAAAGAAAAATCATGTGTGTGTGTGTGCACATGTGCCCTACACATGCCAAGTTAGTGTGTGAAGGTCAGAAGAGAACTATATTTGACAGTTGTGTTCTGCCACGTTGTGGGTTCTGGGGATTGAACTCAAGCCATTGGGTCTACCAGTGGGTGCCCTCACCTGATGAACCACCCTGTGGTTCCTCCACCTCAGCTTTTCAGACAGATTCTCTCACCCAAATGCCCACTGTGTTTGACTGGTTGTCTTGGAGTATACCAATTCACCTAAACTTACAGACAAGCAAGCTTTGGGGATCTTTTTGTATCCACAACTCCAGCACCAGTTTCTCAAGGTGCTGGGGGTTCTGAAGTCAGTGTCTCAGGTTTGCAGGGCCAGTGCTTTCCTAGTCCTTGTTTCTTATTTCTCACTATATTATAGGCAGGAAACAATGACCCTCAACAGGTTCTCCATAGCTCACATGCTTCTTGATCACGTCTGTATTTGTGAGGTTATTTAGTCTATGGTTATTCAGTCTTACAAATTAGAGCTTCATACAAATAACAGAACAGTAAATAAGTGTTTCAAAGTATTCTTTTGCTTAATAAATGTATTCTTTAAAAACACTAAATTTTCTAGCTGTATTTATCCATTCTGCCAATCCATTTATTCCCCACGTGTAACTTAGCTATCTACTATAGAGCATACACATCTACTAACTCTCAAGATTCTCTCATTCTTAAAATATTCATGTTTCTCTGTCCAGTCAGCATTCTTAAGTTCTATAAATTTAAATATTGAATACAATGAATGATGCTCAGTTGAATCCCTAGTATTTTTGCTTAAAGCTTTTTGAAAATTAAAGCAAGGGAGCTATGATGCCATGGGTTATCTACTTCTGGATAGATTTGCTCAATTTTGGTGCTAGATCACGGACACATTGAGAGTTATAAGACAAAGCCATTTGCTACCATCTGGTATCTGTATTAACATAGAAACTCTGTTTATTGTCTGAAGATTATGCTGTATTCCTGTTGGCAGCAAATATAGAAACATTACTTCTGGGAATTGAGAAATGAAATAAAGTATTGATGACTGAGGATTTAGATTTTTGTTTGTTGTTATTGCTATTCTAAGTCTGTTTACATTTCATAGTCTTAAGAGCTGAAATTTACATAGATACATGTGACGTTTAGAATTGTCATGGGCCTGTGGATTGTGTCATGTTTCATTTGATGTAAGGCACAATGGACTGCATGATGATGTTTTATTTTGTATGGTAGCAAATTAGAAAACATTGCCAATTATAAAATATCATAAATTATAAGTGGCAGATATCAGCGATGCAAAAGTGTGAAATAAAGAGTAAGGTAGGTGCAGTGAAACTGCCTGCATTCCTACCTACTGGGAGGATTACCAAGTTCAAGGCCAGCTTAGGGAATATAGTTTTAAGATAGTGTAAAGTTATTTGAATAAAAAATTTTGCATCTACAGTAGGTATAATTCTGTTATTTTTTCTTCATTGAAATACTGTGTTTGTTACCATTCGGAAGACCAATCATAATTGTATCAGCAAACACTGAGCTGTCAGGTGCTGGAAGCATTTGTACATGCTCCTGAAGATGCGAGTTGAAGTGTCACAGCAGCACTGTGGAAGATAGCTACAGTGTTGAGTCCCCATTCTACAGATGGAGAGATTGAGTCATGGAGCTCATAGGAAGTCTAAGTGGTAACTAGTAACTATCAATGATTAGGGTAGGATTCAAATCCAAGCTGAGTTCAAACTATTGGGCATTCTCCTGTTATCCAGAGAGGCTGCTCTGAGGAAGGATGAAGCTTGTGATAGAGCACTCACCTTGAATGGCACAGCCATGCACTATATGCCTAGCACAGCAAATGAACACCTGAGTAGAGAAATAAGTAAATAAGAAAATTTTAGTGTTGGGAATTAGCTCGATATGGGAAATAACCAGGCCAGCTTAAAGATAACAATTATATTTTTAATGGTTATAAGGGGAAACTCACGCCACAAGAATGGGGAGTCCAACTTCCTCTGTGTCCAGCGGGAATTGCCCAGAGAGCATGCACCTGGTCCCTCTCAGTACTTCTTCCTCAGTTCCAGGTAGCCATGCCTTAACTGGGTGTGATTGGTTAACAGAGCTTCCCCATCATGTCCCCCTTTTGTCTAAACAAGATTGATCCAAACCCAATACAACTATATACAATAGGAACAGATACCAAATATAAAATTACAAACAATAAACAATATTAAGCAAGGAATGCATAACAAAAGTTTTACCAAACATTCTATTTCAAGGAGTCTAAATCTTACATTGAAATTAAGCTTGGCTAAATCATGAGGAAGGTAACTACAACTATCTAATCTTTAACCCCATTGAAGATCTGAGAAGGGAAACAATATTACTTAAGTAAACAGGAAGTGCAATCGAGAAACTTCCAAAATGCGCAACAAATGACAGAGACAGCTGGCTACCTGGATAATCACCCAAAGTCTCATTTGCAATGTTGAAGCAACGTAGCTGACAGACCATTTTCAAAGGCAAGAAACTTTAAAACTATCTTACCATGTCTTTTCAGGATTTGACAGTCCTGTTTTATCCATTTATAGATACTATGTATTTTTGTCAGTGGTTGAGGTATGGACATTTCTTTGCCCAAAGGCCAGTTCTGCCAATAAATAATAATTTACTATTATGTGCCAAATCAGCTGTTTCCTTCTC
Source organism: Ondatra zibethicus (assembly GCA_004026605.1). NCBI lineage: Eukaryota > Metazoa > Chordata > Mammalia > Rodentia > Cricetidae > Ondatra > Ondatra zibethicus. The sequence goes on from PVIU01000733.1 coordinate 161,780, forward strand.
CAGAGTGCTGAATCTCTCTTTAAATAAATTACTATTATGTGCCAAATCAGCATTTTTCTTTTTCCAGGGTGTTGAATCTCTCTTTAAATAAATTACTATCAGACAGTACCTTTTCCAAAAATATCTCAGTTGACCAAGTCTTGTTAAGCAAAGTCCTAGTATCCTCCTTTAGATGTGCAATCTCTTTTTTGAAAAGTTTGTTATTAGTCTGTACCACGTCTAAAAGCACCCCATTCGACTGAGTTTTGGTATTTAAAGTGTTTGTATTCTCCTTTAGATGTGTAATTTCTTTTTTAAAAAGTTTGGTATCAGTCTGGACCATTTCTAAAAGCACCTTATTTGACTGAGTTTTGGTATTTAAAGTGTTTGTATTTTCCTTTAGATGTATGACCTCCTCTTTAAGAAGCTTGGTACCAGTCTGTACCGTGTTTAAAAGTACCTCAGCTGACTGAAAATTGTTAGTTAAGATGGTCATGTCCTTCTTTAGATTTCCAACTTTTTTCTAAGAAGCCTTGATTCAGTCTGTAAAGACTGCATCATTTTTCTATTGTCAAACCATAGTTTTAAGAAAAAAATATTGACTACAAAACTAAACCCTAGAAATAGGAATAGCAATGTAGAAGGGACATCATATGCATCCTGTAAGACCTCACACATGGTGTAAGTGAAAAGGCTATTGAAACCTTGGTTAGATTGTCTGACATATTGTCCGTTTTAAATCAGCAACGTATGGGTTATAGTTACAATAATAAATCTCACCTGTGGTTTAATCAGCTGGAGTAGGTGCAATAACTGTGGGGGGTTCAGTGGTAAAATTCTCGCCTGCCAGTAGGTGTCGCGGTGCACTTGAATCCACGTGCTTGGTTTTAGATCTGATTTTAGATTAAATGTTGAAAAACATACTCAAATCAAGACTTTTTTTTTTAGTATAAATCACAGACTGTGTGCTCTGTGAAGATCTTTGGCTGTTCAATAGCCACACTAGACAGGTCTCCTTTTCCAGCGGCAGCTGGACCCAAGGCCTGCGGTGCAGTGGTGGCAGCAGAGGCTGTGGCTGGGCATACGCACTGGGTGCAGCAGGATCTGCGGCTGTGAAAGTGCACAGGGAAAGTGTGCAGGGACGGCTACGGGGCTCGGAGCTGGGTGCCGAGCTTGGCACTGAGTGCGAGTTCCTCAACCTTTTTTGCCTCGGCCTCCTGCGTCTCTCTGCCTGTACTGCCTGAGTTTCCGCAAGCACAGGTCTATGCCCAAATGAACGCGGCGTGGCCGCAGCTGGCCAGAACTGCCAGAGGCTCTAGTGGCCCCACGTTGGGCACCAAGTATTGGGAATTAGCTTGATATGGGAAATAACCAGGCCAGCTTAAAGATAACATTATATTTTTAATGGTTATGAGGGGAAATTCACCCCACAAGAATGGGAAGTCCAACTTCCTCTGTGTCTGGCAGGAATCACGAAGAGAGTGCGCATCTGGTCCCTCTCAGTTTTTCTTCCTCAGTTCCAGGTAGCCAGGCCTTTACTGGGTGTGATTGGCTAACAGAGCTTCGCCATCATTTTAGTTTCTTCTCTTACATCAGAAGGAAATGCACTTTGCTGTCTTGTATTTGCACTTGAATGTGCCTTTACATAGTAATCTTTAATTTCCTAAAATGTCCTCTCAATTTGTAGGACGTCGCTGCATTACACCTGTGCCCATAATCATCCGTGTGGTAACACTGTTAGTATCCAACAACTGCACAAACATCCATGATGATAAAGGCTGCACACCCTTGATTAAGGTAGCTATCATGCAATAGTTTTGATATAAAATGGATTAGATATTATCCTTGTTTGGGTTTTGTTGCTGTGATGAAACACTGGCCAAAACCAGCTTGGGAAAGGAAATCTTTATTCTGCCTACAATTCCACATCACATTCAGTAATGAAGGGAAACCAAGGCAGGAGCTCAATCAGGACCAGAGGCAGGAAATGAAGCAGAGGTCATCAGGTAAATGCTGCTTTTCCATGGCTTTTTCCAAGGCTTGCTCAGATTTCTTATACTACTCAGGACCACCTGCCCAGTCATGCCACCACCCCTAGGAATCTGTGCCCTCCCATATCAACCTCAATCGAGAAAGTGCTCCACAGACTTCCCAGAGTCCAGTCTGGTGGAGGCGATTCTTCAAGTGAGGTTCCTTCTTTCCAGGTTTCGTCAGCCTGTGTCACGTTATCAAAACAAATGAACAAGCAACCTCCCCCACTACAACAATAACCAAGCAGTGCCGGTGAAATGCTTTAATATCTAGGTGTGGTGGCACACCCCTGAAATTCTACCACTTGGAAAACTTTGGTGGGGAGGTTGTGAATTTAGGCAAGCCTGGGTACTTAAGAGGACCCAGTCTCAAAAAGAGAGAGATAATATGTATAACCTTAACAATTGGTCTGATCCAAGGGTAATTATTCAATGCAATTGTTAGGATGCTTATTCAAGTTCTTGAATTCAGTATATACAACACCCAGAGGCCACCCAGTGGGACAATGTAGAGTGTGTTTCTATATTACTGATGCAGGGTGCTGATCCCCACATCATAGATTTCAGTGGGGATGCAGCCCTACACCATGCTGCTTCCAGATGTAACACAATGATTGCCAGCAAACTGTTCAAATACAATGCAAATATTGAAGCCAAAACAGAGATAAGAATCATTCAACTTCATTCCCAATGTACTTCCAGCAATGACACTCAGATCAGTTTCCACATTCTGAAGCTCAAGTGGTCTCACTGAATCTGTTCAGAGTCAAACAGTTTTCCCAATCTGTTTTTTATAGTTTTGCAGGTAACTTAAAGGAACTCAGCAGAGCACAATTTGTTTCAGACTTGGGCTTTACTTTAAAATTGAACAAGTAAAGTACTTGGGCCCACACATACTTCACATACACACAAGCAATAAAAAATTATTTTAAGGTAAATGTCTGTGGAAAAAAAAGAAATCTGTTGCAATTAAGAAGCTACTGATGTGGTTTGTCTCTCAGAGGTGAGGCTGGAGTGGAAAGGTCACAGGCTCACAGGCAAATGAGGAAATTTGATCATTGAAGAAAACACACTGAAAGCAAAAGGTGTTGTTTCCCTGATTTCTTTATTAGTTGATTTGTCATTTATATATAGGAGGCCCACTGATTTTTGTGAGTTAATTTTGTATCCAGCTACATTCCTCAAAGTGTTTATCAATGTCTGAGTTTTGTGGTGGGATTTTTTCGGGTCATTTATTTATACTATCATATTATCTGCAAATAAAGATACTTTGGCACCTTCCTTTTCAGTTCATATTCCTTTGATCTCCTTCAGTTTTCTGATTACTCTAGTACAGACTTCAAGTGCTATGCTGAATAGATATGGAGTGAGTGAACAACATTTACTGTCCCTGATTTTAGTGGAATTGATCTGAATTTCTCTCCATTGAAGTTGTTGTTGGCCTTGGACTTGTGTAAACTGTCCTTAGTATATTGAGATATGTCTCTTGTATCCCTAATCTCTCCAGGACTTGTATCATGAAGGAGTGTTGGATTGTGTCACAGTCCTTTTGGAAACTTAATGAGATGGTTATATGGCTTTTGTCTCTCAGTTTGTTTATATGGTAAACAATTATATGCATTTATCAATATACATACATTGAAACATCCCTGCATCCATCTCTGGGATGAAGCCTACTTGATCATTGAGGATGATCTTTTTTGATACGTTCTTGGATTCAGTTTGAAAAGAGTATATTTGAAAGCATGTTCATAAAGAATAATGGCCCGTAATTCTCTTTCTTTTTTGGGTATGTATGGTTTTTTTGGGTATCATGGCAAGTGTGACCTCATAAAACCAGTTGAGCAATGTCCCTTCTGCTTCTATTTTGTGAAATAATTTGAGGAGTATGGTGTTAACTCTTCTTTGAAGCACTGGTAGAATTCTATATTAAAACCATATAGCACTGACCATTTTGGTTGGGAGACTTTTAATGACTGCTTCTAATTCACTACAAGTTAAAGTTTGTTTAAATTATGTATCTGGTCTTGATTTAACTTTGCTACATCTATGTATTGAGAAAATTAGCCATACATTTTAGATTTTCTAATTTATGAAAGTACAGTTTTTTGAAGTATGTGTTATGATTCTCTGGACTTCCTTAATTTTGATATTCTCTCTGCCTTAGTTAATTTGGGTAGGGGTTTGAAAATCCTATTTGATTTTTTTCTAGTAACCAACTGTTTTATTTACTCTTTATACTTTGATGTTGTTTTTTCTATATTCTTGATTTCATTCATGAGTCTATTTGGGGGCATCTACTTCTTTGTGTGTGATTTCTTCCTGCTGTTCTAGAGTTTTCAGGAGAGTTATTAAGTTACTATTACTAGATTTCTCCATAATTTTTAAGTAGGAACTTAGAACTATGAAATTACCTCTTAGAAATACATACATTGACTTTTAATGTAAGAATACTATTCACAGAATACCATTATTTTCACATTTCTTTCAAATGGCTTTGACTAAATATGTAATGTCATGATTTTAAAATTGTATCTGCATTGTCAGAGACACAATTCTAATATGGATATATCAGTTATCAGAGACACAAAATACTTAGAATCCTTTCCTAAAACCTTAGTTATGTGTTTCTAAGATTTTCTAAGCATACTATCTCTACACTTATTACTGCTGACAATATGAACCTAAGATGATTCATACATCCTCCAAGGAAATAATGCTTCAATCTAGTGAAACCATTCCCCTTCAGAGTGTTCCATAGCTGAGTCTTTGGTCACCAAATTTCTACAAGGGGGATATCAATTCATTCATAAGACAAGCTTTGTTCTTTAAAATTCTTCAACTTTCTGAAAAACCTACTTTCTGGTTTGTTGATTTTCTCAAAGAACCAACTCCTTGTCTCATTGATTCTTTGTATTGTTTTCTTTGAATATATGACTATCAAAATTCAATTTTTCCACTTTGATATGAATATTGTTTAAGTTTTCCACAGAGAATGATAAATATTCCTACAGTAATCTATGAAATCTTCAGGAAAAAGGTGGGGCCCCACCTTCCACCTGGTTCATAGGATGCCCTCAGCTGATAGCACCACTTAAAGATGGGCTTTGGATTACAAACTGCTCACCAATTTTGAGGTGGCTATGTGAGATAATCCAACTGCACAGAGTTGAAACCAACCCTACACTTTCCCATTACATATATACTGGACGAAAAATGATACAACTACTTCTCCCAGGACTTGACAATTAACTCACATTTTTCTTTTCAGGATCCACTAAAGATACCATTGCCCTCAGACAGCAGGATGTAAATTTAAGAATATGACACCCATATTCCCAAGAGGTAGGGTGGATGGTTTTTGGTCATTCAACGGATTATGTATACTTGTCATTGTTTAGGGGAGTTGGATACAAGTTATTATTGGTAATGGTCAGGAATAAAGCTAAGCAAAGGAAACTAAAAATAAAATAAAATTCTTCAATTTTTTTCAAAAATCTATGTTCTGCTTTTCCCAAATTTTTAACATTTGATGCAGTAGCACCAACTCACCTACAATTGCTATGAAATATATATATATAATGATTGTTAAAATCTTTATCACTGGAAAGAGCACTGATAAGTGTAAATTCTATAGGCAGCAAGTGCAAGCATACTTCATAGGTGGAAAAGTTGATCAAGGAAATGATAGAGCTGCATTCTAACTTACAGACTCAGAAAGATTTGGGTTTTGACTTATTCAGCATTTAAACTGAATTGGAATATTGCAGAGGATGGTCACCTGAGAGCCCTGCAGTTTTGAGCTGACTGTGCTTGTCTATTAGACTGCCTGGTTCCAACCTGCCATTGCTACATTGGGTTATTAACCACTATGACATTTCCTGATCTAGAAAGAGGGGCAAATAGAAATCAGGTGTTGTTATTTGAAGATTAAATATTTTCAAAGGTTCTTCATAAGTGACAAGTCCCATTGAGTACTTAAGTACAGAATATATGGAATTGGCTTGAACACAATTTACTTACATAGGTCTTAAGAAAGTGTTTTATTGAAATAAGGGGATTTTTTTTTAAATGAGATTTTCCTGTCTTTATATGAAAATTATTTTATAGCATGTTTCAAATACACAGTATAATCAATATTTAGATTTAATGTTCTGAATGTACACACCATAGGTGTTTGCAACACGGAAAAGGTACATTTAGAACCTCCCCTAGGTAAGAGTCCTTAAGTCTATGCGTTGTTCAGGTGCATTTGTTCATTTGCTGAGCTGTGTCTGTGGTGATAGAGATGGCTGAGTCCAGCCTTTTGGGGGGGCAGGAAGAATGAGGTCTTCTGTTAGCCCTGCTGTTTCTTTGTTTAAGAGACAAAGTAATAGATCCTCTTTAGTTCTCAGTTTATATATAAAATAGCATTTAAGAAGGGGTGAGTGGAAACTGGAATTGGTATGTAAAAATTAGTTAATTAATTTAAAAAGATAACATTTAATATAAAATACATAATCCCACTAACTACAGATTCAGGCATAAAAGAACTCTAAATGGGTCAAGGTGTTAGATAAATGTATGTAGGCTGGAGAGAGAAAAGAAATAAAGAGGATGAGTCATAAAATAAAGTTAATGCTTTAAAAAAGAGGGGTAAAGACTTTAAAGAGACAGAGTACAGATAGTCATAGATTAAAAGAAATAAAGAAAAATGAGCCACGTAAAAATGGCTTATTCACTGTGAATGGAAAATTCACAGAGAGTCTGGATTATGCATGTTATTGTGATTTATTTGAATTTTTTGACTGTGAAGGAGCTAAATACAGAGAGACATTTCATTGTGTGGTCTGCTAAGCTAAACCAGCATGTATATTATAAGGGTATCTTGACTTCAGAATTTGGGTCTAAGGATATGATGCCTTGGAAAAGAGGTTCTTCTTTTGTTTTCACAGAGATGAGGACCTGTGGATTGCTTCCAGGCCAATAATATGGTTTCATGGACCGCGGCCTCCTGAAAGGTCACTGTGAGCACCTTCAGAAAATTACTTCACTCAACTGCCGACTGAGATGAACCTGGCACACAGGATACACCATGAAAGACTTGATTAACAGTGCCCTCATACAGCAGGAAGAAGTTTGGAGAGAAATAACTACATCCATATTCCCAAATATTGTTTATAAATGCTCTTTTACATTTAAAGGGGGATATGATATAGATATGAATAATTTTCATTGGTATGGATTTTGCTTTATTGATATAAATTTAAGGTCAATCTTGTTATATGTATATTTCTGTTCTTGATTGAGGTGTTGTGGTTGTGTAGTTCATTTAAAAATGTAATGTATAATTAGGAAATATAGGTTGTTAATGAATAATCATCTATAATAGTCAAGTTTTTAAGTCATGTTAGTTAGATCTTTTAGCTGTGCATAGATATATTTCCGATAGGCATTCTTCATATCTTTCAAAGACTACAGAATATGGCATTTAAGATGTTTTAATAACTTAGGGCTTTTCATGACAATGAGACACGTCTGTTCCTGGCAGCATCAATCTACTTCAAGAGGAAGATGGGCATTGAAGAGGCTCCTTATGGAGTTGGTTAGCCATTTGGGCAAGAAACTGCTCTTGCCTAGACTGTTGCAAAAACTGGACACAAAGAACCCACAAAGAGAGGACTGCTGAACTTGCCAAAAGGTGAGATGATCCTTCAGAGTTCCTGATTCATAAAAGAGTCTGCAAGACATTCTGCAGGATACAGAAGAAAGTGATTAAATTGTCTTTGAAATTTCCTGCTTCATGGAAAAGTCTGCAGGATACTATGGGCTGGTAGGCTGAAGATGGATGCCCCAACAGTACAGAAAAACTTTGGGTGACTATCCAGGCAACGAAATGTCTCTGTTATTTCTAGAGTTTTGGAAGTTGCTTACAATGCACTTCCTGTTTACTTAGGTAATATTATATCCTTCTGGAGTCTTTGATGGAGTTGAAGAATAGATAAATATAGTTTTCCTTAGTTATGATAAAAGATAATGTAGATATAAATATTGTAACTGTAATTCTTGCTTGATAACTGTTTTGTTATATGTAATTTTACTATGTTAAAGTTAAAGCCTTCCTTTTTGTTTAAACAGAAAAAGGGGAAATTGTGTAGGAGGGTCTTCTGTCTTTGTGTTGCTTTCATTGGTTGAATAAAGAAACTGCCTTGGCCTTTTGATAGGGCAGAACTTAGATAGATGGAGCAGACCAAACTGGATGCTGGGAAGAAGGACAGTGTGGCAGATGCCATGAAGCTCCTGCCTGAGACTGACACTGGTTAGAATCTTTCCCGGTAAGCCACAACCTCGTGGTGTTACACAGATTGGTAGAAATGGGTTAGATCAGGATGTGAGAGTTGGCCAAGAAGAGGCCAGATATAATGAGCCAGGCAGTAATTTAATTAATACAGTTTCTATATGATTATTTTGGGTGTAAGCTAGTTGAGCGGGATAGAACAAAGGGGCCCTGCACTACTCCTGCAACACCTGTTCTAAGTGCCCAAACTTACTTATCTAGTCAAGGTTACTATATGGCTATAGGAATCAAGCCAGGTGGACTGGAGTGGCCACAGCAAGACCAAGGCTGTGACAATTTTATTGAGAGCATTCAGATTTTTTATAATTTTATCAGAAACAGAATATAATGTCGATTGCCAGAATCAGTACAGTACAGTTGTAGTTTTCAGGCTACAAGGACATTTACAAGCTATAGAGGGTAGATAAGATTAATGTCAAAGACTAATTGTCCTATCCAGCTTCCATGTTTCTTTGACTTCTGAGAGAACATATAGAAAACACAAAGAAACTGAATGCTTCACTGCCTGAGGAAGTACATCTGTCTCTCAAGAAATAGAAGGCACATTGTGTCCCTGAAGCCATGGACTCTCTTCTGGAAAAAAAAAACACTATGATTCATGCTTCTCAAGGTAGCTGGGCCAGGTCAACTCTATAAGTCTCCCACAGCATCTGAAAAAGCTAACTTCATTTTGTGGATTTTCTGGAATTAGTATTGCTGTTGACTTCTAGTTTTAAACCATGGTGATCTGATAAGCTACATTGGGTTATTCCAATTTTTTTGTATTTGTTGAAGTTTGTTTTGTTACCGAGTATATGGTCAATTTTGAGAAGGTTCCATGAGGTGCTGAGAAGAAGGTATATTCTTTTCTGTTTGGATGGAATATTCTATAGATGTCTGTTAAGTCCATTTGAGTCCTAACACCTGTTAGTTCCCTTATTTCTCTGTTAATTTTCTGTCTGGCAGACCTGTCCAGTTGTGAGAGGGGTGTGTTGAAGTCTCCCACTATTAGTGTGTGGGGTTTAATGTATGATTTAAGCTTTAGAAGTGTTTCTTTTACATATGAAGGTACCTTTGCATTTGGGGCATAGATGTTCAGTATTGAGATTTCCTCTTGATGGATTTTTCCTGTGACTAATATGTAATGTCCTCTTTGTCTCTTTTGATTGATTTTAGCTTGAAATCTATTTTGTTAGATATTAGAATAGCTACACCAGCTTGTTTCTTAGGTCCATTTGATTGGAATATTTTTCCCTTTACTTTGAGATGATGTCTGTCTTTGAGGTTGAGATATGTTTCTTATATGCAGAAGAAAGATGGATTCTGTTTTCATATCCAATCTGTTAGCCTGTGGATTTTTATAGGTGAGTTGAGTCCATTTATATTAAGGGATATTAATAACCAGTGATTGCTATCTCCTGTTAATTTAGTTTTCATTGTTGGTGATGTTAATTTGTGGGTTTTCACCTTCTTTGGGATTTTCTGCTATGAGACCATCAATTGTCTGTGTTTTTGTTGGTGTAGCCAACTTCCTTGTGTTCGAGTTTTCCTTCTAGTATTTTGTGTAGAGCTGGGTTTGTGGCTAGGTATTGGTGAAATCTAGTTTTGTCATGGAATATCTTGTTTTGTCCTTCTATGGTGATTGAAAGTTTTGCTGGTTATAGTAGTCTGGGCATGCATCCGTGGTCTCTAGTGTCTGCATAATGCTTGACCATGACCTTCTGGCTTTCATTGTCTCCAATGAGAAGTCAGGTGTAATTCTGATCGGTCTACATTTATATGTTACTTGGCTTTTTTCCTTTGCAGCTCTTAATATTCTTTCTTTACTCTTTATGTTTAGTGTTTTGGTTATTATCTGTCAAGAGGACTTTTTTTGATCTGGTCTATTTGGCTTCTTGTATCTTCATAGGCATATCTTTCCTTAGGTTGGGAAAGTTTTCTTCTATGATTTTATTAACTATATTTTCTGTGCTTTTGAGTTGAACTTCTCCTTCTTCTATACCTATTATTCTTAGATTTGGCCTTTTCATAATGTCCCATATTTCCTGGATGTTTTTTGTTAAGCTCTTGTTAGATTTAATGTTTTCTATAACTGATGAGTCTCTTTCCTCTATTGTATCTTCAGTGCTTGAGATTCTCTCTTCTATCTCTTTTATTTTGTTGTTCATGCTTGCATTTGTTGTTCCTAATCTTTTTCTCATGATTTATATTTCTATAATTCCCTTGGCTTGTATTTTCTTTATTGTCTCTATTTCAGTTTTCAAGTCTTGAATAGTTTCTTTCATATGTTTGGTTGATTTTTCTTGGTTTTCTTTAAGAGATTTGCTGATGTCTTCCAATTATTTGTTTGTCTTTCCCTCCATTTCTTTCAGGGAACTTCTCATTTCCTCTTTAAGAGTTTCAAACATTCTCCTGAAGTTATTTTTTAGGTCAATTTCTTCTACTTCATCTATATTTGCTTGTTCAAGTCTTGCTGTTGTAGGGTCTTTAGGTTTTACTGGTGTTGTGTTAGGTTTTCCATGTGTTCTTACCTTTTCTAATCATCTTTTTCTCTAATAGGTGTGGTTGGGCTGGCTGAGCTTCTTTTGATTAATCTTCCAGGTTCCAGTGAATCCAAAGCTTATATGGTTGTTCCTCATGGTATAATCAGTCCCACAGTTATAGTTATCCCATTAGCTACTCCATCTTCCTGGAGTTAGCTCAGCACTCCTGGGGGCTTTGCTCTCCCTTGGAGTTTGCTATCTCAGGTCTACTTTGGCCTAGGTTACCAGCTTTGACCTGTTTCTGTAAATCGTGGTCTGGGTCCCCTCCTGCAGTGGTCCTTGGCTTGGAGTTGGTCCTGCAAGTGTTTCTGGCTCTGGTCTACTGCCTCAGAGTTCCCAGGCTCGGGTGCACCCAGAACCACAAAGGACCTGGCTCAAGCTCACTCCCTTGGAGGTCCCAGATTCATCCTTGGACCCACAGAGGTTTCAGGTCCCTGCGTATTCCTTTTGATGTCCCAGACCAATGCCTGGACCCTCAGAGGTCCTGACTCAAGCCTATTCCCTTTATGGTCCCAGACTCATGCCTGGCCCAATAGAGATCTCTGGGTTTTGACTACTCCCACAGAGGTCCCAGATTCATGTGCATACTGGCAGAGGTCCTGGCTCAGGCCTAGTTCCCCGGAGGTCCTAGACACATGCCCAGATCCACAGGGGTCTTGGCTTATGTCTACTCCCTTGGAGGTCCAAGATTCACATCTGCACCCTCAGGGGTCTCTGGCTCTGGCTCACTCACTCAGCGGTTACTCCCCTGGTACCTATTCCAGTGGAGTTTGCTGTCTTCAGTCTCTACTCTATTACTTTTTAATATTTATTTTATTAACTTTACTCCTTTAATCTGTGTTTGTCCATTCTCTTTTATATGACTTTTATTGTCTCTTTAAAGGCATTTTATTTTTTAAAAACCATTTACATATTTTTATAATGGTCTATGTTCTTTTTCCTCTCTCCCATTAAAAAATGTACATTTTTTTAAACACACTGTGACCCATTCAGAGGTTTATTTCTGTCTGAATCTGTCTTTATTGCATGTCTGTAATCATTTTCAGACAGGGAGTGCCTTTTTTTAATGCTAAGCAGGCATGGCTCTGTTGCCCTGCTTGTTTGATCCACCCAGTCCAACATGATGGAGGCATGTTCACCACCTCTGCAAGCCATGCTCACCGCTCCAGCTCCAGGGATGCAGAGGGTCTATGTTGCCATTAAGCAACTAGTAGCACACTGCTCACAAATCCCATTTAAGTACTTCATAGCTTGACACCCAAAAGAGCCAGAGCCGTTTGCCGGTAAGAACCAATAAACCTTCTCTTAAAGAAGCTGCACCTCTGCTTGCAGCCAGCAAACAGGGCCTATCTGGAAAAAAAAATGTGGCTACCAAGAAGCTGTGCTTAACTCTGTTCTTTTGTGTCTAGAATTCCTTCCCAAGCTTCCTTAGTTTTTATATGAATATAGTTAACCCGCACCAGCGCCATTATATAAAGTGAAGCTGTATTTCATTTCCTGGTCACCCAGACCTGAATAATAACACAGAAACTATATTAATTATAACACTGCTTGGCCAATGACTCAGGCATATTTCTAGCTAGCTCTTACATCTTGAATTAGTCCATTTCTATTAATCTGTATATTGCCATGAGGCAGTGGCCTACCAGTAAAGTTCTGAGCATCTTTGTCCTTCAGCAACTACATAGCATCTCTCTGACTCTGCTTATCCTCTCTCTATCTCTTCCAACCTGGCTATATTCTGCCCTGCTCTAGGCCAAAGCAGCTTCTTTATTAACCAGTGGTAATAAAACATATTCATAGCATACAGAGGGGAATCCCACATCAATATTCCTTACTATAGAGAGTTTGACAGGTTGATATAATTTGTATTTTGATATTATAAGATGTCACAATCAAGACATTGCCTTGAGTGTCAGAAAAAACTGGACATTCTAACAGTGTTGGGACTGTTTCATAATGTATAGATCTTTGAAATTTGGCCAAATACACTTTGCATCATGGTTTGAGTTTGAGTCTATCCTGACCTGTGTCAAAACATGGATGGTGAATGAAAAGTCTCCCAGGTAGTATGCTGTATTTGTCTTTGGTGTGTGGCCTTCATTGGTGACTCATGATACCACAAGGAAAAGGAGCCTTTCTGGAGAAATGTGCTCAGTGATGAAGAAGTTTGAGTGTTTATAATCTCACCACACTTTACTTTGTGTGATTTAAACTTAGCAGCCTGCTTCCTTCAAATGTAGCCACATGATCACCACCATTAGAGAGTCCTTTGCTAAATAATGTAAGATAAAATAGAAGCAACTCCTTTCTTTGCTAATTCATTTTTATTCCCTGTTGATTTATGTTTATATTTTTGGCTGACCAAATTGGTTTTTTGCTCCTGTGCTTAACTTTACCCACATCACTTTACCCATATCATGGCTTTTATTTTATTTTTTTAAATATTTATTTATTTATTATGTACACAGTGTTCAGCCTCCATGTATGCCTGCAGGCCAGAAGAGGGCACCAGATCTCATTACAGATGGTTGTGAGCCACCATGTGGGTTGCTGGGAATTGAACTCAGGACCTCCAGAAGAGCAGTCAGTGCTCTTAACCTCTGAGCCATCTCTCCAGCCCATATAATGGCTTTTAAACTTGGGAAGTTGTCATTTTTCTGCCTAAGAATGCATGAATTCATAATATTAATAGTGATCTCCTCAACCAGCGAATTGCAGAAGTCTCCATTTTTGTGTATGCTTTTGCATTTTTAAATTTTTCAAATGTTGAAGGAAGGCCACTTGTTTATTTCCCAGCTGCCTAGCCCTGAAATAATCACGCAGAAACTGTATTAAGTATATCACTGCTTGGCCCATTAGCTCTAGCTTGTTGTTGGCTAACTCTCACATATTAATTTAACACATTTCTACTAATCTGTGTATTGCCACGTGGCTGTGGCTTACTGGCTAAAGTTCTAGCATCTGTCTCCAGAGGGGCTACCTGGCTTCTCTCTCACTCTGCCTCCTTTCTCCCAGCATTCAGTTTAGTTTTCCCTGCTTAGCTCTGTTCTACCCTATCAAGCCAAGCCAGTTTTCTTTATTCATTAATGGTAATCACAGCATACAGAGGGGGAATCCCACATCACCTTCTCTTTTCTGTTTAAATAAAAAGAAAGGTTTTAAAATTACATATAACAAAACAGTTATCAAGTAAGAATTATAGTTACAATATTTATATCTATTTTATCTTTTATTATGACTAAGGAAAACTATAACTATAAATTCTTCAACTCCATCAAAGACTCCAGAAGGATATATTACCTAAGTAAACAGGAAGTGCATTGTAAGCAACTTCCAAAATTCTAGAATTGACAGAGACAGCTTGCTGCCTGGACAGTCACCCAAAGTTCTTCTGTACCATTAGGGCATCCATTTTCAGCCTACTGACCCATAGTATCCTGCAGACTTTTCCACGAAGCAGGAAATTTCAAAGACAGTTCTTCCTATATTGGCAGCTTCTCAATCACTTTCTTCTGTGTCCTGCAGAATGTCTGGCAGACTCTTTCATGAAGCAGGAACCCTGAAGAACAGTCTCACCTTTAGGCAAGTTCAGCAGTCATTTCTCTGTAGGTCCTGCATGTCCAGTACATACAGCATACCATCAAGCAGTCCAGGCAAGAGCAGTTTCTTGCCCAAATTGCTAACCAACTAAATAAGAAGCCTCTTCAATGCCCATCTTTCTCTTGAAGTAATTGGTGCTGCCAGAAGCAGATGTTTCCCAATGTCATGAAAGGTCCTAAGTTCTTAAAACATTTTAAATGTCATATTCTGAAGGTCTTTGAAATATTTGAAGAATACGTAACTGAAATATATCTCTATATATCTAGAAAGCCTAACTAACATGACTACAAGCTTGAGTGTTATAGATGATTATCTATAACCTATATTTCTTAATTATGCATTACATTTTTAAACACAATACCATAATCAAGAACAGAAATACATATATACAGTATAACAAAACTGACCTTAAATTTATATCAATAAACCAGAATCCATACCAATGCAAATCTCTATAGCATATCCCACTTTAAATGTAAACAAACATTTATAAACAATATTTGGGAATATGGACATAGTTCTGTCCAAACTGCTTCCTCTTTTTGTTGGACAAAGTAATTTTAGGGGGTGTTCCCAGTGAGTGACCTCTCAGGGGGTCTTGGTGGATCAAACTACATTAGCCTGGAATGAATCCACAGGTTCTCATCCTCTGTGGAAACATAAGAAGAACCTCTTTTTCAAAGCAGCATATCCTTAGACCCAAATTTGAAAATCATGATACCTTTAGAACATATATGCTGATTTAGCTTAGCAGCCCATACAATGAAATGTCTCTCTGTACTTAGCTCCTTCACAGTCAAAACATTCAAAGGAAACACAATAATATACATAATCCAGACTCTATGAGCATATTCCATCTTTAAGTGGCTTATTGTTCTTTAATCCTTTTAATCTATGACTTTCTGTACTCTGTCTCTTTAAAGACTTTACCTTTTTAAAAAATCATTTACTTCTTTTTATAACTCTCTATACTCTTTCTTCTCTCTCCCAAGCCTACATACATTTTTTAAATACAATGTGTCTCATTTAGAGATCCCTTTCATCTGAATTTGTGTTTATTGTGTATTTATAATTATTTTCTGACCAGGACTGCTTCTTAAAATGCTAAGATCTTCTTAAAAACCTAAGCTGCAGCATTACTAGGGTATATACAATACTTCCTGCTTGCTCTGCACAGTCCAACATGATGGAAGTCCATTCACCATCTCTGCAAGCCATGCACATTGCCCCAGTTCCAAGTATGCAGTGGCTCTATGTTAAGCCATTAAACAATTGTAGCACTCTGCTCACAAAACCCATTTAAATGCTTGATAGCTGGACCTCCTGAAAGAGTCAGAGGTCATGCTGGCAGCACGGCCCAGAAAGTCAGCATTTAAAAAAGGGCATGGCTTTTTTCTGCTACCAACGAGTTAGGAAAACCTCTCTTAAAGGAGCTGTGGCATGCCACCAGTAAACAGCAAGAAGCTATGTTAAACTCTGTATTTTTTGTGTCTAGAATTCCTTTTCAAGCCCTCTCAAGTTTTAAGTGGACTTTAGTCAACCATGTTGGCACCAATTTGTTGAAAGAGGCCACTTGGCGTTGTGTGAATCTTCTGCTTATAAATATGGATGTGTTCCACTTGTCTTCTTTGTATTTACTGAAGTCAGTGGAGAGCAATGAGTTCTCTAACCAGATGTTAGGAACAGTTGGGAGACTCCAGTGAATGATGGACATTGATCTAGGACCTCATCAAAAGCAACAAGTGATCTTATCTGTTCACTAATCTTTATATACTCCATCATTTTGTTATTGTTGAGGGTTGTTTTATTATTTTACAATCATCATTTACTTTACTTTTTGAGAATTTTTTGATCTGTCATCAGTAACTTACTAAAAATCATTTCTTTCTTGAAATATTAACTTTACAGTTTAAAAAGTCTCACTCCAGTTTATGATAGACAAGTACAGAATTATAGTGAATGCTTAACTCTATGGAGGAATCCAGAGGGAGCCCCTGAATACTTTCTGTTTGTTTGTTTAGTTGAAACCTGTTCTCACTGTGTACCTTTGGCTGTCCTGGAAATCTCTACATAGACCAGGCTGACTTAGAAATCACAGAGTTTAACTTGTCTCTGCCTCTAAATGGTTAGCAGACTCCGCAAGGAGCTTCTTCAATGCCCATCATTCCCTTGAAGTAAACTGGTGCTGCCAATGAATGGCAGAGACTTTTATCAGTAGCTAAATGTGATTGTGATAGGTCTGATAACCTGAGTTCATCTTATGGAAGACATGGTTTCTCTGTGTAGGCCTAGCTGTCCTGGAACTCACTCTGTAGACCAAGGTGTCCTTGAACTCAAAGAGATCTGCCTGCCTCTGCCTTATCAGTGCTGGGATTAAAGATTTGCACCACCACACTTTGCTTAGGTTTTTAAGATATATCTTAAGGCAGTACCCATGGATTATTTTTTTATAAAGTCTAGACCCTTTTTTAGATATGTCTTTATTAACATGTTAAAGTGGCAAGTCATTAACAGTGTGGAACAAACAATTTATATTTAGTCTCTTTATCAGTAAGAGATTATTCTATGAGCTGTTGCTTTAGTAGCCACATTATATAATAAGCTAATAACCTATTCTATTTCAGGTGTTATATTTTTTAGAATTAACTGAGAGTTTCCAGAAAGGAACTTAAAAAGCACAGCCAAATACTCAGTAGTGAAAAAAGATAAGAGCATTTTTAAGTTTCAAACCCTGAACAAACAGCTAAGGTCCCTATTTAACCTATCAAAGGTGGACCTGACTACCAGGTTCTCCCAGCATCCTTCAGTCCCTACCTGTTACAGGGTTATGGATGCCATACTGTACCCTTTACCCTGAACTCTCCAGCCCAATGGTTCAGCTGCCTTTTCTCCAGAGGCTTTTCTGTATTTAATCCAGACATTTTGGCCACCAACTCTTCTTTTGGACCTATATCCTCCAAGATTTACACCACCACACCTGGCTTAGGATTTTAAGATGTAACTTTAGGCAATAACCTTTGAGTATATTTATAAAGTCTTGATAAAGGGACTCTCTGCAAAATGGATCTTTGGTAACATGTTAATGTGACATGCCAATTATTAACAGTATGAAATGAACAAAGTTTTGTGGTACAAAAATAATAGTTTTAAAATGATGTTTTAATAATAAAAAAAGATAAAATTTCTTATTTTGCTTATGTTCCTACCAGATTATTGACTAAATGCATAATTTGGTCTAGCAACCAGCTATTAAATATACCTGATTTTAAGCAAACTATTTTTTTGTTTTTAGTTAATTGCATTAGGCAAAATTTTGACAACATATATAGAAGAGCAAAACTCATCTTTTTAAAAGAATCATGTCATGTTTATTCTTAGTGTGACTGCAAACTTAGTTTGAGCACATTAAAGGATTTGATCATTTATATGGTGATTCTGTTGACCATTAATTTACTTGTCTTAATTATCTTTAATAGTTTATAAGGTAGTAAGTAGCTTTTATAAGAGTAGAACTTTACAGTTTTAGACATGCATCTCTGAGTTAATTTTTGTTAACTTGAGCTTAACTTTATAACCCTAGGGATTAATCATTGTACAAAATCCATTCTAATCTAAAATATTTTTGAGAGTTGTTGTTGCTTCCAAAACTTAAAAAGAAGATATAAAAATAAACAGAGGATTCATTAGGACTAAGAAATTTTATAGGTACTACCCTTTACAATAACAATCATAGTTACTCCTGGCTTCTACTAGACAGGTTTTTCCTGCCAATATTTTCTAGAGATGGAGGTGCCAGTGGTTCTGTGTTACTGTCATGCTTCAGTAAGATTGGATTTATTTATTTATTATTATTTTTAAGGCAAGGAAGCTGAGGTGAAGGAGCACATCAAGCCTTTTTCCAACTCTTGTCCCACTTCCGTTTCTATCTCCAAACTCCTCATCTTCCATCCATTCCTGCTTTCTGTTAACTAGACTCCAGGCTCAAGTACCTCATTCCAAAGGCTTCCTTCTACTCTGTCCTTTCCACAATCACTCCTTCTGCGACATTCTTTACCTCTCTCACTAGGTCACTTTCTACTATTAGGGCATCTCTGTCCTTTATGTACTAATTTATATATGAAGTCAGTCAATGTTGAACCTCAGTCTTCTTTAAAGATGCCCATTTTGGATGAGAATATGTAAATGGTTCCAGAGCTATCAATTGTGACTATAAAACTCTAATACTTTCTAGTCCTTCCAAAAGTCTATCATGCAAATTTAAATCAACAGAGTTAGTTAAAATAGTCAATGGCAGCCACGTGTGGTGGTGCATGCTGTTAATTCCAACACTCAAGAGGCAGATGCAGGTTGATCTTTGTGAGTTCCAGGGCAGACTCTAGAAAAGGGATAAATTGACAAATCAGATTTCAATGTAACTTTTTAACTATTCCTTTACAGTGCTTTGCATTGAGTGCTCTCAATTGAAGGAACTCACTTGGCAATGGCTACAATCAACCACTCAAGTCTCCTGGTGAATACTTGGATTGAAAAAGGTCTAATATTTAAAACGTAAGCTTTGAAGCCCCAAGGAAACCTTTTAGTGTATTAGAAGGTGTTTTAAGGTGTGTAAAGGCACATTTATGTAAGGTCTGAGCACGTGAAAGCTTAAGGGGTAATGAAGTGATTTAACGTATATGAAAAGAATGAAAAACGCTTCAGCTCTTTCTCTTCCTGTCTTAGAGGTTTAGCATTGATCAGTGGAGTTCTGACAAGCCATTAACCTAGCTCTGGCGATGCGCTCCTTCTATTATCAAGGTCACAAGCTCAAGACTTTAAATTCTCCTTGATTGTTTTCTAAGTATAGACTTAAAAGTGTTTCTCATTGTGCTAAAAACCACTGTCTGGTGTGTATACACCCAGTCTTCTGGACTGCTTTTCCTGGTCTGTAAACATACTGAAAATCATGGTCAAGTGAGCATTTGCCCTTCATCTCTGAAGGTTCCTGTCCTCCCTGAGCTCACTTTAAAGGGTGTTCATGTTTCTAACCCAGAATCATTTCTGGGTCCCCAATCTTTTTCTGTGACAGAAAAGCTTGAGTGTACTGCTCTTTTCATGTGTGGATTTTAGTGCAGATTACAGAGAGAGTGACAATGCTAAGACATTTAACTCTTGCACCTCATTTTATAAACTTAAATTCTTGTAAGTTTCAGGGAACAGGCTTGAATTCACTGCGGACAAGTCAAAATGGCCTTGTTTATAAAATGAGGTACAAGTTTGAAACATTTTAGCATTACCACTGTTTGTAATCTGTGCTGAGAACCTCTTCCCTTTTCCCTGGTCTTAGGACTCCCCTCACCAAGCAATCACGACCGTGAACCTAAAGGTTTCAAAGGTACACCTAAGAAAAAAAATTTCCTTAATCTCCTTAACATTGTGTTCTGCTCCTAATATATATCTGTTCCAGAAGATTTCCAAGTAATTAAAGACTGCAGACTGCTCCAAAAACTGCCTGCATGTCTGTAATTCCAAATGGTCCTGCAGAACATGCACAATGAGTGAAACAACCTCTTCTTCTCAGATTTGGCCAACATTCCAGCTTTTTGGGTCCCCTGATATGATGCTCCAATGCCAGGAAGAGGTAGTCATAAATGATTTCTGTGTTAGTTTGATAGAAAATGGCCCCAAAGGGAATGACACCATTAACAGGTATGGCTTTATTGGAGTAGGTGTGGCCTTCTTCCTCCTTCTTGGAGGAAGTTTGTCATTATAGAGGTGGGCTTGAGGTCGCATATGCTCCAAGTATAGCCAAGGGTCTGAGACCATTTTCTGTTGCCTTCTGATCAAAATGTAACTAGCACCTGTCTGCATTCATACCACCATGTTCCCCACCATTTTGACAACAGACCAAACCTCTGAAAGTATACATACACCACCACCTCAAATAAATATTTTCATTTATAAGAGATGCTGTGGTCATGGTGTCTCTTCACAGGAATAGAAACCCTTAGTAAGACCATTACATCACCCCTTATCATTCATTTATTGTCAGCAAAAGTCTGGGATGTTACTCAAGTTTGGAGCAAAAGGCTGAGTTGCCTATTTAACATATGAAAGCTGGACGTAGACACCAGGTTCTATAGTCCCTACAGGGTATGGCTGGAATTTCCTGTCCTCTACCCTGAACTTTCCAGCCCAAGGGCAGGACTGCCTTTCCCCCAGAGGGAATTCCCTATAAAATTCAGACCTATTGGCTACCTGCACCTTTTTTACCTTTGGTCTCTTGGCTGCTGTTCCTGGACCCCCCTCCTTTCTACCTTTCTTCCCCTCCCCCTCTCTACACATGGCCTTCTCGGTGTGATCATGTATACTCTGGACTCTCACTATGCTCTCCCATATAGCAATAATAAACTTTCTCCTTCACCACACTTAGGAGCAGTCACGTTCTTTCCCGTCCTTTTTATTTCCTTTTTTAAAATTCATTTATACCCAATGATGTAAGTCAAAACTATTTATTTTCTCTGTTACCTTATTTACAATGAAAATTAAGCATTCCTTTAAACACTAACTAAAGGATTAAGAGGAGAGAACAATATTTGAATAATGAATGACTAATAACTTCTGGAAATTAAACTGCCTTGGCTTAGTACTGTAAGCCCTGGTTGTGGCTGTTTTGTATGAGAAGTTGGGCTTGTTTTCATTTTTTCTTCCATGAAGGGACCATTGATTTTTTTTGTGTTATTCTTTCTATTAGAGAAAAAGAAAAATCATTTCCCATCAAGAGACCTTTAATATTGAGTTATTCCCACTATGAGGGAAAAACAAGAATAACAAAAAAAACTTTGAACAAATATCAAGCAAACATATAACAAGGAAATTCAACGTCCTGGACCATCCGAGTGACCTCATGCTGCAGCATGTGTCCAGCAGAAATTCTCTCTCCATTAAAAAAAAAATTTGACAGGGACTTTATTACCCAAGTCCAGCTCTGACTGGGTTTAAATTAAAAAAAAAAAAAAAGAGGTGTGGGGATTACCTGAGCCAGAAATCATATCGTGTGCCAGACTGAACATGGCAGTCACACATTAGCATGGCTTTAAGGAATCCTCAGTGGAAGGCCTGCAGTCAGGGCACAGGATGAAATTCCTCCCCACAGCAGTGGAACACAGCAATAAAGCAGCAGGACACGGACTCTTCATGCCATTGTCACTGCTGTTAGCTGCTGCTTCAGCACCGTCACGGATTCCAGACAGAGATGTCAAAAGTGGATTGTAGACTTAGGGACAAAGGCCAGGGTGCCATAGTCCCACGTGGACTCTGGGACACCAGGCTCAAAATGCTGGAGTGGCAGTGGCTGCATGTCTTTTCCTTTTGCTCTTTTGAGAAAGGGTCTCACTTATAACCCAGACTTGACTAAATCTCACAGAGGTCTCCTGCAACAGTGTCCTCAGTGTAGAGTACAATTGTGTGACACCAGGCTTCTGTTTATTTCATTAATAAATGTGCGGAATGAATAGAAGTCGGGCACGGAGGTGCAGGCCTTTAATCTGAGCTCTCTGCAGCAGAGGCAAACTGATCTTTATTATTTTTAGGCTAGCCTGGTCTGCATAGTGAGGTCCTGTACAGCCAGGGCTACAGAGTGAGACCCTGACAAAGAAAATGAAACACTAGGAGCATGATGTAAAAATAAGTATTCTTAGATTGGTTTACGTATTTTCACTAATGATGCAGAATTGGCAGAAAAACAAATCTGTAGACCCAGTATGTCAAGTGAGCAGTAAAATATGTATAATTTCGTCATCAGAGTCTGAGGCGCTACAGTAAATATGACGTGAGAAGTAACAAGCTCACTCTGACCCCATAGGGTTTAGTTCTCTAAATCCTGTATTTACACTGATGGGCCTTTCCCACAGAATAACGGTTAAAGAGTACAGATTAGTGCACTTTTTTTTTTTAAATCAAACTTTCTTTTTACAAAAATGAAGATCATAGCCCGTTTTCCACCCCTGGCCTGAGATACGATTAACCCAGAAAGTGGCCGATTTCCTTTGTCCTTTCCCAGTTTCATAGCAAAACCTCACTAATGCCCCAGAAAAGAGCCCTACTGAGTGCAGGGATTGTTCAGGGAAGACTTTGCAGTCCAGCCCCAAGTTCTGCTGCAATGCCAGTCTCTGCAGGTCTGGGGTGGAAGCCAGGGCTGGGAACCATCGTGCTGAGTCCGTCCACAACACTTTGTCTCTAAGGACGCCGCTCCTGGCACTCAGGCCTCGGTAGCCAATCAGGACCTCCAGATGGACTGCCAGTCAGGATGGGAAGGGCACTTCCGGTTCTCAGGCTGCAAGCACCTTGTCTCCAGATTGAGAAAGGTTCTACTGTTCCGTGTGCAGCGCTGTGATCCGCTGCTCGGAGCCCGGAGCCGTGAGGAGAGCGGGGCGAGCTCGGAACCCGCCATGGTGAGCGAGGGCCGCCGTCCCCACGCGGGAGGAGCCGTGGGATCCGGTGTGGGGTCCTCCCGGGGCTGTGGGAACCGGCGGTGGCCGGAGTGATTCCCTTTGGTCCCCTGAGGTCCCTGCGACTCCCGTGGTGAAGCGGGACCTCTGAGTGATTCGCTCTGCTGCACCCGCAGAGCATGGAGGAACCTGAGCTTTTGTGTGGGAACGTCCTTGTTACCGTGCAGGACGTCCGTTGTTATCAGTCAGATTTGTGACTCTCCATGGTTGCTGAACTGAAGACTTTCGGTCTTAATTTGTTAAAATAGTTAAATCAGCGGTGGTGGTGCATGCGTTTAAACCCAGTGCTTGGGAAGCAGAGGTCAGCCTGGTCTATAGAGCGCGTTCCAGGACAGCCAGGGCTACAGAGAGACATCCTGTCTGGAAAAAAAAGGTAAATAAAGTTTCAAACTTTTGTAGCCTTGTGTGAAACATCTACCTAGGTAGAATGCAGCTTCCAGATGGCGTCATCTACAACAGCCACACTTAAGCACAGCAAGAGACTGATGCCTTCATTGCTTCCAGCAAACCTGATCCAAGGTTTTCCAGATTCTCTGAATGAATTGGGTAGGAAGGAAATTGAGGGATAATGCCATGCACTCAGAGAAAAGATGTTGATTTAAACCTAAGTTTGGAGGTCTTGAATTGTTTAATTTCTTCTTAGGTGGGGCAGGAAAGGTTATATTAAGGAAGCCTGTAACCAGCCAGAGAAGTTGACTCCCGCTATTTGGAGGAAATAGTTTTTCCTTTTGTTTGTCTCTCTGTCTCTTTTTCTCTGTCTTCTTGTCTTCCTCTCTCTGTTTTCCTTAATGTCTTTCACTCTTCCTTTAGAGCTCTTTCTTCATATATTGTATTCCTGTCATGGTTTATATTTTCTCAGCATCCTCCAGCTCCTATCTTTGAATGGTTGGCCCCAATTAGTGGAAGTAATTGAGTAAAATTAGGTCTGCCCTTCTGGGAGTAGATGTGTCTTGTTGATTTAGGTGTGTCACTGAAGGTGGGCTTTGAGGGTTCAGAAACCCAGTGCAAGACAATTAATTGTCTCTTCCTGCCTGCTGCCTGCCTGCGTATCAGGTTTTAACCCTCAGCCCCATGCCTGCCCACTGTGATGCTTCTTTTCAAGATGAGAATGGACTAACCCTCTGTCATTGTAATCAATCCCAAAGTTAAAAGCCTTCCATTATAAGAGAAGCCTTGATGATAGTGCTTCCTCACAGCAAGAGAAGAGTCGGGAAGACAGGTTGTGTAGTATTTTGTTATAGTATCTCTCTGTATTCTGTGCATGTCCTGGGAAATCAGATAAGGGTAAATGAAAGAATAGTGGACTGATTTTATATTTTGAGAGGGGTCTTGGTTACTTGAAAACAATGATTTTTTTTAAGATACTTATTTTATGCATACGAGTGCTCTGTCTACATGTATGTCTTTATTCCAGGTGAGGGCATCAGATCCCACTACAGATGATTGTGAATCACCATGTGGTTGCTGAGAATGGAGCTCTGGATAGCTGGAAAAACTGCCAATGCTCTTAGATGTTGAGCCACCTCTCCAGCCCCATGGACTAGTAACTTGAGAAAGCATTCAGTCTGTGGCATGGTTATCACTAGAAAGTCTTTCACTTCTGTCTTTATTTCTATCTTAACCCATTTTTTATTCATTAGAGATGTCCTGAGGGTCCACATGTTTGTAAGCTTTCTGATTCTTCTACTGTTGTTGATATCCACCTTTAATCATTGGTTGTCTGATAGGATGCAGGGTTTATTTCAGTTTTCTTCTATCTGTTGAGACTTGCTTTATGCCTGAATATGTGGTCAGTTATGGAGAAAGATTCATGAGGTGCTTGTTGTGGATCTTCATCAGCGAAGTCTGCTGGAACATGGATTTAAGGCAAGAGAGTCTTTATTAACTGGCTGTTCCTGTATCCCAGCGTAACCCCAAGCCTTTCCCAGGATGAGCTTTTAAGCACAGAAACCATGTTCTGGGTTGACATACTTCAGTTAACAAGAACAATTAGCCAGAAGCAGAACTGCAGACTAAAAAGCAAGGTTAGTACATGTAGAGACTTCCTGTAAATATGCACTTTGATGGATTAGGCCTTTGTTTTCTTTTGGCTGATGGTACTTCCTATATGCAGAATTCTTCAGCCTGAGTGGCACTTCCCTCATGGGTTCAGTTGTGCTAGGGTCTGGGGGTCTACTAGGGACTTTGGCCTGTTACATTTCCCACTGAACTGAGTTTATGAGTCAAATCATGGACTCATCCTGTTTTAGTTAAGATGCAGGGTTCCATGATTAATCCAATCAGAATGAGAATTAAGTGCCCAGTCAGTGCTGATTGCAGGGTAGTTAGACAGTGGGACAAGGAGAACAGAAACTGGTTTCAGGTATTTCCCCAACCTTGGCAATATCTTTTTAAATTACTCCTGATCAATTAGCATGGGAACAACAGGTTATTTTCCAAAGCCTTACATAGTCTCTTTTATCTCATGAGAAGTAAGTTTTCAGTAAGATCATTTTTATAAGGGAATTTGACTGTTGTTTTAACTCAAAACTGGAACCTTTTAATATCATCATCTTCTGATCAAACTGTCTACTTAGCATGGAAATCATCATAAGAGGCACATGTACTCTAACTATTGGCCCATGCCCACCAAGCAGTCCTAGGGACTCAATAATCTTGTTTTTATCTTGATGAATTAACCTATAAAGCAGAGCATTAATTTGGGCTACCTCTAGTCACAGTGAGTTTTGTCTGTCAATGGGCTGACAGCCAGTTCCTAGCCCTATGTAGCAGGCAGGGGCCAGGTGTCTAAACATTCCAACAGTCCTGGCTTATGTCTGGCTGGGAATGGTGAGGCCCATCCGCAGGGTCCCTTCCTGTGGCCTAGGGCCCGATTGTAAGTATTTTCTATTTACCATAGGCCTGAATCTTTTAATGAAGTTATTTTAGGAAGCTTCAGTTTCACAAAACTGAGATTTTGTAATAGAAAATTCCCTTTTCTTCTGGCAACCAGGGGCACAGCTACAGGGCATGCATAGAATCGTAAATTCTGTATTTTTGTCTCAAAAGATAAAGCCCCGTGTCTTTTCTTTCCATAATACAACCAGGTATTTAAAGTGGGCATCAGTGAACAGAAGTCAGAATGAATATGGGCTGCTGGTCTGTAGTTACATTGGGTAATAACTTTTCCTGACATTCTTAGTTCCCTGGTCCAGGCCTAAAAGCAGTCCCCACTGGAGCATGACCCTGTACTCATACCAAATGTTAGACCCTGTAGGAGATAGAGGGATGGGGAGTGGAAAGGCTTGGGGATCGGTGAAGTCTAATCATAATGGGCCCGTAGTCCAGAGACCGTCCATTTGGCAGCAAATGTGGCTTCTGCCTTCTTGCTCTGGGTGATGTGGGTCCATAGTGTCATGCCAGCTCCCTTCACTGCTTTAGGAGGGGAGAGAATCATCTTTTACTGTCCTTGCCAGGTTAGTTCCAGTGTCATTTGGCTACTTGCTTGACCCAGACTGGTCAAAGGGAAACAGGTGGGATTCTCGGAGGTCAGCTGGGTCTCTATGGTAGTCCAGTGAGTGACCATTATGAAGGACCGGAGTGCCTGTAGTGACTGAAAAGTCCCCCCCCCCTCGCAAACCTCTCCACTGATGCAATAACCCAAACCAGACCACATCAAACCAAATTAGAAAAAGCCTAGGTTTATTTATTTTACCATGGTGTCTCAGACATTAAGTGATCATGGTATAGCACCAGAATATCAATTTTCTCCACCTGGTTCCTAAATATCAAGGGCCCCACTGGTTTGGTGGGGAGCCAGGTCAGAAGCCCAGCAGTGGAGGGCAGCAATTTGTATAGGAAGCCAAATAGCCGGGGGGAGGAGGGTGCAAGATTTTTTTTCTTTTCTTTTCTTTTTTTCTTTCTTTCTTTTGTTTTTTTTTTTTTTGAGGCAGGGTTTTTCTGAAACAGCTCTGGCTGTCCTGGAACTCACTGTGTAGACCAGGCTGGCCTTAAACTCTGTCTCCCCAGTGCTGGGATTAAAGATGTATGCTACCACCGCCTGGCAGGGGTCAGGGCAAGATTTTTTTTCCCAGTGCTGTGAAGCCCTCTTTCTAGATCATACTGGGGCACGCCAGACAGTGTAAGTATAGTGACCATCCATGTGTATGGTGGAGGGTGGGCTTTCCTTTTCCTCATCCTAGAGCCTAGTTCAGATTGATCAGTGCTGCTCTCTGGGCTGAGGTTCGGGATGTGCGTCCTTATTTTTTCAGTTAACGGAACTGCTACAGCTCCCATGTACCTGGTTTCATCTTTCATCTCTGACAGTCGTGGACGAGCACCTGTGTCATCACATGAGGGCAGCCTCAGCCATGTTGTGGTGTGCTGTGAGGATAAGATCTTGACCCAGAGTTAACTTATTTGTTTTTTTGTTTTGTTTTGCATTAAACTCACTTTAGCCGCCATTGCTCTTAGACGGCTACAAGGTTCAATCACTGGGACATGCACACCATAGCACACTGCCATGACCCCAAAGTTGGGGTTAAAACCCCTTTTGTTTTGTGGTTTTTGGACAAACAGATGAAAAGGTTTAGAGACACCTGGAAATTCTATGCATGGAGTGGAAATCAGACCTGTTTTTAAAGCCTTAAATGCGTTTTGTTGAGTCTCAATCCACATTTGGGCTCAGGGCCCAGTTTGTGCTGGTGTATAGGGGCCTTGCCGTTTCCACAGACTTTGGTATCCAGAGGCAACAATATCCAGCGGCACCTGGGAACTGTCTCGCCCATTTCTTAGTGTTTGGGGTTGGCATCTGAGGCTGGCAGCAGTCCTGCTCTGAGACAGGCTCCTTTGTCTCCCCCTTCAGTTGGTAGCCAGATACGCAGCTTCTACAAAATTGGGCTTTCTTAGCTAACATTTTGTAGCCAAAAGTCTGTAAACTCTCAGGAGTCCCTCTGTGGTCTTTATAATCTGTTTTCCCAGGAAACCTGTAGGAGGGGAAGTCACCCTGCTTTCAGTGTCCTTAACGCCAGGGGCAACCTGGACCAGGTTAGTTGCCGACTATAACCTCCCACTGGATCAGTCCAATTACAAACAAAGATGGTTGATGCAACACTGCCAATGGGAGGATGGCGAATGCATCTTCCAGATCCAAGCCAGTACACATGCTTCCCTGGAAGAAACAGACTCATGAGAATTAGCAGCACCAGGTTTCCTCATAGGCAGGAGCCACGTGCTCCAGTGTGACTGGCAGGCCAGGATGCTGGTCTCACCAACCAGGCAATATGAACTTCATTTACCCATTTTGTTTCCAGGGTATTTAGTATTATTTATCGTTTGATTGGAGGCCTAACTTTCAGCTAGGAGATAGTCTTCTGACAGAAGGTAGGATACCAACATTTTTGCTCAGTATCTCTGAGTCTAACCTCACATCATTACCAGAGAAGGTGAAGGTGGCTTTCAGTTTGTGCAGAAGTTTTTGTCCCAATAGGTTGTTGTTGTTGTTGTCAAACACCTTTTGAACTACCTCCAGCAACTGGGACCTTCTTTTACTTTAAAACACTTTAAACTTGTATAACATTTTTCTAATACCCTGGCTAACTGGGTAACAAATGAAATCTCTTTAGCCACTGTCTTTAATCTTTCTAAAAAGTACTTAGTGAAATTTCTTGAATGTCCTTGGAAAGAAGGGAGTGTGTGTTCTTTCCAGGCTGTGCTGCCTGGCACCAGTTCCCTGCCCACCACAGGGGCAGTGTTTTTGCTTTTTTCAAAGAGAGCGGTGGGCTTCAGAGAACACTGATTGAAAAGGAGATGGAAATGGTGAAATAGAAAATAGTGAAACTTAACCTTTTCCTTTTGGTTCAGTCCAGGAGAAGTTTTCTCCTTCCCTGGAACTACTTAGAGCAGGCACAAAATGGAGGGAATGCTCACCTGGAAACTAGTTCCCCACCCTGTGTGCGTTGTTCTTAGGTGGTTGTGAGTTGTGGGTGTAGCCTAAT
The DNA here is from genome assembly GCA_004026605.1 of Ondatra zibethicus. Lineage (NCBI taxonomy): Eukaryota > Metazoa > Chordata > Mammalia > Rodentia > Cricetidae > Ondatra > Ondatra zibethicus. Next base: position 190,712 of record PVIU01000733.1, read on the forward strand.
GGCCTGGTGCCTCCCCCTCCTCCCAGGAACTAAGCTGTGTGAGAGCAGGAGTCTAGCAGCAGTAAAATAAGCGCTTCCGCGCCTAGAGTGGAATAGGGGAGGGTTTGGGTGAAATGTCCTCTAAATATCACTTAGGTCCATTTGGTTTATAATGTCTGGTAACTTCAGTATTTCTGCTTAGCTTTCGTCTGGGCGGCTTGTCCATGGGAGAGACTTGGGTATTGACATCTCCCACTATCAGTACATGAGGGTCAATATTTGATTTGAGCTGTAGCAATGTTTCTTTTACTTATGAAGGGGCTCTGTGTTTGGGGAATAGATGTTAGAAATGCATTGATTGAGGAAGCTAGCGCTGACAAGTTATACACACCACACTCTAATGTTAATGGAAGGGCCATGAGTTCCTCTTGCCAGAGATAGGGAGAATTACTCCCATTTTGTAGTCAGGACTTTCTCCAACCCATTGAGGAAATGGGGGCTTCTGTTTAAATTCTTGACCTTGGGAAAAGGATTTTCTCCAAGGACCAGATATTCCATTATACAGTATTGCATAGTTTATCTAAATAGCTAAAGTTTAAAATAAGCAAAGACTAAGATAGAAAGATAGTACTGTGAACCTGAGTAGACCTTAGGAATTTATAAATTTTGATTTTTTTTGTTTTGTTTTTTGTTTTTCGAGACAGGGCTTCTCTGTAGCTTTGGAGCCTGTCCTGGAACTCGCTCTTGTAGCCCAGGCTGGTCTTGAACTCACAGTGATCCACCTGCCTCTGCCTCCCGAGTGCTGGGATTAAAGGCATGCGCTACCACCGCCCGGCAAATTTTGGTTTTGAAGTATACCTTTTTTATCAAACAGATCATATTTATCAAATATACCTTATTCATCAAGCATATGTTACTTATCAAACTTTTTCTAGCAGCTTGGTGTTAGCTTGTGTGGGAGCAGACAGAGTAATAATTTTATATGGTTCCACAGTGGCACAGATTGTTTCCAAAGAATTATTTTGTTTAAAGAGGCTCCATTGTATACACCCTCATTCTCCAGTGAAGTCCACACAAAATTTCCCAAAGGAAAATTCATAAGGGAAGTAGAGTCCTGTCTTTCCATTGATGAGCCCTTTCTACAGAATAATATGGTTAAAGAGACCACAGATTTCTGGTGCATTATTAATCGCAGGCTGATTCCCAGATCTGCTTCAGGGTAATAAAAAGAAAGCTTCAGAGTAGCAAAGGTTTAGGAAAAAAAAAATCTTATCTATTGAAAAAGCCCTTTATGAAAAAAACAGGCTCATATGATCTGAAAGTAACTTTCTTTATTACTTTTTCTTAAAAAATTCTCTTTCAGAAAACCCCTAGCCAATATAAGAACTTTATGTTGAATGTCATATTATATTTCTTAAGTAAACAATAGGGACAGAGCCATTCTATAAACACACAAGAAATCACAAAGTTTTTCTCTCACGCTTTAAAACTTCATATTGATGGTAACTATGACAATGCTCAGTTGTCAGCCAGCTTCCTTGATGTATTATTGTCTGCAAAGCAGGCAGAAAGGCACAGGGCAAGAGACAGTGACCTAGAGAGTGTTCCAAATCTTAAGATATATTTTTCTATTGCATAAATAGTTAGTTAAACCTTAAATTTTATAACATAAAAATAAGTGCAGAAAGTCAGTTATTGAGACAAGGAATTGTGTCTTTATGATGTCTGCCAGGTTCCTTTTGTGAGGGAAAACCTGGCACGAAAGTTATTTCACGCCTGACCTTGGAAGAGTCCTGGAACTCGTCCTCAGAAGAGCACTTTGTCTCCAGGACAACAAGTCTATTTGAATTTGCTGAGGCCTTAGCTAGAAACCTGGCTGGGAAAGTATGTTTTATTCACTAACAGTTTACAGTTTAAGAAGAAGTCATCCTCTGACAACTCACAGACATACTTATGCCCAGAAAGTGTAAAGCACACCGCCAACGGTTGTGGAAAGAACCCCACAGCTGTTCTTGTTAGGGAGGTAAATAAAGTCACTTGAGAACATTACAGACAGGAACAACCAGTCATTCAAGGTTGACAATCCTACGGCTTTGTCAAGTAGGGCTCCCTAACAATGTCTAGTGGCTCGACTTGTTAAATTCTAACTGTCACTACTGTGTATTCTTTTAATGGCCTCCAACAATTTCTTTTTTGAATCAAAGTTTCATTTTACAGAGATGAAAATCATAGCACATTTTCCATAGCTCGCCTGAGGTATGGCTAGCTCAGAAACTGGCAGGTTTCCTTTGTCTTATCTCAGTTTCATAGCAAAACCTGACTAATTCCCCAGAAATGAGTCCTCAGCCCCCTAGAAACTGGTCAGTGTTGTCCTCTTTGTTAATGGTTGCTACCTTTTAAGCTATGGCTATCTTACTGGTCAACAATTGCAACTCTGCCACTACCAACGGAAGCAGCAAGAGCTACAACCTAAGGAAATTGTGTTCCCTTAGGCACTAACTCTTTCAAAGCTACTAAGAAAACTTACCCAAATCTCTGTTCTGATAAAGAACTCATGATTGAAAGGTTGAGGTAGAATCCTGCTTCCTAGAGAGGCGGAATAGCACAGCTCACCTAGCTCACCTCCTCACATCCCCCTTAAAATAATATTCTACATTTTCTCCTTTTTGTCTAAACAGTTGTTTTCATAATTGTAGCTCTATAGTAGAGCTTGAAGTTAGGGATGGCAATGGCTCCAGAAGTTTCTTTATTGTACAGGATTGCTTTGGCTATCCTGGGTTTTTTGTTTCTTCATGTGAAATTGAGTATCAAGGTCTGTGAAGACTCGTGCTTGGATTTTTATGGGGATTGCATTGAATCTGTAGATTGCTTTTGGTAAGATTGCCATTTTTACTGTGTTGATCCTACATATCCAAGAGCATGGGAGATCTTTCCATTTTCTGATATCCTCTTCATTTTATTTCTTCAAAGACTTAAAGTTCTTGTCATACCACCAGCAAAGGAAAGGTAGAAGGCCTATCCATTCTTTGGTAGACTCCAATAAGTTTTGTTCTTGCCGTTGTTGTCTTCTGTCTTGTTAATTCTTTTTACCTAGCCAGAACTCTGAGGTATAGATGCAGAATAAGTGTTCAATCTATAGCTACAGATTTAACTATTAATTGAAATATTTTGGCTATGAAAGTGTATTGTTGGACTCCATTCCTAGGAGGAAGCCAAAGCCCAGTTCCTGGAGGAACTTTTTAAGCTATTATTTGAATAGGTTTAGTTTGGGTTGGAACACTTTTACCAACCCAGAATGGGTATGTACAGAAACTAGCAAGTACGTTTATACTCCCGCAATAAGCCAGATCTTGGTGCAGTTTGTTTTCCTAGAGTTCTTGGTAGTCTTACTCTCTTATCTGTTCCCTTTCCTTCAGAAGGGCTCTCGACTATGTTGTTTGTTGCGGGTATAAGAGCTTGACCCAGAGTTAGTTTGTTTCCTTTCCATTATGCTGCTCTCAGACTGGTGGGCCAGCCAGTGGCTACAGGGTCTAATAATATGGACTGGTATGTCACAAGGCATTTCTATGGCCCCAAAATTTGGGTTAAAAACCCTTTTGCCTGTGTTTTGTGGGGAAACAGATGAAAAGGTTTTGAGACATCTGGAAATTCTGTGGCTGAAGTGGAAATCACAGCTGTTTTGAAAGTGCTAAATGGCTTATATTAAGTCTCAGTTCACATTGTGGACTCGGTGCCCCCCCCTCCCCCGTTTGTGCTGGTGTGTAGAAGCATTGGCATTTCCAGAAACTCCGGAATCCAGAGGCAGCAATACCCAGCTGCACCTAGGAACTCTCGAACATTTTTCATAGTCCTTGGAATTGATATCTGAAGGATGACAGCAATCCTACTTTGAGACAGACTCCTTTTGCTTCCCTTCAACTGGTAGCCAAGGTAGGTAGGCTTCTACAACCTTGGGCTTTCTTAGCCAGTATTTTATTTTATGTTATGTTATTTTATTTATTTATTTATGTTTAGCCAGTATTTTATTTTATTTTATGTTATTTATTTATTTATTTTTAGCCAGTATTTTAGAACCCAAGCTCTGTAACTCTTATAGTCATCCCTCAATGGCCCCTTTTTAATGTGCCCCCCCCGCAAAAAAAATGTGAAAGATGGGTAAGAACTTTGCATTTAATGTGTTTACTTCCTGGGGCAACCTTGTACAGCTGTGTTGTCCACTGCAAGCTCCCTCTGGGTCTGTCCATTTAAAAGCAAATATAGAATAATTCGCCTTTGCCCATGGGAGGCTGAAGAATGCATCTTTCAGGAGAGTGTACACCTGTTTCCCTGGAAGATCAGAGTCAAGAGAATCAGAAGACCCAGGTTTCTTTATAGGTAGGAGAGGCATGTTCCAAGGTGACTGGCAGGGTGCTAGGATGCCTGCTTCTTCAAGATAGACAATATGGACTTCCATTTCCCCCTTTGTTTCCCGGGTCAGTGGGTATTGCTTATCTTTTGATTGGAGGTAGAACTTTCTGCTAGGTTATAGTCTTCTGACAGATGTTAAGATGCCAAAATTTTATTGGGTATCTATAAGTTTCACTGTGTCTCATTATCAGAGAAGGTGAAGTTGGCTGTGAGTTTATGCAAAAGTTCTTTTTTTGAGGTCAGTTTTCATTGGTAAACACCTTTTAAACTACCTCCAGCAACTGAAACCTACTTATACCTTTAATCTTTTTTAGTTTTTGCAACACTTCTCTAATATCTGGGGCAACTGGGTGACAAAGGAAATCTTTGCAGTTGTCTTTAATTTTTCTAAAAAGTTGGACGGAATGAACTTTTGCATTATGGTATGGCTACAAACTTGTGGGGGCCAGGACATGTGTTGGTTTGAATTGAATTGGCCCCCATAGACTCGTGTCTTTGAATGCTTGACCCATAAGGAGTGGCAGTAGGAGCTGTGGCATTGTTGTCATGGTGTAGGCAAACTTGAGGTCTGTGTGTCTCACTCTCCTGCTGCTGTGAATCAAGATATAGAACTCTCAGCTCCTTCTCCAGCACCGTGTCTGCCTGCATGATACTATGCCTCTCTCTCTCTCTCTCTCTCTCTCTCTCTCTCTCTCTCTCTCTCTCTCTCTGATGATAATGGACTAAACCTCTGAAATGTAAGCCAGCCCTAATGAACTGTTTTCCTTTATAAGAGTGGCTGTGGTCATGGTGTCTCTTCACAAACTTCAAATCCTAACTATGAAACCTGGGGACCTGGAATATTTCAGGTTGCCAGCCCCCTAGCAGTTGCCTGACTACTGGACTCCTCTTCCTTCCAAAGGGCTCTGAAACCCCTGGTGTAGAGGTTCGGTCTCTGGATACTCTGTGAGACCTCAACTAATATTTTGGATATTCACCACAGAGGATGCTGGGACATGAGTTCAAACCAATAGAAAGTCTTTATTAGCTGGCTTGGGACTACACTGCTTATTTGGGATCCGAGTATAGCATCAAGTCTTCTTCAGCATGCACCTTTTTTAGTTTTGTTTTGGTTTTTGATACAAGATTTCTCTGTGTAGCCTTGGCTGTCCTGAAACTCACTCTGTAGACCAGGCTAGCTTCGAACTCACAGAGATCTGCCTGCCTCTGCCTCCCGAGTGCTGGCGTGCTTTTAAGCACAAAAACCATGTTCTGGGTTGATATACTTTTGTTAAAAACAACAGTTAGCCAGAAGCAGAGCTATAGAAGCTCAAAAGCACGATTTACAGACTTTCCCATAACTGTGGGCTTAGGTGGATTAGAACTTTGTTTCTATTTTGCCACATGGTGCTGCATATGTGCTGAGTTTTACAGCCTGAACAGCACTTCCATGATGGAGTCAGTTATGCTAAGGTGTAGAGTCCTGTTACAGTGCTGAGATGAAGCGGTGTTTTCTTGTGTTTGGGTGAAATGCAAATGTTTGTTAGGTCCATTTGGTTAATAATATCTGCTAGCTCCAATATTTCTCTGTTTAGTTGTTGTCTGGGTGACCTGTCCATGGGTGAGGGTGGGGTTTTGATGTCTCCCACGATCAGTGTGTGGGGGATAATATTTTATTTAAGCTGTTCCTTTTACAAATGAGGCTGCCCTTTTGTTTGGCAAATAGATGTTAGAAATTGGTGGGCATACTAGATGAGCAATGAGGCCACATTTGCTATTAATTTTTCTAGTGGGATTCACACATGATAGGCAAACAGTCTGCCACCGCATCAGCTCTTATATAGAATTTCCTTGAGTCAGACATGGTGCCCTACACCTTTAATTCCAATACTTGAAAAGCTGAAGCAGGAGGCTTCAGTCTAGACCAGAGCATAGAATGAGACCTGGCTTGAAAGACACAGAATAATTTCCTCATTATAATACCAAGAATTCAGTTGGGCATATTTGCAAGTTCTACAGTGTATCATTGAAAAATAAAATGCAGTTTTCCTAGGCTGACAGAAGGCCAAGTGGTTATGCCTTTTACATGGCTAGACAGTCCATTAGCTAGAGTTAAAAGATTTTAAAACTAATCTGATACTTTCACTTTATTTTTGCTCTTCAAGAAATTGCCATATATTTCTGTATTATACTCTGATTTAGTCAGTGCATTTAAGTAGCTGAGCGCGAGGGCTCACGCCTGTCTTCGTAGTGTTTTTAGAGACAGGTGCAGGAAGTTCAAGACTAACCTCGTCCAAATGGTGAGTTCCAGGCCAGCCGGAGTTACAAAGAGCTGTTGTGGAAAGAAGCCCTCCAAAAGCAGAAATACGTTTAAGAGTAGGAGTGAGACCATCTGTGAGTTAGGATTTGACCAAATAGTGCTGATGAGGTGGCTCCATTGAGAAGAGCTCCGTATGCAAGCCCGATGACCACAGTTTACTCCTAAGAACCCTTGGTGAAAGGAGAAACTGGCTTCAAACTGTCACTATGGCACTCTTGTGCCTGCCCCGACACACGTATTACATACGTTCATCACGCTAATATATACAATACTAATTTTTTAATTGTCTAGATAGGAAAAAAAGAATATCTTTTTGTATTGTGATGGGATTAAGATGTCAAATCTATGTATGGTATGTATTAATAAACAGATAATTCTTGTAATGAAAATGTAGTGCCCTTATGTGGCATTATTTCTCCTAAAGCTCCCTTTAATCAGTTGGAACTAAAATAGTTCACTATAGAGAGAATTTGTTTTATTTTTTAAGATTAGATCTTCAATGGCTAAGGCTGACATTGAACACCCAGTTCTCCTGCTTCCAACTCCCTGTTCATAAGATTGTGGATGTCAGGTATCCATGCCTAGCCGACAGACACCTTCATGAAAGGCTTTATTTTAGTGAGACCTCTGTTGTGTAGGCTGTAGTCTTTAGCCACATACTCAAAATTTAATTTTAGAGCCATTCATAAGCATATAGTGATGTGATCAACGTAACTGGACAAGCAAAGGCTGTTTATTTGATCCTATGGATTCTTGCTTCTGGACAGTAAGTTCCTGTTTCATTTAGATACAGCCATTTCTGGGGTATACTACAAGTCTTCTTCCTCCAAAATAAACATGTACATGTCTTCTGGTAATAACAATCACAAGGTGAAGGCACTATACTGAAAGTTCCCACGGGCTATAACGATGTCTCACGTAATTGTGCACGTAGAGCTTGCAGAAGACAGTTCAGTTTCCATACCCAGGTTGACATTTCTTTTAAGTATGAATGGAATCAATACCTGTTCCATATGTATGGCCTTTCATAACTCTCTTGTAACATGTATCCCAAACCCTTTGTTCTTCTTTTTCCTGGAGTATTCTTATATGATTCTTTTTGTGTTCTTGTTTCTTGAGGTGGTAGGGTCTCATATACCTCTGGCTGGCCACAAACTCTCTATGTCCCCAAGAATGACCTTGAACTTCTGATCCTTCTACCGCCACTTTTCAAGAAATGGGCTTACAGATATCCTGGTCCTTGCCCCTTTAAGGAATAGGAATTGAACTGAAGGCTCGATGCATGCTGTGCCACCAACTGAGCCACATCTTTAGGCCCTTTAATTGTTTTCATTTTAGTAGGACTTAGTTTGAATTTTTCTATGTATGAATGTTTTGCCTGCTTTTATGCCTGTGTACAGTGTGTGTGCCTGGTGCCCAAAAGAGACCAGAAAAGAGTCAGATCCCCTAGAAGTGGAGTTAAAGGTGGTTGTGAGCCACCATGGGGTTGCTGGGAACCAAACCCAGGTCCTTTGGAGGAGCATGAAGTGTTGGTAACCACTGAGCTACTTGTTTGGCCCAAAGTGTTCTGAATCTAATCACCCCAAATTCTCTAGTTCTCCAGACATTTGTTTCATTCAGCAGTCTGATCTTTCTTCTTTTGTAAGTTAATGTTTTATGGTATATGTGTGGGTGTTTTGTCTGCCTGTGTGTTCATGTACCACATGCCTGTCTGCAGTCTGAGAATGCCAGAAGGGGGCACTGAGTCCTTTGGAACTGGAGTTAATGATCACCGAGTCACTATGAGGTTTCAAGGAATCATACCGAATCCTCTAGAAGAACAGGCAGTGCTCTTCAACCACTGTGCCATGTGTAAAGCCCCAGAGGTCTAATCAACAATTTAGGTTGTGTCCTGGATACATATTTAGTCTCAAAAGTGAAGGCCTGACAGTGAAGAGCCTTGGAGAATCAGCTCCTCCCAATCCACTGTTTTCCTAGCTCTCCGTTGGCGCTGCTCTACCCACGATTCAGTGCTGTGTTTAGCAAGCGCGTTAGCACATCACCTCTGGTTTTCTCTTTGCTGGCAATGGTCAACTCTCATGTGTCAGCTATTTCCTTCGTGTTACTTAAAGACGGGACGCTACTCTAATCACTTCAAAAAACTGGAGCCTTATATCCCAGAGTGATGGATTGTGCCTGTAATTAAGGTAGGAAGATCAAGGTCAGGGCTGAGCTGTCTTGGTCACAGGTGGATTCAATATCACCTGGGGCTACAGGACACCATGTCTCAATGATGATAAAAACCTGCAATCTTAGTGTGGGTCCTGGGCCTCCGTGAAGAAACTGAGACTTACTTGCATGGAGGCATGAGATACAGCCTCAGTTCCGTTTTGATGTAACAGTATGTTCAAATACCCACACTTTGAGATGCCTGCCATAAAAAAGCTGCATGTAGGAGGTAGAAGTGTGTGTGTGTGAGTGGGGAGGAGTTCTAGTGAGAAAGAGCCGTGTGAGCCCTTTGGAAATGAAACCCCAGGTGTCTGACACAGAGCTGCAGGAGTTAGGATTGCCCTGCAAGGTTTTGGACTTCTTTGGTCCAATCTTTTCTTAATACTTGTGTTTGATAGCTATAATTTGTGTTTTCGTATTACAAGATGTCACAGTTAAGTGATTGCCTTGAGTGTCAGAAGAAACTTTGAATGTTTAAACAGTGCAGGGACTGTTACATCATATGATTATCATTAAAGCTATATTGAACGTATTTTGCTTCATGTTTTGGCTGTTCAATGAAAAATCTTCCAGATAGTATATTGTATTTGTGCATTCGTCTTTGCTGTGTGGCCTTCGTTGGTGACTTATGGCACCCTGAGGAGGGGGAGCCTTTCTGGAGGAATGCAGTCTCTGGCTTAGAGCTGGGAGTGCTTATCCGCTCACCCATGCTTTGTGTGGTTGAAACTGAGCAGCCTTCTTCTCCTGCAGCCATCCCAATACCCTCCTTAGAGGCTGCATCCCTAAATAATGTAAGGTAAAGTAGAAGCAATTCCTTTCCCTTGCTAATCCATTTTTCTTGCCCGATATTTTTATGTTTATATTTTTGACTGCACAAATTAGGTTTTTGTATGTGTCAAGCATTTCCTCTTCTGCTGAGCTTTGCCCACATCATGCCTTTTGAACTTTGAGAAAGGGTGTCATTTTTCAGACCAAGAATGCCTGCAGTCATGAAATTGGTAGTGATCTACTGAATCATTGAATTACAGGTGTGTCCTGTGTGTATGTTTTTACATTTTTAAAATTTCAAATATGTGAATCTTTTGCCTGTGTACATGGCTGTGTACCATTTGTCTGTCTGGTATTTAGTGAAGTCAGAAGAGAGCCTTGGATTCTCTTGACCTGGAGTTAGAAATGTTTGGGAGTCTCCAAGTGAGTATTCGGAATTGATTCCAGTCGTCTTCAATAGCAGTAGGTGATCTTATTTGTTGGCCCATCTTTATAATCTCCATCCCTATAGGTATTGCTATTTTTTTTCTTTTTTTCCATGATATTTATTGAGCTCTACATTTTTCTCTGCTCCCCTCCCTGTCTCTCCTCTCCCCACTTCAAACCTCCCCCAAGGTCCCCAGTCTCTGAATTTACTCAGGAGATCTTGTCTTTTTATACTTTCCACTTCCCATGTAGATTATATCTATGTAAGTATCTCTTACTGTCCTCATTGTTGTCTAAGATCTCTGTGATTGTGGTTTGTAAGCTGGTTTTCTTTGCTTTATGTTTATAAACCACCTGTGAGTGAGTACATGTGATAATTGTCTTTCTGTGTCTGGGTTACCTCACTCAAAATAATGCTTTCTAGTTTCATCCGTTTTCCTGCAAAATTCAAGCTGTAGTTATTTTTTTCTGCTATGTAGTACTCCATTGTGTAAATGTACCACTTTTTTGTTATCCATTCTTCAATCGAGGAGCATTTAGGTTGTTTCCAGTATCTGGCTATGACAAACAAAGCTGCTATGAACATAGTTGAGCACATGTCCTTGTGGCATGATTAAGCATCCTTTGGCTATATACCTAAAAGTGGTATTTTGGGGTCTTGAGGAAGGTTGTTTCCTAATTTTCTGAGAAATCGCCACACTGACATCCAAAGGGGTTGTACCAGCTTGCATTCCCACCAGCAATGCAGAAGTGTTCCCTTTTCTCCACAACCTCTCCAGCATAAGTTGTCATCAGTGTTCTTGGTCTTGGCCATTCTTACAGGTGTAAGATGGAATCTCAGAGTTGTTTTGATTTGCATTTCTCTGATGACTAAGGATGTTGAACATTTCTTTAAGTGTCTTTCAGCCATTTTAGATTCCTCTGTTGAGAGTTCTCTGTTTAGGTCTGTACTCCATTTTTTTATTGGATTATGTGATTTTTTTTGGTGTCCAGTTTCTTGAGTTCTTTGTATATTTTGGAGATCAGATCTCTGTCTGATGTGGGGTTAGTTAAGATGTTTTCCCATTCTGTAGGCTGTCGTTTTGTCTTGTTGACCATGTCCTTTGCTTTACAGAAGCTTTTCAGTTTCAGGAGGTCCCATTTATTAATTGTTTCTCTCAGTGTCTGTGCTTCAGGGGTTCTATTTAGGAAGTGGTTCCCTGTGCCAATGCATTCAAGTGTACTTCCCACTTTCTCTTCTGTAAGGTTCAGTGTGGCTGGCTTTATGTTGAGATCTTTGATCCATTTGGACTTGAGTTTTGTGCATGGTGATAGATATAGGCCTATTTTCATTTTTCTACATGTTGATATCCAGTTATGCCAGCACCACTTGTTGAATATGCTTTCTTTTTTCCATTTGATATTTTTTACTTCTTCATCAAATACTAGGTGTTCGAAGATATGTGGATTGATATCCGGGTCTTCCATTCAGTTCCATTGGTCCTCCTGTCTGTTTTTATGCCAGTATCAGGCTGTTTCCATTACTGTAGCTCTGTAGTAGAATTTGAAGTCAGGGATTGTGATGCCTCCAGAAGTTCTTTTGTTGCCCAGGATTGTTTTGGCTATCCTGAGTTTTTTGCTTTTCCAAATGAAGTTGAATACTGTTCTTTCAAGGTCTTTGAAGAATTTTCTTGGGATTTTGATGGGTATTGCATTGAATCTGCAGATTGCTTTTGGGAGGATTGCCATTTTTACTATATTAATTCTATCTACCCAAGAGCATGGGAGGTATTTCCATTTTCTGGTGTCTTCTTCAATTTCTTTCTTCAAAGATTTAAAGTTCTTGTCATACAAGTCTTCCACTTGTTTGGTTAGAGTTACTCCGAGATATTTTATGCCATTTGTGGCTATTGTGAAGGGTGTTGATTCACTGAAATCTTCCTCAGCCCTTTTATCATCTGTGTACAGGATGGCTACTGATTTTTTTGAGTTAATCTTGTGTCCTGATACATTGCTGAAAGTGTTTATGAGTTGTACAAGTTCCTTGGTAGAATTTTTGGGATCACTTATGTAAACTATCATATATTCAGCAAACAGTGAGAGTTTGACTTCTTCTTTTCCAATTTGTATCCCCTTGATCTCCCTTTGGTATCTTATTGCTCTAGCTAGGACCTCAAGAACCATATTAAATAGGTATGGAGAAAGTGGACAACCTTGTCTTGTTCCTGATTTCAGTGGAATTGCTGGGAGTTTCTCTCCATTTAGTTTGACATTGGCTGTTGGCTTGCTATATATTGCCTTAATTATGTTTAGGTATGCTCCTTGTATTTCTGCTCTCTCCAAGACCTTTATCATGAAGGGATGTTGTATTTTGTCAAATGCTTTTTTGGCATCTAATGAGATGATCATGTGGTTTTTATTTTTCAGCTTGTTTTTATGGTGAATTTGAGTATATTGAACCATCCCTGCATCTGTGTGATGAAGCCAACTTGATCATGGTGGATGATGGTTCTGATGTGTTCTTGGATTCTATTTGCTAGTATTTTATTTAGTATTTTTGCATCAATGTTCATGAGTGAGACTGGTCTGTAATTCTCTTTCTTAGCATTGTCTTCCTGTGGTTTGGGTATTATGGTAATTGTAGCCTCATAAAAAGAGTTTGGCAGTGTTCCCTCTGTTTCTATTGTGTGGAATAATTTGAGGAGTATTGATATTAGTTCCTCTTTGAACGTCTTGTAGAATTCTGAGCTGAAACCATCTGGTCCTGGGCTTTTTTTTGGTTGGGAGACTTTTGATGACTGTTTTTATTTCTTCAGCAATTATAGGTCTGTTTAATTTGCTTATCTGATCTTGATTTAATTTTGGTAAGTGATATTTATCCAGAAAGTTGTCCATCTCCTTTAAGTTTTCCAATTTTGTGGAGTACAGGTTTTCAAAATATGACCTGATGATCCTGCGTATTTCCTCCATGTCTGTTGTTATGTCCCCCTTTACATTTCTGATTTTGTTAATTTGGATATTCTCTGCCTTTTGGTTAGTTTGGATAAAGGTTTGTCTATTTTGTTGGTTTTCTCGAAGAACCAACTCTTTGTCTCATTGATTCTTTGTATTGTTTTCTTTGTTTCTATTTTGTTGATTTCAGCTCCCAGTTTGATTATTTCCTGCCATCTAGTTCTCTAGGTGAGTTTGCTTCTTTTTGATCTAAAGTTTTCAAATGTTCTGCTAATTCACTAGTGTGGGATTTTTCCAGCTTCTTTATGTAGGTATTTAGTGCTATGAACTTGCCTCTTAACACTGCTTTCATTGTGTCCCATAAATTTGGGTATGTTGTGTGGTCATTTTCATTGAATTTTAGGAAGTCTTTAATTTCTCCCTTTTATTTCTTCCTTGACCCATTGATGATTCAGATGAGCACTGTGTAATTTCCATGTGTTTGTAGGCTTTCTGGAATTGGTATTGCTGTTGACTTCTAGTTTTAAAGCATGGTGATCTGATAAGGTACATTTCGTTATTCCAATTGTTTTGTATTTGTTGAGGTTTGTTTTGTTTCCGAGTATGTGGTCAATTTTTGAGATGGTTCCATGAGGTGCTGAGAAGAAGGTATATTCTTTTCTGTTTGGATGGAATATTCTATAGATGTCTGTTAAGTCCATTTGAGTCATAACATCTGTTAGTTCTTTTATTTCTCTATTCATTTTTTGTCTGATTGACCTGTGCAGTGGTGAGAGGAGAGTGTTGAAGTCTCCTACTACTAGTGTGTGTGGTTTAATATATGATTTAAGCTTTTGAAGTGTTTCTTTGACATATGAAGGTGCCCTTGTATTTGGAGCATAGATGTTCAGTATTGAAATTTCTTCTTGATCGATTTTTCCTGTGACTAGTAAGAAATGTCCTTCTTTGTCTCTTTTGACTGATGTTAGCTTGAAGTCTATTTTGTTAGATATTAGGATATCTACACCCGCTTGTTTCCTAGGTCCATTTGATTGGTATATTTTTTCCCAACCTTTTACTTTGAGATGATGTCTGTCTTTGAGGTTGAGATATGTTTCTTGTATGCAGAAGAAGGATTCATTCTGTTTTTGTATCCAGTCCGTTATCCTGTGCCTTTTTATGGGTGAGTTGAGTCCATTTACATTAAGGGATATTAATGACCAGTAGTTGCTATCTCCTGTTAATTTGGTTTTCATCGTTGGTTATGTTATTTTGTGTGTTTTTTTCTTCTTTGGAATTTGCTGTAATGAGATCATCAATTGTCTGTGTTTTTGTTGGTGTAGCTATCTTCCTTGTGGTGGCGTTTTTCTCCTAGTATTTTGTGTAGGGCTGGGTTTGTGGCTAGGTATTGGTGGAATCTAGATTTGTCATGGAATATCTTGTTTTCTCTTTCTATGGTGATCGACAGTTTTGCTGGGTATAGTAGCCTGGGCTGGCATCCGTGGTCTCTCATTGTCTGCATAATGCTTGACCACGACCTTCTGGTTTCATTGTCTCCACTGAGAAGTCAGGTGTAATTCTGATAGGTCTACCTTTGTATGTTACTTGCTGTTTTCCTTTGCAGCTCTTAATATTCTTTCTTTACTCTGTATGTTTAGTGTTTTGATTATTATGTGGTGAGAGAAATTTTTTTTGGATCCAGTCTATTTGGTATCCTGTAAGCTTCTTGTATCTTCATAGGCATATCTTTCTTTAGGTAGGGAAAGTTTTCTTCTATGATTTTGTTAAATAAATTTTCTGTGCCTTTGAGTTGACTTTCTTCTCCTTCTTCTATACCTATTATTCTAAGATTTGGTCTTTTTATGTTATCCCATATTTCATGGATATTTTGGGTGAAGCTTTTGTTAGATTTAATGTTTTCATTAACTGATGAGTCTATTTCCTCTATTTTATCTTATGCACTTGAGATTCTCTCTTCCATTTCTTGTATTCTGTTGTTTGTACTTGCGTTTGTGCTTCCTGATCTTTTCCTCATGATTTCTGTTTCTATAATTCCTTCAGCTTGTGTTTTCTTTATATTTTCTATCTCAGTTTTCAAGTCCTGAATAGTTTCTGTTATATATTTGAGTTCTTTTTCTTGGTTTTCTTTAAGTGATTTGCTGATATCTTCCAATTTTTTGTTCGTTTTTTCTTCCATTTCTTTAAGGTAATTTCTCGATTTATCTTTAAGAATTTCAGATATTCTCTTGTGGTTATTTTTTAGATAATTTTCTTCTGGGTCATCCATATTTGGTTGTTCAGGTCTTACTTTTTGTAGGGTCTTTGGGTTTCACTAGTGTTGTGTTGCTCTTTGTGGTGTAGCTTGTGATCTTACCTTTTCTCCTCATCTTTTCCTCTAATAGGTGTGGTTGGTGCTGTCTGAGATTCTATTGAATAATCCTCTAGGTGCCAGTTGATCGAAAGCTAAGATGGTTTTCCTCGTGGTACAGTGTCACAGTTCTAGTTACCCCGTTGGTTATTCCTGTTCCTGGAGGTAGCTCAGCGCTCCTGTGTTTTGGTCTGCTCCCTTGGAGTTTGCTGTCCCAAGCCTACTTTGGTCTAGGCTGCTTGCTTTGATCTGTTTCTATAAATCTTGGTTGGTTCTCCTCTTGCAGAAGTCCCTGGATTGGAGTTAGACCTGTTCTGGTGGCGATTGCTGACTCTGGATCTGGTCACTGGTTCAATCCTGATCTGCTCGTGTCCAGGGTCTGAGTTTGCTCCTGGCTTCTGCTCCTGGTGGAGCTTGTTCTCTCTTTGTCTTAGGTAACAGGTTCATTCCCACTCCGGTTCCGGTGGAGGTCACGGACTCTGAGTCAGGTCGTTGGCTCAATCGTGGCCTCCCAGTGTCCCAGGACTGGGTTGGCTCCCAGGGCTGGATTTGCTCCTGGCTTCTGCTCCTGGTGGAGCTTGTTTCCTCGGCTCTCTCTGTCCTAGGAGTCTCGTTCAATTCCACTCCTGTGGAATTTGCTTGGTATTGCTATTTTTTATTGTTTCAGGATCAGCATTTATTATACTTTTACCTGTCAGTCAGTAACTTCTTAAAAATGCCTTCCTTCCTAGTAATTATTAGCCTTACAGTTTAAAAGAAAATTTTCCAGTTTATAATGAACAGGTTCAGAATTGGAATGAATGTTCTAATTCTATGTAGGAAATTTGAGTGAGCCCCTGAGTGTTTTCTGTCTTTTGTTTGTTTGAGACAAGTCTCACTATGTACCTTTGGCTGTTTTGGCTAGCTCTTCATAGACCAAACTGACTTGGAAATCACAGAGATTCATGTGTCTCTTCCTCCTGAGGTTTTGGATTATATGTGTGCACCACCACACCTATCCTTTTTAAAGTTAATCATTTTGATAAAATTTTTCTGAGTTTGTATACTAAATAGTGTTACTCTGTTTATAAGTCTCTCTGTATGTATTACTAGGCAGTTCTCCTGCAATGCGATATTCTGTTTGGTGGTCACATAAATGAAAGGCATCATCCTCCTTTTCAATTTTCTTATAAAATGAATTGGTTATTCTATTTAAAATTCTATGACCTATGTCATAGAATACAGTGAGTACACAAAATTATCTAACTATATTCTCAATGAAGTATATATTTACAGTGAAGTCAATTTCAACATTTCTATTATATACTTATATGGGACAATTTAGGATGCAGTGACTTATGAGGATGTGCATATGAACTTCACTCAAGAAGAGTGGGCTTTGCTGGATCCTTTCCAGAAGAGTCTCTACAGAGATGTGATGCTTGAAACCTACTGGAACCTCACTGCTATAGGTAAGAATGTGAGCTTTCTGTCACTTTTTAACCTAAGGGGCCAAGCCTTTTTTGGTGGTTGGTGCTCTCTGTGATTTTTACTGTGGAAGAAGAATCCAGTGAATAAATTAGGGATTGTTCTAAAGTTCCCTGAAGATAGAAATTTAAATTGTGTCTAATTTTAGGTAATATATTTTTTGGTACTGTATTTTAGGCTACAAATGGGAAGACCATAATATTGAAGAATATGATCAAAGTTCTAGAAGACATGAAAGGTAATTTTCATATGCAAGCTGATACATATGTACCATGTACCTCTGAAAAAATGTTTATGTATCCTAAACTTTTAATAAAAAGCAATAGTGTAAATAAGCACAGCTTTGTAATGCTTATTAAATTTTCACAACACCTTGTATTCTAATGTCAGGTGCCAATCATTGTTTGCAAAGCATTTCTTTAAGAAAGAAGACAAGGAAACAATGCTATAATAGACACCACAATTTCAATAATAGACATATGAGAAGCATGTTGGATAATTGTCCGTCCACATAGTTTCATGCCCATCAAGTATTGTAAAAGGAATACACATTGATAAAGGATTACTTACTATAGTTTAGTGAAAGGAACAATTTATGAGAGTCAAGGACCTTGTTATCATGAGAAACCCTAATCCGTATACCACTTCTGCATGAGGCATAAAAAGTTAGATCATGTGAATGCAATGTGAAAACCTTTTGTTTTTTATTCTTCCTTTGATAGGTACATCATCTTCAAAGACACAAAAATATCCAATACTCAAGAGGATCTTTATGAATGTAAGCAACATGATAAAACATTTGGATCTGATTTCTCTTTAAAAGTACATCAAAGAACTCATTTGGAAGTAAAAAACTATGAATATAATCAAAGTATTAAAGCCTTTCCATGTCACAGTCCCGATCAAGTATGTAGAACTCATACCAGAGAGAAAACACATGAATATCGTCAATGTGATACAGCCATTGCACACACCAGTTATCTTCTAATATGTGAAAGAACTCCTACTGGAAAGGTACTTCATAAGTGTAACCAATGTGGTAAAACCTTTGCACAGAAGAGTCGTCTTCTCAGACATGAAAGGATTCATACTGGAGAGAAACCCTATGAATGTAGTCAGTGTGCTAAAGCCTTTGGACATAAATGTGATCTTCAAGTACATGAAAGAAGTCATACTGGAGAGAAACCCTATGAGTGTAATCACTGTGGTAAAGCCTTTGCCTATAAAAATCAGCTTCAAGTACATGAAAGAATTCATACTGGAGTGAGACCCTATGGATGTAGTCACTGTGGTAAAACCTTTGCATGTAAAAGTAATCTTAAAATGCATGAAAGACGTCATACTGGAGAGAAACCATATGAATGTAACCATTGTGGTAAAGCCTTTGCGTGTAAAAGTAATCTTCAAACACACGAAAGAGGTCATACTGGTGAGAGGCCCTATGAATGTAGTCAATGTGGTAAAGTCTTTGGACAGAAACGTGATCTTCAAATTCATGAAAGAAATCATACTGGAGAGAAATGTAATGTATGCAACCAATGTGGTAAAGCTTTTGCACAGAAGAGTCATCTTCTCAGTCATGAAAGAAGGCATAGTGGAGAGAAGCCCTATGGATGTAATCACTGTGGTAAAGCCTTTGCATGTAAAAGTAATCTTAAAATACATGAAAGAAGTCATACTGGTGAGAGACCCTACACATGCAATCACTGTGGTAAAACCTTTGCATATAAAGTTAATCTTAAAAGACATGAAAGAAGTCATACTGGAAAAAGACCTTATGAATGTAATCACTGTGGTAAAACCTTTGCATGTAAAAGTGATCTTCAAATACATGAAAGAAGTCATACTGGAGAGAAACCCTATCAATGTAGTCAATGTGGTAAAGCCTTTGCATGTAAAGGTAATCTTCAAACACATGAAAGAAGTCATACTGGAGAGAAACCCTATGAGTGTAATCATTGTGGGAAAGCCTTTGCCTATAAAAGTAATCTTCAAACGCATGAAAGAAGTCATACTGGAGAGAAACCTCATGGATATAATTAATGTGGTAAAGCTCTTGAATATATTGTATTCCAAGAACGTGGGATAATTTGAATAAAAAAACCTATTTGCAAATGAAAACAATATTTATGCTGTCTTCCATTATGTTTGGATTATGTTACTTTATTCTGAGGACTAAATACTTGTTCTTTATATTTCCTCAGAACTCACCAATAAATGCCAGAGAATTTTACCAGTGAGTAAATGTGATCACTGCTAAGCCTGCAGGCTTCTCTATCACTTGGATCATATGATCCAACAGGCTCTATGGTACTTGAAGTGTCAGTGGCAGATAGGGATGCTCTTAGGAGCCTTTGCTGGTTCTCTACAGTTGAGTCATAGAACAGATCTTTGGGATGTTGGAATACGGCTCACCATCTGTACACAACTGTTTGCTTTTAGAGACAGCTATTGGCCTGCTAATCAGCCTTAGTGAAAACTGAACATTTGACAATGGGCCAACATGTTACCATCCAACCTGAGCTGCCTGTGTATCAGAAGATGGGTATTATCTGCCCCATCAAACCATAAATTAGGATGTTTGCAGCATCACTCTCTTATTAAATAGAAATGATATATTTATGATTTGGCTGAGCATATCCTGAAGGCACAAGCAAGTTACATAGAAAGTTGCCTTAATGCCTTAGGTTTCTTCTCACATTACAGTTCCCTCTGCTGCTGTATAGACTGTGGGAGGTTGGTGGGGCCTGGGATGGTTGGGGCCAGAGAGGGGTTCTGAAATGTTGGGATGCTGCTGTGGGCACAGCAACAGGTTGGGAAGGGTTGTGTAAGCAGCTGGGGGATGAAACAGGCTGGATCAGGTTGGAGACATAGATGGGTGTTAAAGTTTGGGGAACTTAGGAGGAGGATTGGGATAGGGGCATTCATCACATTGGATGGAGCCACTACTGGCAGGGATAGGTTGTACAGGGCCACATCCAAGAAAAGTCCAGCAGTGGACAGGGCAGGAGGCAAGTGCTGAGAAGGGTAGAAGCAAGACAGGTGAAATGGGCTTGATAAGTTTGGCCAGGCCAACCCTGACATGCCAGAGCTTTACACAGACATTTACAGGTGCATTTACAACACCTCTGCCACAGAGGATTCCCACAAACCCAAACACCCATGAAGACTTCTCCAAACAGACATGCCAAGATGGCAACCATGCTGACACATGCATCACACATGCCCTACACATCAGTATACCACTCTCAGATACATACCACAAACATACTTCCATAGTTCATAATATGTCAGCAAGCTGAGACAGCCAATTATGTAGCCTGATAGCAACCCTAGTGATCGAAGTTTGCTCCCCATATGATGGAAGGAGAGAACCAATTCTCAAGGAATTCTCTGACTACCACCTCTGCACTGTGACATGTGTACACCCACCTGCAGATACACACAAAAGAAATAAAATGTGTTAAATATTTGCAAGTACATAATTATACACACATTTACAGAGATATTATCTATTTGGGGAGGTGCTAGGATTCAAACCGAGAGCCTTGATAATACATTTCTCCATCCGAGTTGCAACCAGGAAGTACTGGAACACATGGGCAGACACTCTACCAGGCCATATGACCTAGCTGCAGAGGCAGCTACTGGAGCTTGCTTCCAGGCATGAGAGAAGAAGAAGAGATCTTTCCTATGAATTGTTCCTGCCACTGTGCTCTCCTGAAGGTATTTCCACATCATGGGCACATTTCTGCATATTAGAGCACTGTCCATTAGACACGAAGAGGGGGTTTGATCTCCTAAAACTTTGGAGTTAGAGATGTGAGCCACCATGTGAATGCTGGAAACTGAACTGTGTTTTCTTCAGGAAGAACTAAAGTACTGAATCATCTCTCATCCCTATTTATTTCTTTTAAAATTTAGTTTATTATCATTGTATTTGTGCCTGTACCTACATAATATTGTTCAAAAGTAAGATGGGAGCCTGTGGGCCTCGTCCTCTCAATCTGTGGGTCTTAAGGACCAAACCTGTCAGGCTTGGTCTAAAGCACCTTTACCTGCTGAACTATCCAATGATATCCACGGAGCTATGATCTTTTTGTTAATCATTGTTCTGTGGGTGTTAGTTTTTAAAACAGGCTCTTGAAGTCCAGGCTGATCTTAGAATCATGACTGTTCTTAGCCCACTGGGACAACATGCCCTGTGCATGCAGAGGCATAAACATGCTGGGCCAGTATACTATCTACCCAATGAGACCCATCTGAAATAAAAACATTGAAGTAGCCCACTTGGTGGTACACATGTACACACTGAGATCCTGTCTCAATAAACAAAACAACAACAACAAAAAAAGAAAACCCTGCAAATAAAAAAATTTAAAGATCATGTATCTGTTTTGAGAGGGTCTCTTTTTTTCTTTTTTTATTGATTTTTATTGAGCTCTACATTTTTCTCTGCTCCCCTCCCTCCCTGCCTTCTCTCAAAATCCCCATGCTTCCAATTTACTCAGGAGATCTTGTCTTTTTCTACTACCCTGTAGATTAGATCTATGTATGTTTCTCTTAGAGTCCTCATTGTTGTCTAGGTTCTCTGGGATTGTGATTTGTGGGCTGGTTTTCTTTGCTTTATGTTTAAAAACCACTTATGAGTGAGTACATGTGATAATTATCTTTCTGGGTCTGGGTTACCTCACTCAAAATGATGTTTTCTACCTTCATCCATTTTCCTGCAAAATTCAAGATGCCATTGTTTTTTTCTGCTGTGTAGTACTCCATTGTGTAAATGTACCACATTTTCCTTATCCATTCTTCGGTTGAAGGTTATTTAGGTTGTTTCCAGGTCCTGGCTATGACAAAGAATGCTGCTATAAACATAGTTGAGCACAGGTCCTGATGGCATGATTGAGCATCCTTTAGATATATATCTAAAAGTAGTATTACTGGGTCTTGAGGAAAGTTGTTTCTTAATTTTCTGAGAAAAAGCCACACAGACAACCAAAGGGGTTGTACTAGCTTGCATTCCCACCAGCAATGAAAGAGTGTTTCCTTTACCCCACAGCCTCTCCAGCATAAGTTGTCATCAGTGTTTTTGGTCTTGGCCATTCTTACAGGTATAAGATTGAATTTCAGACTTGTTTTGATTTATATTTCTCTGATGACTAAGGATGTTGAACATTTCTTAAAGTGTCTTTCAGCCATTTTACATTCCTCTGTTGAGAGTTCTCTATTTAGGACTGTACTCAATTTTTTATTGGATTATTTGTTATTTTGATGACCTATTTCTTGAGTTCTTTGTATATTTTGGAGATCAGACCTCTGTCTGATGTGGGGTTAGTGAACATCTTTTCTCATTCTGTAGGCTGTTGTTTTGTCTTGTTGACTGTGTCCTTTGCTTTGCAGAAGCTTTTCAGTTTCAAGAGGTCTGACTTATTAATTGTTTCTCTCAGTGTCTGTGCTGCTGGGGTTCTATTTAGGAAGTGGTCTCCTGTGCCAATGCGTTCAAGTGTACTTCCCACTTTCTCTTCTGTAAGGTTTAGTGTGACTGGCTTTATGTTGAGGTCTTTGATCCATTTGGACTTGAGTTTTGTGCATGGTAATAGATATGGGTCTATTTTCATTCTTCTACATGTTGATATCCAGTTATGCCAGCACCACTTGTTAAATAAGCTTTCTTTTGCCGTTTGATAGTTTTTGCTTCTTTGTCACAAGAACTCTATTGAATAGCTATGGAAAGTGTATACAACATGTCTTGTTCCTGATTTCAGTTGAATAACTGTGAGTTTTTCTCTTTTAGTTTGATGTTGGCTTGCTGTATATTACCTTTATTACGTTTAGGTATGTCCCTTGTATCCCTGCTCCCTTCAAGACCTTTATTATGAAGGGATGTTGTGATGGGAAATCTTTTCCAACCAATTATCTTTAAGAGGCAGGACCAAATTAGTGTGTGGTTTTCTGGGACCTGGATATAAATGGTATGTGGCCCAGGTACTCTCCCTCTCTGTGTGTTTCCCTCGCAGCACAGGTGAACTTGGACTTCTTGTTCCTTTTTCATGAGTTTTCCCCTTATAATAAATAAAAATATAGTTGTTTTATATTTTAGCTAGACTGATTATTTCCCAAATTGAGCTTACTTCTATAGTTTGCACCGAATTGTGGGGCTCGGGTCTTTATCAGCTGTAGTGAGCTACTGTTAGGGTCCACACCATTCATTTGGGTAAAGAATTCCTGCACAGTGGCCCTGAGCTGCTAGCTGCCATCCTTCATATTTTCATTAAACATCTCAGAGCTGCTCCAAGTCCTCAGGCACCTTGGACACCTGCAACTGTACAGTTGGCTTCAGGGTCCAGTTTTCTGGCACTCGCTGAAGCTCGGGCAGGACGTGGGCTTCCCTGGGTGTCTATGTTCAGCATTGCTTTCTTGCTCTCTTTGTGCTCATGTGGCTGCTGACCAGCCAGGGACTTCACAAAGTGAACAATCTGTGATTTATAATGAATAAGCATTCTTAATTTGAGCATATCTACCATTATTTAACACTAAGATGAGATTCAAGCCAGCTACTCTGCAACAAGTGCGCCACAACACCTACTGGCAGGTAATGTTTATTTCACCTACTCCAATACAAACTCAACCACAGGTAAGTTTTATAATTTAAAATATAAATTATAAATTAATATTTTAAAAGGGCAAGATGATGGACAATTTAACAATCCAAGTATTCAATAGCTTTTTTACTTATACCATGTATGATGTTATGCAGGGTTTATGATTTCCCTCCTACATCCCTCTATTTGATCCTGGGGATTAGCTTTGTCCTTCATATTTTTTCCTTAAGAACATGGTTTGATAATAGGGCCAGGAATGAGGCACTTTTAGAAATAATACAGTCTTTACAGACTGATAATGACCAACTAAAAGGGAAAGTCAGTACTATGGAGAATGATACAACCAATTTGGCAAACAAAACCCAGTCAATGACAGAGGGTGCTGAGACATTGTCTGAGAGAATTCATACTGTTGGATGTATTAATCAGACTCTGTTGAATGGTTATGATAGATTGACTGATAGAATGTGTCTCCAGGAATGTAATATGCATGCTATAAAAATTATGTCTAAGGATGAGACGTTATCTTTACTGGACAGACTTTAGACCTTAGAATCCTCAGTGAGGGTTTTAGAACAGAACATTGCACAGGAGATTCAGACTTTACAAAAGGCAGTGATAAAAAGGTTTGAAAAGATTGAGGAATTTATCAAATTTGATGACGAGGTACAAAATGTACAAAGACAAAATGTAGCCTCATCAGTACGTACCTAACTCTGGGATAGTTTACCAAGAGTTCTACCTGCCTTTCCAGTGATATCATCAGAAAGAGCATCTGGCACCAAATACCCTAAGGTAGTTAAAGAATATACATGGGAACCCATATGTATGTCTGATCTAAAGGAATTTAAACAAGCAATTGTATCATAAGGAATACATTTGTCATTTGTTAGGAAAATGGTCAAAATGTGGGCTTCAAGCAGAAAGGCAACGCCACAAACTTGGATTCAGTTAATCTCAGTGGTCCTAGAAAATGGATCTCAGTTGCTTTGGAAGTGTTATTGGAGGGAAGAAGTGAAAATTTTAGAGCAACAGGGAAGAGTAAAAAGACTTGAGATTTTCCAAGATCTAATTCTGGGCGAGGGACATTACTCTGATCCTTGGGATCAGGCTCTTTATGATGAACACACCTTGTCCCTATGTAGCACAGCAGCTTTAAATGCTTGGGACAGGATTCAGGAAATTGAATCATATATTAGGGTTAAACAGGGTCATAGAGAACCCTTTAGTGACTTTGTACAAAGATTAACTATGACTGTACAAATAGGAGTAACAGACACAGAAGCTAGACATGTACTAATTGAATCTTTGACTTTTGAGAATGCCAAATTAGAATACAAAAAGAGCCTTGGGCCTTTAAAGGTCAGATCATCACCAATGGATGAATGGATCTTGCATACAATGAATGTTGAGACATTTGATGACAGTACTGAAGCTTGGAAAATGGAGAATGGTGACAGATCTTAGAGCTATCAACAAGGTTATTCAACCTATGGGCCCTCTGCAATCTGGAATTCTTCTACCTTCTCTGTTACTAAGGGATGGCCTCTCATACTTACTGACTTAAAGGACTGTTTATTCACTATATCATTACAAGAAAAGGATAGAGAAAAGTTTGTCTTCACAGTGCCTACTTATAACAACTAGGCAATATCAATGGACCATTCTCCCACAAGGAATGCTCAATAGCCTCACTCTGTGCCAATACCTTGTCAGCCAGCCATTGGAAATAATAGTAAGCAATTTCCTAAGTCTATAATCTACCATTACATGAATGACATTTTGTTATTTAATTCAAATGCAGATACATTAGAAAGAATGTTTGAAGAAGTAAAGAAAGTTTTGCGTAAATGAGTATTACAAATTGCTCCTGAAAAGATTCAAAGAGGAGATTCTGTTAATTACCTAGGTTACAGAATAGGTTTACAAAAAATTAGAACACAAAAGGCACAACTGAGGAGAGACTGATTGCAGACTCTTACTGACTTTCAAAGATTGTTAGGAGATATTTCCAGTCTATGACTGGATGTTGGGATAACACCTGATCTAATAATTCATTTAAACAAAACCTTAGATGGTGAAAAAAACTTAAATAGCCCTGTGAGTTTCATAGAACCCTGCCATAATCCTGTGCCAACATTTGAAGGATATAAGAGGTGAGTAAGCAGCAGTCCTGTGGGCCTAGACCCCCCACTGCCTAAGACCTCCACGTGGGAGAAAAGCCAGGGACCCTCCCCAGGTTCCTCAGCATTTCTAGCCACCAGCAGGGAGCTTGCCTGCTAGCCCTCAATCCACCCTGACCCCAACCCGCAGCTCCCTGCAAGGTCCATGGAACCCTGCCAAACATCTTGTGACAATACTTCGTGGACATAAGAGCTGCCAGCAGGGAACTTTTCTACTAGCCCTCAATCCACCCTGCCACAAACCACCATGCCTCGTAAGCTCCATGGAACCCTGTTACACAACCTGCTCCAATACTGAGTGGACCTAAAAGACAGCAACAGAAAGAATTGGACCAAAAAGCCAAGACACTACTGGCCTTATTTGAAGGAAGAAATGGGTAGGCATCAATGCAAGAATTCCTTCAACATCCTAAAAAGCAACATGGTAACAGCAGAAACCAGCAGACATTCAACAGGAAAACTTGATCATCCTAACCCAGAAGATGTAGAAGAAAACGACTTTAAATGTATCTTTATGAAAATGATGGAGACCTTTAAAGAGGAAGTAAAAAACTCCCTTAAAGAAATAGAGAAGAAGAACAAAAAGCTGAAAGAAATTAATAAATCCCTCAAAGAAACCCAAGAAAACTAAGAAAAAGCAATCAAACAAGTGAAGGAAACAGTTCAAGAATTGAAGATTAAAATAGAGGTAATAAAGAAAACACCAACCAAGGCAACTTGGGAAATGGAAAATCTGGGTAAATGAACAGGAACTACAGAGACAAGTATAACCAACAGAATACAAGAAATAGAAGAAAGAATCTCAGGCACTGAAGATACTATAGAGGAAATGGACTCATTGGTCAAAGGAAACACTAAATCCCACGAATTCTTAACACAAGACATCCAGAAAATCTGGGACACCATGAAAAGACCAAACCTAAGAATAATAGGGGTAGAAGAAGGAGAAGAATTACAGCTCAAAGGCACAGAAAATATATTCAACAAAATTATAGAAGAAAACTTTCCCAACCTACAGAAGGATATCCCTATGAAGGTACAAGAAGCTTACAGAACACCTAATAGACTGGATCAAAAAAAAAACATTCCCTCACCATATAATAATCAAAACACAAAACATACAGAATAAAGAAAGAACAGTAAGAGATGCAAAGGGAAAATGTCAAGTAACATATAAAGGTAAACCTATCAGAATCACACCAGACTTCTCAGTGAAAATCATGATAGATGTGCTGCAGACACTAAGAGACCATGGATATAAGCCCAGACTACTATAGCCAGCAAAGCTTTCTTTCAACATTGATGGAGAAAACAAGATATTCAATGACAAAAACAGATTTAAACAATATGTATCCACAAACCCAGCCTTACAGAAAGTACTAGAAGGAAAACCACAAACCAAGGAAGCCAACAACAACCATAATAACACAGGCATCTGATAAATCACCGCCAGCACAACCCAAAGAAGGGAAACACACAAACACTACTACCAAAAGATAACTGGAGTTAACAACCACTGGTCATTAATATCGCTTAATATCAATGGTCTCAATTCACCTATAAATAGACACAGGCTAAGAGAATGGATACGAAAACAGGATCCAGCATTCTGCTGTTTACAAGAAACATACCTCAACCTCAAAGACAGACACCACCTCAGAGTAAAGGATTGGGAAAAGGTTTTCCAATCAAATGTAACTAAGACACAAACTGGTATGGCTATCCTAATATCTAACAAAATTGATTTCAAACTAAAATCAATCAGAAGAGATGGAGAAGGACACTTTATATTGATAACAGGAACAACTCATCAAGATGAAGTCGCAATCCTGAAAATCAATGCTCCTAATACAAGAGAACCCACATATGTTAAAGAAACATTACAAAAACTTAAATTGCACATCAAACCCCACACTCCTCTCTCAACAATGGACAGGTCAAACAGACAGAAATGTAACAGAGAAATAAGAGAACAAACAGATGTAATGAATCATATGGACTTAACAGACATCTATAGAACATTCCACCCAAACAAAAAAGAATATACCTTCTTCTCAGCACCTCAGAGAACCTTCTCTAAAACTGATCACATTCTCAGTAACAAAGCAAACATCCACAGATACAAAAATGGAGTAATCCACTGTGTCTTATCAGATCACCAAGGTGTAAAGTTAGAATTCAACAACAATACCACTCTCAGAAAGCCTACAAACTCATGGAAACTGAACAGTCAACTACTGAACCACCCCTGGGTCAACGAAGAAATAAGCAAGATATTAAAACCTTCCTTGAATTTAACGAAAATGAAGGCACAACATATGCAAACCCATGGGACACTATGAAAGCAGTGCTAAGAGGAAAGTTCATAGCACTAAGTGCTCACATAAAGAAAATGGAGAAAACTCACATCAGTGACCTAACAGCACACCTGAAAGCTCTAGAACAAAAAGAAGCAGACTCACTCAGGAAGAGTAGAAGACAGGAAAAAATCAAATTTAGGGCTGAAATCAACAAAGTAGAAACACAGAAAACCATACAAAGAATCAGAGAAAAATGAGCTGGTTCTTTGAGAAAATCAACAAGATTGACAAACCCTTATCCAAACTAATCAAAAGACAAAGAACATCCAAATTAACAAAATCAGAAATGAAAAGGGGGATATAACAATGGACACTGAGGAAAGTCAAGGAATCATTAGGTCCTACTATAAAAGCCTGTACTCCACAAAATTGGAAAATGTAAAAGAAATGGAAAATGTTTTAGGTAGATATCATCGACCAAAATTAAATCAAGACCAGGTGAGCAATTTATTTTTTTTTATTTTATTTTTTTACATTGTTTTGTTTTATTTTTCCATTCAAGAACATAATTAAAGAAATAAAATTTTTACCTTTCTTCCCCTTCTCCCGGTCCCCTCCCACTACCCCCACCCCTCCTCCCTCCCCCTTCTTCCTTGAAAGAGGGCATGGTGCCCTGCCCTGTTGGAAGTCCAAGGCCCGCCCCCATCCCTCCCGGCCTAGGAAGGAGTGCATTCAAAAAGACTCGGTTCTCAAAAAGATAATACATGCAGAAGAAATATGTCCTGGTGTCATTGTTGATGGGTTCTCCATCTGCCAACTTTCGCCGCCACATTCAGAGAGTCTGGTTTGATCATATGCTCATTCAGTCCCAGGCCAGGTGGATTGGTGCACTCCCATTAGTAGGTGAGCAATTTAAATAGACCTATAAGCCACAAGGAGATAGAAACTATTATCAAAAACCTCCCAACCAAAACAATGCCCAGGGCTGGATGGTTTTTCTGCAGAATTCTACCAGAACTTTCAAGAAGAACTAATACCTGTACTTCTCAAAGTGTTCCACATAATAGCAACAAAAGGCTCATTGCCAAACTCTTTTTTATGAAGCTACAGTTACCCTGATACCAAAACCGCATGATTCAACAAAGAAAGAGAATTGCAGACCATCTCACTCATGAATGTGGATGCAAAAATTCTCAATAAAATACTGGCAAAATGAATCCAAGAACACATCAAAGAAATCATCCATCATGATCAAGTAGGCTCCATCCCAGATATGCAGAGCTGGTTCAAAATATGAAAATCTATGAATGTAATCCATCATATAAATAAACTGAAAGAAAAAAACATATGATCATTTCATTAGATGCGGAAGAAGCATTTGACAAGATTCAACACTCCTTCATGATAAAGGTCTTGGGGAGATTAGAGATACAAGAATCATATCTAAATATAATATAAGCTGTATACAGCGAACCGACAGCTAACATCAAATTAAATGGAGAGAGACTCAAAGCGAGTCCACTAAAACCAGGAACAAGACAAGGCTGTCTATTCTCTCCATATCTCTTCAACATACTTCTTGAAGTTTTAGCAATAGAAATAAGACAACATAAGGAGATCAAGGGGATTCAAATTGGAAAGGAAGAAGTCAAACATTTGTTATTTGCAGATGATATGATAGTGTACAGAAGTGACCCCAAAAGCTCTACCAAAGAACTCCTACAGCTGATAAATACCTTCAGTCATGTGGCAGGATACAAGATCAACTCAAAAAAATTGGTAGCCCTCCTATACACAAAGGATAAAGAAGCTGAGAGAGAAATCAGAGAAACATCACCTTTCATGATAGCCACAAATCACATAAAATATATTGGGGTAGCACTAACAAAAGAAGTGGAAGACCTATTTGACAATAACTTTAAGTCTTTGAAGAAAGAAATTGAAGAAGACACCAGAAAATGGAAAGATCTCCCATGCTCTTGGATAGAAAGGATCAACATAGTAAAAATGACAATCTTACCCATCAAAATCCCAACACAATTCTTCACAGACCTTGAAAAAACAATTATCTACTTTATATGGAAAAACAAAAAAAACCCAGGATAGCCAAAACAATCCTATACAATAAAGGAACTGCCAGAGGCATTACCATCCCTAATATAAAGCTCTGTTACAGAGCTACAGTAATGAAAACAGGTTGGTATTGGCATAAAAACAGAAATGTTGATAAATAGAATCAAATTGAAGACTTGGATATTAATCCACACACCTACGAACAACTGATTTTTGACAAAGAGGCAAAAATTATTATACAATGAAAAAAGAAAGCATCTTCAACAAATGGTGCTAGCATAACTGGTTGTCAACATGTAGAAGAATCCATATCTATTGCCATGCACAAAACTCAAGTCCAAATGGAAAACCTCAATATAACTCTGACCATACTGAACCTGATAGAGGAGAAAGTAGGAAGTAGTCTTCAATGCATAGGCACAGGAGACCACTTCCTAAATATAACCCCAGTAGCACAGACAATAAGAGCAACAATAAATAAATGGGACCTCCTGAAACTGAGAAGCTTCTGTAGAGCAAAGGAAACAGTCAATAAGACAAAAAAAGGCAGCCTACTGAATGGGAAAAAAATCTTCACCAACCCCACATCAGACAAAGGACTGATCTCCAAAATATATAAAGAACTCAAGAAAATAGATATTAAAATTCTAAATAACCCAATTAAAAAGTGGTGTACTGAACGAAACAGAATTTTCAACAGAAGAATTTCGAATGTCCAAAAGATACTTAAGGACATGTTAAGCTTCCTTGTCTATCAAGGAAATGCAAATCAAAACAACTTTAAGATACCATCTTACACCTGTCAGAATGGCTAAAATCAAAACACTAATGATAGCTCATGCTGGAGAGGATGTGAAGCAAGGGGAACACTCATCCATTGCTGGTGGGAATGCAAACTTGTGTAAACACTTTGGAAATCAGTGTGGCGGTTTCTCAGAAAACTGGGAATCAACCTACCTCAGGATCCAGCAATGCCACTCTTGGGAATGTACCCAAAAGATGCTCAATCATACTACAAAAGCATTTGTTCAACAATGTTCATAGCAGCATTATTTGTAATAGTCAGAACCTGGAAACAACCTAGATGCCCCTCAACTGAAGAATGGATAAAGAAAGTGTGGTATATCTATACATTAGAGTACTACTCAGTGGTAAAGAATAATGGCATCTTGAATTTTGCATGCAAATGAATGGAATTAGAAAACACTATCCTGAGTGAGGTAACCCAGACCCCCCAAAAAAACCCGAATATGGTATGTACTCACTCATACTAGGATACTAGGCATAAACAAAGGGCATTGAGCCTATAGTTCATGATCCCAGAGAAATGAAGTAATAAAGTGAACCCAAAGAAAAACATATATAAACCCTTTATATATATTTTTGGAAATTGGAAACAGACAAAAATTTGGGAGCATGGGGGCAGGAAGTAGGAGGAAGGGGAGAAGGGGGGTTGAGGAGAACTTCAGGGAATGGGATAGTCAAGATGGAGGAAGGACAGATATGAAAGCAAGGAAAGATATATCTTGATTGAGGGAGCCATTATGGAGTTAGCAAGAAACCTGGCTCTAGAATAATGCCCAAGAACCCAGTTTAGTCCCTAAACAATAGAGGAGAGGGTATCTGAACTGGCCTTACCCTATAATCAGACTGCTGATTATCTTAAATATCACCATAGAACCTTCATTCAACAACAGATGGGAACAGAGGCAATGACCCACATCAAAGCACTGGACTGAGCTCCCAAAATCCAGTTGAAGAGTGGAAGAAGTGAGAGTATGAGCAAGGAATTCAAGACCATGAGGGGTTCATCCACTGAGACAGTTTGCTTGAGCTAATGGTAGCTCACCAAATCCAACTGGACTGGGAGTCAACTCTGAAGGGGGTTGACAGTTGGGGCAGACTGAGAGGCCACTGATAGTGACACTGGGATTTGTCTCTATGGCATGTACTGGCTTCTTGGGATCCTATTCTCTTTGGATGTAAACCTTGCTCAGCCTAGATGTAGTAGGGAGGGCCTTGGACTTTCCACAGGGCAGGGTGTGTGGTCTTCTCCTAGGATTGGAGGGAGTGGGGTAGGAGTGTCTGTGGAAGGAGTGGGAATTTGGATTGATATTTTTTAAGTAATAAAATAATATTTTTTTAAAAAAAAATAGACTTAAATAGTACCAGAGAATTAACAGCTGAGGCGGAAAAGGAATTGATGATTGTTGAGGAGAAATCACAGGAGGCACATATGGATAGGGTGAATCCAAATCTTAATTCTATTCTAGTTATAGTGCCTTCCATAATTTCTCCCATGGGAATTTTAATGCAGAGGGACGATATTATCTTAGAATGGATCTTTTTACCACATAAACCAATTAAAAGTATATGTGGAAAAAGTCTCTGAATTAATTATAAAAGTTAAATTGAGACTTCATCAATTAGCAGGAATAGACCCAGCAGAGATTATAGTGCCTTGTACTACTGATGAAATAAAAAAGTTATGGGAAGACAATGAACCATGGCAAAGAGCTTGTGCTAACTTTTTAGGAGAAATTAATAGCAATTATCACAAAAGCGATACACTTAACCTCATAATGAGAACTTCTTGGATTCTTTCCTGAATTGTACGTGATGCACCAATAATTGGAGCCCATACATTTTATACTGATGCAAATAAATCAGGGAAGATAGGTTTCAAATCAGAAGAATTAAGTAAGGTGGAACAAAGCCTTTATAATTCTGTCCAGAAGCAGAATTATACGCTATTCTTATGGTACTAATGGTTTTTAACGAACCTCTCAATATAGTTACTGATTCACAATATGCAGCAAGAGTTGTCTTGCGTATTGAAACCACTAAATTTATACCAGATTATACAGAATTGACTTCATTATTCATTCAGGTGAAAGACATAATTAGGAATAGGCTTTGTCCTATGTACATAACACACATCTGATTCAATATGGGTCTGCCAAGTCCTCTATCACAAGGAATGCAAAAATTGATCAATTATTGATTGGAAGTGTGTTGAAGGCCTCAGAATTTCATGAAAAACATCATGTCAATAGCAAAGGTTTAAAGAAAGAGTTTTCTATTACATGGCAACAAGCTAAGGAGATTATAAATAGATGCCCTACTTGCTCTTTCTATAACCAAATGCCATTGCCTGAAGGAAGTAACCCAAAGGGTATTCAATTGAATTAAATCTGGCAGATGAATTTGTTCCACTTTATGGAATTTGGAAAATTAAAATATATGCACCACACCATAGACACGTATTCAGGTTTTCAATGGGCAACTGCTTTGAGCTTGGTAAAGGCTGACTCAGTAATCATGCATTTATTAGAAGTTATGGTCATTATGGGTATTCCTGTGCAAATAAAAACAGACAATGGTCCAGCATATGTATCTTAGAAAATAAAATGGTTTTTTGCTTATTATAATATAAGGCATATTAGGTATACCACAGAATCCTACAGTTCAGGCAGTTAAAGAAAGATCAAATTGAAATATAAAGGATATGCTAAACACACAGAAAGGAATGGAAAATACCCTCAGAAATAGATTGCTTAATACTTTATTAACCTTGAATTTTCTTAATGCTAATGAGAAAGGAACAATGGCAGCAGAGAGACATTGTATAATGGAAGAAAACTTCTTAATTGAAGCAATCAGTGTATTTCAAGGATGTGTTGACCTTACAATGGAAACCAGGAGATGTGCTACATTGGAGAAGGGGTTTCACTCTTGTTTCCACAGAAGAAAACTATGAATACTATCAAAATTAATAAAGAGTCGCTTTGAAAAAGAGAAACTTGTTGAGAAAGAGAAATGTCAGCTCATTATTCAAAATGGTGACAGGTAGTAAAGAAACCATATAGGGTTGGGGCAGGATTCTGCTCTTGTCTTTATAGGAAAATACTCATCTTCAAAAATTCAAGAGACTCTGGATGTTTAGATGCTGACAGAAAGAAAAATAACTAAGTATCATCAAGGAAAAGGAATATGCCTTATGAGGACAGGTGATCAAAACATATACATTTATACATATATTTATGAATATATAGAGCTGGATTTGGAGTTGGACAATGGCTCTGTCCTTCTCTAAATTGAAACGTATTGTTAAAGGAAACATTCAGAGTTTCTGTCTCGTCAGGAGCCATCTGGTATGGGACAAGGAAGACTTCAGGAAAAATTTTACTTTCTCCATGCCTATTTTGTCTATATCGTATTCTTCATTGAATGTATGTCTTTATAAATAATGTTTAAGTTATCGACGATGAACAATAGAGTTTTCTACAGATCCTTTTCGTTCAAATCTTTGAAGTTTCCAGGAAGAAGATGGGGTCCCACAACAACAACTCCACCTGGTTGAGATGACATCATGATGCTGATAAATGCTACTACAAGACTGGTTTTTCAGTACCAGCTGCTGAAATGGTGCACCTTCTCGTGCCATTCTGGCCAGAACTCCAAATAAGAACTTTGGAAAAAGCCCTATCAACTCCATGGAAATTGTTTGCAAGTATACTAGACAGTAATCTTGAAACTTAACCATCAGTTTACTTTTACAGGATTCCATAAAAAGAACATCACCCCCACAACAGCTGGAAGAAATTCTAGACAATAACATCCCCTCTCCCAACAAAATTTGTTCTCAGGGTTGGGAACACCATTTAGGGGTTGTTGATTATTGCTTATATAAGGTAGAGGGTTGAGGTAGAAACTATATAGTAATCTTATTCACACTAAGAATAATAGTGGGTAATGGAGTGAATACTTGTGAGCAATTATTTAAGGATAATTTACATTGGTATAGTATTTTGTATATTGATACAGGTTCAGATTATATTTGCTATTTCTGTTTGCAAGATTTGTACAGCTATGCAGTTATTCTGTCAAATTACATACATGCATCTTTCTACCTCTGTTTAGGAGATTTTGTATATTGATACAACTTTTAGGATATATTTTTGTATTGCATTATATATTATTCTTACCTCTGATCAAGATACTTATATATTGTTCACATTTTGAGGTCATTATCCTCATTTGCTGCACATTTGTTGACAAGTTATTTAATATTCTGACATGAAGTCTTAGTCTTTAAGTTATACAGGTATTGAATATTATAGCTCAGTAGTTGTTCATGTTTGTTTTATATATATATAGTCAGATTAATTAGGTTCTTTAGATACATAGAGATTGTATTCTGCCTAGATAGGTAATCTTCAACCACTTCAAGGATCTGTAGAACAAGGCATTTAAATAACTTAGGGTTCTTTTGACATGAGACATGATTGCTCCTGACAGCACCAATCTATTCTTGAGAGAATATTGAGCACTGAAGACACTCCACTCAGAGTTTGTTTTCTTCCTGGCACAATTGGCCTTTGGACAAGGAACTTCCCATGCCTCAATCACTGACGAAGTACATGGTATCCTGTCTGGATAAGCAAAACACAAGGAAAAGGACTGTCAAACCTTGCCAAGATAGGGTATGAAGGTTCTGAAAATTTTCCTGCCTCTAAAAATGGTCTGTCAGTTACACTAGGTCTTAGTCAAAGTTGTTTGTTTCAACATTGCTAATGAACATTTGAGTGATTGTTCAGGTAGTCAATTGTCTCTGTCATATACTGCTCACTTTGGAAGCTGCTTGAGATTATGTTCTGCCTACTCAAGTAATATTATCTCCCTTCTCAGGCCTTCGATGGGGTTGAAAATTAGATAGTTATAGTTACCATCCTTTTATGGTTTTTTCCAAGCCTATTTCTGATGCAAGACTTAGACTCTTTGGAATAGAATGTTTATTAAAACATTTACCATGTGTATCTTGCTTAATATTGTTTATGTTGGTTGTAATTTTATACTTGACATCTGGTCTTATTGTATATAGTTTTGTATTGGGTTTGGATCTCTCTTATTTAGACAAAAGAGGGAGGTGATGGGGAATCTTTGCTAGCCAATTATCTTTAAAAGGTGGGACCAAGTTAGGGTGTAGTTTTCTGGGATCCAGAGAAAAACAGTGCATGGCCCAGGTGCTCTCTATGTGTGGTTCCTCGCAGCACAGCTGAGCTTGGACTTCTCATTACTGTTTTGTGAGTTTTCCCCTTGTAATAAGTAAAAATATAATTTTTCATCTTTTAGCTAGCCTGGTTATTTCCCAAATTGAGCTAACTTCTACAATGTTGTATTTTGTCAAAGGCTTTTTCAGCATCTAATAAGATGATCATGTGACTTTTATTTTTTAATTGTTTATATGGTGATTACATTGACAGATTTTGTATGTTGAACCATCCCTGCATCTCTGGGTTGAAGCCGACTTGATCATGGTGGATGATGGTTCTGATGTGTTCTTGAATTTAATTTGCCTGTATGTTATTGAGTATTTTTACATCAATGTTCATAAGTGAGATTGGCCTGTAATTCTCTTTCTTAGTAATGTCTTTATGTGGTTTAGGTAGCAGGGTAACTGTAGCCTCATAAAAAGAGTTTGACAATGTTCCTTCTCTTTGTATTGTGTGGAAAAATTTGGAAGAGTATTGGTATTAGTTCTTCTTTGAAAATCTTTTAGAATTCTGTGCTGAAACCATCTGACACTGGGCTTTTTTTTTTTTTTTTTTTTTTTTGGTTGGGAAACTTTTGATGATGGTTTCTATCTTTTTTTTAGCAGTTATAGGACCTAGTCCCATGGAGGTCACTTGCTTGGGGCTGCTCCTGATGAGGTCACTAGCCTGTTCCCACAGATGTCCCTAGTTTGGGCCTGCTCCCATGGAGGCCCCTGGCTTGGTCCTGGTCCCAGAGAGGTCTCTGGCTCAGACCTGCCCCCTTGCCGGTTGCTACCTTGTACCTGCCTCTGCAGAGGTTGTTTACAAGGGCCTGCTCCAGCAGAGATAGCTGACTAAGGCCCTGTACGAAAGATTTTAACCATCACAGGTATTCTCAGACAAAAAACAACTAATGGGAAAGAGGATATTTATAAATGTAAACAACGTGATAAAACGTTTATATCTGACTACTCCTTGAAAGTACACAAAAAAAAAACCTTGGTAGTAAAACCCTATGAATATAATCAAAGTGATAAAGCCTTTCCACGTCACAGTCTTCATCAAGTACATAGAACTAATATTAGATTAAAAGGATCTGAATGTCATCAATGTGTTAAAGCCATTGCACATCCCAGTTATCTTCTAAAACATGAAAGAACTCATATTGGAGAATGACATTATGAATATAATTAATGTGGAAAAGCCTTTTCACAGAAGAGTATTCTTCATAGGCATGAAAGAAGTCATACTGGAGAGAAATGTTCTGGGTGTAATCAAAGTGTTAAAGCCTTTGCATATAAAACTCATCTGGGACACAGAAGAAGTCATACTAGAGAGAAACTTCATGAATGTGATCAGTGTGGTAATGCTCCCTTATACCTGCTCCTGTGGAGGTTGCTGCCTCAGACCTGCTCAGGCAGAGGTTGCTATCAAAGGCCTGTTCCCACAGATGTCCCTGGCTTGGGCCTGCTGCCTCAAAGGTCCTTGGCTTATTCCTGGTCCTGCAGAGGTCTCTGGCTTGGGCCTCTGTGTTTTCTTTATTGCCTCTATTTTAGTTTTCAAATCCTGAACTGTTGGAACTGATTGCTTCACCTGTTTGTTTTTTCTTGGGTTTCTTTAAGAGATTTATTGATTTCTTTCAATTTTTTTTGTATGTCTTTTCCTCCATTTCTTAAAGGAAATTTTTAATTTCCTCTTAAAGGGTCTCTATTATCTTCATCAATTCATATTGAAGGTCATTTTCTTCTGCTTCTTCTGTGTTAGAGTTTTCACATCTTCCTGTTGTAGGATCACTAGGTTCTTTGGTGTCCTATTGGTCTTTGTGTTGTTGGATGTATTCTTATACTGCCATCTGCCCATCTCTTCCTCCAGTGGGTGCCTGTGTTTCAGGGGGGTCCCTCTTCCTTCAATTGGTGAAGGTGAGGCCTGTGGCTTAGGTGATTGCTCTTCCTCCAGATGCAGGTGGCTCCATGCCTCTAGTGGATGCTGACAAGGCTCTCCAGGGGTAATTTCTCAAGGGGCTTTCTGGGCCAAAGCTCCAGTCTTTACAGATGTGGTGGGGGATGGCAGTGAGTGTGTTTAGGCTGTTCAGGGTTTCTGGGGCTTGGTGGGTGGGATGGGGGAATGGGATGTTCCTTCCCAGGCAAGGCCCTAGAGAGCTGAGCCCTCCAAGTGGGGAACACTGATGCTTATCTCTCCAGGAGCAGTCTAGACCAAGGCTCCTTTATTCCATTTCTTAATCTGTTTATCTCCTTGTACATAGGACTTAGCTACATTCTACTTTCTAGTGCTCCTTTTGCCTCAAATTGTATATTTTGTATTTTTTCTAGTTTCTTGTCATTGTAAATCTTCATTAGAATAGAAACCAGTAACTACACAACAGAGTCTCTACCAGGATTTTTTTTTTTTTGAGGTTTCCTCTGCCAACAGAATTAATCCAAAACTCTTCAATTAAGCCTCAGGCAGACTTTTCAGACAAGGGCAAAAAGCAGCTACTTTCTTCACCAAAAGAATATCACAAGAATGATCACTAGACAACATACTAAAACAGACTAAAATTATTCTCATCTGAAATCTCTTGAACCCACAGTGATACAGCATCTCTAACAAAGCCATAACTGCCTAAACAAAACCACACCTCCTAATAGTGCTTATGGGGTAAAATTATATTCAAAACACCACACTTATGAAAGATCTGGAACATACACTGATTCCCTAATCCATGTGTGTAATGTTATGATTGCTGAATGGTATAAAACTAAATGGATTAACAGTTTTACAAAGTTGCTTTCACAGGGCTACTCATATTAACCATAGTTAATATAATGATATTTATCATGGCTTTGTTTCACTGTTTTGCTTCTTAGATAAATGCTTTGCAAACACTAAGCAGCTACCAGACATTGAGGAACAGTGTGTTTTGAGAATTTAATAATCATCACAAAGCTAAACTTTCTATTTACACTGGTTATATATGTGAGGTCTCATATATGCTCAGGGCATATCCATGTTTAGCCTACTTCCTAATGCCTGTGGGTCAAGATGTATTAACTTTCAGCCCCTGCTCCAGCACCATGTCTGCTGAATGCTGCCATGGCCCACCATGATAATAATGGGTTAAACCTCTGAAACTGTGAGCCACCCCAATTAAATGATTTCTTTTCTAAGAGTTGCCATGGTCATGGTGCCTCTTCACAGCAATAGATACCCAAACTAAAACAGAAATTTGGACTTGGGTATTGCTGTGATAGGCCTGAACTTGATTTTGTTTGAAGGAATATGGACCTTGGGACTGTGGATTATAAAAGTAGTTGAATATTTTAAGTGTTACTTAATGGATCTGAGCAGTAGGAGTATGAAAGATAGTGTGCTAAGTGTGATTTGAAAACTTCAGGGCACGTTAAATTTTCTTCTATCGGATTGCACAAGAAAATAACCTCTCATGTCTTCTGCAACTTTCATAATGCTCCTCAATATTGTAGTCTTTTCATTTGTAGCCTAAAACAGTACCAGGAAAAGTATGACATATTACTAGAGATTATGTATAATGGAAATTACTATCTTTGGTGAATCTTAGACTAATCCCTGATTTATTCACTACATTCTTCCTTTTTCACAGTCAAAAATCACAAAATATCACCAATCTCTAAGAAAGACTTGTCACCTTGTTTAGAAAGTGGAGGGAAACTGATATTCATTTTTGGACAGGGCTTATCTATGCAGCCCTGGCTGTACTGGAACTCATTCTGTAGACCATGCTGGACTTGAACTCAGAGACTTGCCTGCCTTTGCTTCCTGAGAGCTGGGATTGCAGGCATGCAAAACCACTGCTCAGTTAAACTGACATTTGTATCTATAGCAATGAGTTTCTTGCAAGTTTCCGGCATCACATCTTTGTTGAGAATCTTCTGGGAAGGATCCAGTAAAACCCACTCTTCATGAGTGAAGTTCACATGCACATCCTCATAGGTCACTGCATCCTAAAGTATTCCATATACATATGTAATAGAAATAACGAGACTAATTGCATTCATTGTAAATGTACACTGCATTGAGATTATGTTTACATAATTCTGTGTGCTCGACATATTAATTCCATGTTACTGAATTTCAAATGCAGTCTCCAACTCAATTTACAAGGAAACAGAAAGGGAAGATGAAGCCTCTCATTTCTGGCACATTGACTAGAAGATTGAATTGTGGGGAAATTTTCTGGTAACATATACAGAAAGACATGCAAACAGAGAGACACTATGGAATATACATAAAATTGTTATCAAAATTATTAACTTCAAAAAAAGATGGACAAGATGTGCTTGGTGGTGCATACCTTTAATCCCAGACCTCAGGGGAAAGCGATAGATGAATGTCTATGATCACCAGGTCAGCTGGTCTATGTAGTGATTCAAGGACAGACAGATACACAATGAGACCCTGTTTGAAACAAATAACAAGAAACAGAGAGCACTCAGGGACTGATGTGAAATCTCTCCAAACAGTTAAGCATTCATTTGTCTTTCCCAAACTGGAGTGACTCTGAACTGTAAGGCTAATATGATATTCATACAAAGGAATACATTTTAGTAAGCTACTGACAGATCAAAATGTTCTCTTTGAGAGCAGAACACAGAAAAACTGTAGCGATAAAGATTTTTAAGAGTAGGAAATGCAGAAAAGCTTAGAGTAATAGATTTTTGCAGTGTAGGAAAGGTTAGATATAAGAGATTGAGGCCAAACTGTTTATAAACCAAGGAGGACAGAGAGGGTTGCAAAATGGAACTACACATGGAGGGAGTTCTTTGAAGTTCCAAGAGGGAAGTGAGAGAGAAAGAGATGTTTCCCTGAGGTGCCTTGCCTGGGCAGGATCCAGCCAACTATCACCAGTTAGGATGCAGATTGACTGCTCTCTGTGAGCCCCATCACTTGACCCTGCTCCACAGGGCCAGTAATGTCTCCATCTTCTGCAGCAAGACTATCATTTGGCTTCTCGTTCCTTCTCCTCCTCTTGCCCAGAATAGACTAATGCACCTTCAAAACCTCCTTTAGTATAAAGACTTCTTTGAAAAGTTCTTTAATTTGGAAGAGAGAGGGGCTTGATAAACAGGAACCCTGAGCCAGTGAATAACCAGGGACCTTTCCTTTGGGCAACTTGGTACAGGGCTACAGATTCAGTACAAGATCTGAGATAACTCAAAAGTTATATACCTTTATGCTGAAATATTTTGCTCATATTGTTAAATGTTTGGAAAGCAAAAAAATCCAAAAAAAGAATTATTTTGTGACTCTTGAAGCAATTCTAAATCACATTTTGATGTTTGTTGCAAACATTTCAACACAGATGTGTGGGTTCACGTGGGTCTGAGAGATGAAGACTCGGAGACATGAAAATGAACTTAGCAGCTGCAGGGGGCTCAGTGAACTGAAACACCTTCCCCTCACCTCTCTGCATCTTTATTCTTTCCTGTATTTCCACTTTAGCTAGTAGATTTCCATATCTCAAAACAAACTGATAGAAGCTTCCCACAATACAATACCAGGTGCAAATACCTGATTCAGGAGGTACCATGGTTTTCAGAATCTCCTCTAAATCAAGTTTTGCATAGGCTTTGTATCCATGGGAAACTCCCAGTCAAAATTCACATAGAGCAACAAAAGGTATTTGTAACACAAAGGAAAGATTAGGGGCTGTGTGAAAATTCTAGAGCCAGACCAGGTATAACCCAGTGGTGTTTCATAGCGAGTAGAGGTTGCTTACTCTCCCTCTGGTGCTAGATCAGCTGGACATACCACAGATGTTTATCAGTAAAAGTTTTAATGATGCATGGACCTGGATATTCATAACACACAAAAAGCAGACACTTTGTGGCCTACAAGTCAATGAATATTTTGTCTATTTGGCCCTTCATAGAAAGACACTCTCTTTGAGTCTCTGTTGGCACATCTTGGGGAACACTAGAGTCTGGAGATGCCTGGCCATGTCCAGTATCTCTAAAAGTCAACTTGGATTTTAATATCAATTTATGGGATGTCCCAAATTGACCTGTAACCTCCACTTATGCACACAAAGAGCACACACAATACAACTGGGGCCTTCAAAATGATTCTGGGTGTAAAGACATTTGCGATCAAACCTGTCTTTTTACTTGAGTTCTCTCCCTGGGATCCACATGGTTGAAGAAGAAAATGGATTCAGGTAAGTTGTCCTCTGACTTCCAAACATACATGGTCTCACCCCTACATTAATAAATGCATTCAATTTTAAAAGAACACTTTAAGGGTGCAGATGAGAAACATGGCTTCAAATCCTTACTTATGATCCATTTAGTGGCTGTGTGACTTTGTGTGAGTGGCTTCACCTCCTGTACCTGTTATGAGAGGGAAGTGCTCTTACTTGTTACCGTGGTTACAATAAGCACTTGAAGCATCAACACCCAGAATTGCTCTAGCTGAGACTCTCTTCCTTCTCTGTGCCTCTCTTTTCCATGTGAGAAGTGGAAAGGTTTTGCATACCTCGTCATCTAGGAGGTTCTTCAGTTTTGTGTTTTGCTTAGTGTGCCTTGACAGTGAACAGGAGGGAGCCCTCCTTCTTGTCATTCTCCTTGTCTTTGTCCATAATCTCTTGGGCATAATCCTAGCCTGCTCTAACTCCATATGAAGCTACTGGAGCTACAGTTTGGCCATAGCCAGTGTTGGGTCCAGGGGGGTCGTACAAAGATAGAGACAGACCACCAAAGTTTAATAAACCAGAAGCAAATTATTCAAGAAACCAGATTCCAG
This sequence comes from Ondatra zibethicus, assembly GCA_004026605.1. Classification (NCBI taxonomy): domain Eukaryota; kingdom Metazoa; phylum Chordata; class Mammalia; order Rodentia; family Cricetidae; genus Ondatra; species Ondatra zibethicus. The sequence goes on from PVIU01000733.1 coordinate 233,514, forward strand.
AAAAACCAGAAGCAAACTTAAAAATAAAAAAGGAAAAAGAAAAACACCGTGGGACACAGAGCTTATCAGCTCGCTGAGACCACAGACCAGAGTTCAGGCTTCTGACACTGTGGCAAAAGGCCAGTTTTTGAACCGTCATAACTTCTGAGCTGTAATGTGCATGCACAAAGACAAGAATAAGCTAATAATTTAATCCATAAATTAAATCTAAAATAAAAAGGGATGAGAGACTGTCCAGCGGTTTAGTACCTCTTGCAGAAAACACTCTTCAGGTTCCAGGGCCCACATGGTAGCTCACATACGTAACTCCAAAGTAGCAGGGATATGACTTTCTCATCTTGCCTAATGATCAGTGACCTTATTTGTAGACTATAATAGAAAGATGATAATGTTTATGTAGAAATATGCCTAAAGGAGAGCCTGGTGGCAGGAGTCACTCATGTGAAAGACCTCGTTCTTCTCCTCTCACACCTGGATTCCACTTCCACCAGCTGTCTCTGAAGCCAGGTCATGTGGTCTGGCAGGGTGCCCAGCCCATACTGGCTGCATCTCAGGTGGAGCAAGGCTCTGAGCTTGAATTGCAGCACATTCGTAAACACAGAGATGATCACCTTTGTGAATGTTTGTGTAATTATGTACTGTAAGGATTTTTTAATCACATTTTATTTCTTTTATGTGTACCTGCAGGGGGTGCACACACGCCAAAGTGCATAGTTGGCAGTCAGAGAACAACTTGAGAATTGGTTCTCTCCTATATGTGAGGCGCAAAGTTAGGTCACTGGTGTTGGCAGCAGGCCACATTATTGGCTAGTCTGTCTTGCTGACTCTAACTGGACACAGGATTATATGTGTGGTATATAGTTTATGTGTAGAACATGTGAGATGTGTCAGCTTTGCTGCCCTTTTTGCATGTGTGTGTTTGGAGAAGTCTTCATGGGTGTTCATTTGTTGGGTGTGGCAAAGGTGTTTTGAATGCATCATGTTACCTGTGTGTATCTCTTGTATGTCAAGGTTGGCCTGACACTGACAGACTTGGCCAAACTAATCAAGTCCAGCCCACCCACCTTGGTTTCACTCACTGCTGCATTTGTAGCTCTCATTCCTGTCTGTCCCAGCCTCTACACTGCCCACTGCTGGTCCCGCCTTTGATGTGGCTCAGCTCAAAATGCCCCTGCCTGCACCGGCCCCACCCACTTTAATGAATGCCCCCACTGGATCCTGTTCCAATTCTCCTTCAAGTTTCCCCAAACTTTAACCCTCATCCAAGTCTCCAGCACCACCCAGCCTCTGTGCCTGCACCCACAGTAGCACCCCGACACTCTGGCTCCTCTCTGATTCCAACACTACCAGGCCCACCAACCTCCCTGATTCCATAGTAAATACTTGTCAGCAAGGGGAATTCTAATAGGCATCTGGGCAGCTTTCCATGGGACTTGCTTCTGCCTTTTTACATGCTCAGTCAAATCACAAATACTCACTTCCATTTGATAATAGATTGCTGCTGCTTATGTTCTAATTTGTGACTTGGTATCAGAGATCACGCAGATCATGATGGGCAGGCAGCTCATGTTGCATGATAATATGAGGGCAGTGCGCCTGTCAGATGTTCAGGTTTCCACCCAGACCGAATAGCAGGCCAACAGCTGTCTCGAAAATGGAAAACAGTTGTGTGCAGATGGTGGTAGAACCATGCTCCAAGATCACAGAGGTCTCTTCTTTGGACCAGCAAAAGCTCCTAAGAGAATTGCTATCTACCACTGACACTTTGAATACCATTAGTTGTGCTAGAGAAGCCTATAGAGCAGCTGGGACCAATTGAAGACCTCCTGTTCCCAGCCCCCCACAAGCTAGCAACTTTCTAAGTTGGTGTAGGAGGGTCCTTTTGTATTTGGGTTGCTTTTATTGGTTAATAAAGAAACTGCTTTGGCCTTTTGATAGGGCAGGACTTAGGTAGACAGGGAAAGAGAACAGGATACTGGGAAGGGGACAGAATAGAGAGAGCTGCCCACCATGAAGACACGCTGAATCTTTCCCGGTAAGTCACAACTCGTGGTGACACACAGATTATTAGAAATGGGTTAAACAAATATGTGAGAGTTAGCCAATAAGAGGCTAGAGCTAATGGGCCAGGCAGTATTTCAATGAATACAGTTTCCGTGTAATTATTTCGGGTACACACCGGGAGCCGGGTGGCCCAAGGGGCCCTGAGCCAGAACGCAGCCCGAGACCCTCATTGCTACACTAAGTCAGTTGTTGTATGGGCCAAAATAACACCCAAGAAAGGAATGTACTGTCTCCAGGATCCAAACAGGCCCACTAAATGTGCTTCTTTCTTGGTGGTGGAAGGGGACGGGTGCTGTAACTTGTCCTTCACATTGGAAGGACCATCTCTGCAAGCCACATAGCACTGGATTCCTAAGGATTTTGATGAGAGAGAAGGACATTGAATTTTGGTTAATGTGCCATCCTCTGATGCACATATATGTTACCAATGAGTTTGTGGTTACTATCTCCTGCATAATGTAATCAATACAGTGCAGTAATGTGATATTTTGCCAAAGATATGTCAGAGATTCCATTGGCTATCTGGTAATTTCTGGCTATTATCCTGTAAATAAATCCATTCCAAAGATTTAAGCTCTTGTGATATAATACCTATAGGAGACAATTTAGTGGGAAAAATAAAGTTTAAAGGCAATGAACAATCAATATGATACAAAAATGACTGCTTTGGTCAGAGTTCAAATACCTGTAGTTATTTTTGACTCTCAGGATAATATGCGATGACAGTCTAATGACATCTCTCCTTCTGTAGTTTTAAGTAGATTGGCTAGTGCACAATTAGATGTTAAACATTTTGATTTTACTGATATTGCACTGGAAATAACAATCTTAGTTCATGAGGCCAGGAAGGAATTGGTAAAGGAAGCTAACTTTCCACAGGCTCTCTTAAGTAATCATCAAGAGGGTGAGTGCTGAGAATTGTACCTGGGTCCTCTGGAAAAGCAGTCATCTTTCCAGATTCCTTTTTTGCATTTTTGGAGACAGGATTTTCTATATACCCATGGCCATCCAGGAACTCAATATCTGGGCCAGACTAATCTGAAACTCCCTTCAACTTGGCCCAGGGAGAGCAGGATGTGTCATCCAGAGAGATTCACCTGCCAATCTCTCCCAAGGGCTGGGTTTATAAGTATGTAGCACTACACCAAGATGAAATGTTTTTTAAAAAGACTTATCTCTGAATCAGGCAATGAGAGGATAAGATTTAAACAGAAAGCATCTTTTTTTGAACACTAATCCTTTTAGGAATTTTTCAATGAATTAATTTCAATGGATAGATCACATCCCATGTTATTAATATTTTGATTAACTACTTAGCTTTGTAAGTTTCCTCTTTTAAAAAAATTAACTGTGGCTGGGTGGTAGTGGCATATGTCCTTAGTTCCCAAACATGAGAGGCAGAGGCAGGCAGAGCTCTGTGAGTTCGAGGTCAGCATGGCCTACAGAACGAGTTCCAGGAGAGCTGGAGCTACACAGTGAAACCCAGTCTCAAAAATGAAAAAAAAAAAGGTATGGAAACAGCAATGGCATGGTGTGAATGTGCCAATCAGAGGACAACTTATAGTTGTCTATTGCCTACTTCTTCTATGTGAGAACTAGAGAACAAACTGATGCAGTCGAGTTTCGCAGTAAGTGCTCTAAAGTGGTGAGTGAACTCACTGGCCCTTATTTCCGTTTCAAAACTATGTATATGGTAATGTGTGGGTGTGCATAAAACCTAAGTGTAGTAATCGGAGAAAATTTTGTGTGAGTAATATGGGTCTCTCAGAGAATGAACTCAGGTCATCAATCTTAGCAGCAAACATGTTTACACACTGATAAAATCTCCTGGCATTTGTTTTAGAGAAAATGTAAAGAACAATAGTTAGTCCTCTGAATAAAGTAACATAATCTAAAACTAATGGAGAATACCACAAGTACCATTTTAATTTGAAAATTGATTTTATTCTTCAAATTATTCTGTTTCCATACTGTTGGAATACAGTATGTTGACTTTACCACATTGACTATATCCATAGGGTTTCTCTCCAGAATGACTTCTTCCATGTATTAAAGATGATTTTTATGTGAAAAGGGTTTACGACATTGTTGCCATGCATAGAATTGCTCTCATATTACTTCTTTCATGTATTTGAAGATGACTTTTCCATGCAAAGGTTTCACAACATTGATTACATTCAGAAGGTTTCTCTCCAGTGTGATTTATTTCATGAATGAAAAGATACTTCCATGCAAAGGCTTTGCCACATGCATTACATCCATAGAGTTTCTTTGGTATGACTTCTTTCATGCCTGTGAAGATGACTTTTATATGCAAACACTTTACCACACTGATTACATCCATAGGGTTTCTCTCCACTATGGCTTCTTTCATGCCTGTGAAGATCACTTTTACATGCAAAGGCTTTACCACATTGATTACATCCATAGGGTTTCTCTCCAGTATGACTTCTTTTATGCCTGTGAAGATGACTTTTACGTGAAAAGGCTTTACCACATTGATTACATTCATTGGGTTTCTCACCAGTGTGACTTCTTTCATGATTACGAAGATCACTTATACATGGAAAGGCTTTACCACATTGATTACAAACATAGGGTTTTTCTCCAGTATGACTTCTTTCATGCCGGTGAAGAACACTTTTATATGCAAAGGCTTTACCACATTGCTTACATCCATAGGGTCTCTCCCCAGTATGACATCTTTCATGTATATGAAGATGACTTTTACGTGCAAAGGCTTTACCACATTGGTCACATTCATGAAGTTTCTCTCCAGTATGACTTCTTTCGTGCCCATGATGAGTTTTATATGCAAAGGCTTTAACACTTTGATTACATCCAGAAAATTTCTCTCCAGTATGACTTCCTTCATGCCTATGAAGAGTACTCTTCCCTGAAAAGGCTTTTCCACATTGATTACATTCATAATGTCGTTCACCAGTATGAGTTCTTTCATGTTTTAGGCAATAACTGGGATGTGCAATGGCTTTATCACATTGATGACACTCAGACCCTTTTTCTCTAATATTAGTTCTATGTACTTGATGAAGACTGTGACATGGAAAGGCTTTACCACTTCGATTATATTCATAGGGTCTTACTACCAAGTGAGGTTTTTTGTGTACTTTTAAGGAGTAGTCAGATATAGATGTTTTATCATGTTGCTTATATTCATAAATATCCTCTTCCTCATTGGTTGTTTTGTGTCTCTGAAAATACCTGTGATGGTTAAAGTCTTTTGTACAAGGCCCACATTTATCACTTCCTTTTTGTATGTGAGTTTTTTCACTTCTTTGAAGGCAACTGGAAGAACTCAGAGTTTTATCACAGTGATTGCACACATAACATTTTCCTGTAGTGCTAGTAACACTACATGTACAAAGTAATCTGGTAAAGGCACACGAATTTCCATATTCCTTGTACTCATAAGGTGTTCCTCCAATGTGAGAGTGTTGATGTACTGTCACTGAAGTTGGAAAACCAATTAATTGTAAACTTGTATCACAGTCATCATGTCTTCTCATAGTAGGGACTACTATATAGCTTTTAAATGTTCTGGGAGAGACAGAGATACATTGCTTCTTTCCATATTCCTTATGTTCACATGGCTTGTATCCAGGGTGACAGATGATACAACTATTAAAGAAAGAATGACAAAATAAAAGGTTTCCCCATTATAATCACATGGTTTAAATTGTTGAGACTCATAGAGATGTGGTTTAGGGTTTCTTCACTATGACGCCGTATCTCTCATAAATTGCTCCTCTACTAAACTATGGTAAGTCACTCACTATAACTAGTTAAAGAACCCCAAAGAAGGGAAAAATCACACACAATAATATCACTTACCACAAAAACTAAAATGACAAGAACTAACAATCACTGGTCATTAATATTCCTCAATATAAATGGACTCAACTCACCTATAAAATGACAGAGGCTAACAGATTGGATATAAAAACAGAATTCATCCTTCTGTTGCATACAGCAAACACACTTCAACCTTAAAGACAGACATCACCTCAGATGAAAGGGTTGGGAAAATTTTTCCAATCAAATGGACCTAAGAAACAAGCTGGTGTAGCTATTCTAATATCTAACAAAATAGACTTCAAACTAAGATCAATCTAAAGAGAAAAAGAAGGACATATTTCATATTAGTCACAGGAAAATCCATCAAGAGGAAATCCCAATACTCAACATGTATGTGCCAAATACAAGGGCACTTTCATATGTACAAGAAACACTTCTAAGACTTACATCACATTTTAAGCCACACACACTAATAGTGGGTGACCTCAACACTTCACTCTCACCACTGGATAGGTCTGACAGACAGAAACTTAACAAAGAAAAGAGGGAACTAAAAGATGTTATGACTCAAATGGACTTAACAGACATCTAGAGAATATTCCATCCAAACATAAAAGAGTATACCTTCTTTTTGGCACCCCACAGAACCTGCCCAAAAAGTGACCACATACTCGGTAACAAAGCAAACCTCAACAGATACAAAAGAATTGGAATAATCCCATATATTATGCCACATCACAATGGCTTAAAGTTAGAACTTAACAGCAACACTAATTTCAGAAAGCCCACAAACACATGGAAATTGAATAATGCTCACCTGAATCACCAATGGGTCAAGAAGGAAATAAAGAAATTAAAGACTTCCTAAGATTCAATGAAAATGACCAAACAACATACCTAAACTTATGGGACCAAACAACATACCTAAACTTATGGGACACATGAAAGCAGTGTTAAAAGGAAAATTCATAGCACTGAGTGTCTATATAAAGAAGCTAGAAATATCCAACACCAGTGAGTTAAGATAACACCTGAAAACTCTGGAACAAAAAGAAACAAACTCACCCAGGTGGACTAAACGGCAGAAAATAATCAAATTGAATAAAATTGATTACAATCAAAACAAAACAAGACAAAGATTAAAAGAGACAAAGTTGATTCTTTGAGAAAAATCAGCAAAATAGACAAACCTTTATCCAAATTAACAATAAGGCAGAGAAAGAATATGCAAATTAACAAACTCAGAAATGAAAAAGGGACATAACAACAGACACGGAGGAAATACAGAGAATATCAGGTCATACTTCAAAAACCTGTACTCCACAAAATTGGAAAATGTGGAAGAAATGAACAATTTTCTGGACAAATATCACTTACCAAAATTAAATCAAGACCAGATAAACAAAGTAAATAGACCAATAACTGCTAAGGAAATAGAAACAGATATCAAAAGACTCCCAACCAAAAAAAAAAAAAAAAAAAAAAACAGGACCAGATGGTTTCAGCACAGAATTCTGCAATATTTTCAGAGAAGAACTAATACCAATACTCCTCAAATTGTTCCACACAATAGAAACAGAAGGAACATTGCCAAACTCTTTTTATGAGGCTACAGTTACCCTGATACCCAAACCATACAAAGATACTACTAAGAAAGAGAATTACAGACTAATATCATTCATGAACATTGATGCAAAACTACTCAATAAAATGCTAGCAAACCGAGTCCAAAATCACATCAGAAAAATCATCCACCACGACCAAGTAACCTTCATCCCAGAGATACAGGGATGGTTTATCATACAGAAATCTATCAATGTAATCCACCATATAAATAACCTGAAAGAAAAGAACCACATGATCATCTCATTAGATGCTGAAAAAGCCTTCAACACAATTCAATACCCTTCATGTTAAAAAGTCTTTGAGGGAGCAGGGATACAAGGAACATACTTAAACATAATAAAGGCAATATACAGTTAAGATCAAACTAAATGGAGAGAAACTCAAAGAGATCCCACTGAAATCAGAAACAAGATAAAGTTGTCCACTCTCTTGAATTAACTCAAAAGAGTACTTGAAGTTCTAGCTAGAGCAATAAGACAACAAAAGGAGATCAAGGGGATACAAATCAGAAAAGAAGTCAGACTCTCACTATGTGCAGACGATATGATAGTATACTTAAGTGACCCCAAAAAATACCACCAGGGAACTCCTTCAACTCATAAACACCTTTAGTAATGTAGCAGGATACAAGATTAACTCAAAAAATCAGTAGCCCTCCTTTATATAGATGATAAATGGGCCAAGAAAGAAATCAGAGAAATGTCACCCTTCAAAATAGGCACAAATAACATAAAATACCTTGGGGTAACACTAACCAAACAAGAGAAAGATCTGTATGACAAGAATTTTAATTCTTTGAAGAAAGAAATTGAAGAAGACACCAAAAAATGGAAAGATCTCCCATGCTGTTGGGTAAGTAGGATTAATATAGTAAAAATGGCAATCTTACCAAAAGCAATCTACAGATTCGATGCAATGCCCATCAAAATCACAGCAAAATTCTTCACAGACCTTAAAAGAATAATACTCAACTTCATATGGAAAAACAAAAACCCAGGATAGACAAAACAATCCTGTACAACAAAAGAACTTCTGGAGGCATCACAATCACGGACTTCAAATGCTACTAAAAAGCTATACTAATGAAAAGAGCCTCTTACTGGCATAAAAACAGACAGGAAGACCAACGGAATCCGATTGAAGACCCAGTTATCAATCCACACCACACATGATTTTTGACAAAAAAGCTAAAAATATAATAAAGATATATAATATATATCTTAATTATATATATACTTAATAATTAAACATATTAAGTTTAATAATAAAATTAAAGCATATTCAACAAATGGTGCTGGCATAACTGGATATCAACATGTAGAAGAATGAAAATTGATCCATATCTATCACCATGCACAAAACTCAAGTCCAAATGGATCAAAGACCTCAACATAAAACCAACCACACTGAACCTCCTAGAAGAGAAAGTGGGAAGTACACTTGAAAGCATTGGCACAGGGAACCGCTTCCTAAATATAACCCCACTAGGCCACTGAGAGAAACAATTAATAAATGGGATGTCCTGAATCTGCGAAGCTTCTGTAAAGCAAAGGACACTGTTAACAAAAGAAAACAGCAGCCTACAGATTGGGAAAGATCTTCATCAGCCCCCGATTGGGAAAGATCTTCATCAACCCCACATCAGACAGAGGACTTATCTCCAAAATATAAAGAATTCAAGAAACTTGATATCAAAAAACACAAATAATCCAATAAAAATGGGGTTCAGACCTAAAGAGAGAACTTTCAGCAGACGAATCTCAAAGGGCTGAAAGACATTTAAGGAGTTGCTGAACATCCTTAGCCATCAGAGAAATGCAAATCAAAACAACTTTAAGATTCCATCTTACACCTGTCAAAATAACGATGATAAAAAAATACTGATGACAGCTTATGCTGGAGACAATGTGGAGTAAGGGGAACACTCATCCATTGCTGGTGGGAATGCAAACTTGTACAGCCACTTTGGAAATCAGTATTGTGGTTTTTCAGAAAATTGGGAATCAATCTACCTTAAGAGCTAGCTCAAAAACTCTTGGGTATATACCCAAAGGATGCTCAGTCATACCACAAGGACACCTGCTCAACCATGCTCACAGCAGCATTATTCATTATGGCCAGAACCTGGAAACAACCTAGATGACCCTCAACTTAAGAATGAATAAAAAAAATGAGGTACATTTACACAATGGAGTATTACTCAGGCATTAAAAACAATGACATCATGAAATTTCCAGACAAATGGATGGCCCTAGGGGAAAAAATCATCCTGAGTGAAGTAACCAGACCCAGAAAGACAGACATGGTATGTACTCACTCATAAGTGGATACTGTATGTAAAGCAAAGGATAACCAGACTATAATCCAAAGCCCCAGGAAAGCTAGGTAACAAGGAGGACCCTAAGAAGGACAAATTGATTGCCCTCAGAAGGGGAAGTAGATGAGATCTCCTGGGTAAACTGGAGGTGAGGTGGTAGAGGGGAGGGAATGGAAGATGAGAACATAAGGGAACAGAATGGTCAAGTTGGGGGGGAGCAACAGAGAGGGAGAGCAATGAATGAGATATCTAGATAGAGAGAGCCATTATGCAGTTAGGGAGAAACCTGGGGCTAGGGAAATTCCCAGGAATCCATGAGGATGACCCCAGCTAAGCCTCCTACCAATGATGGAGAGGGTGCCTGAACTGGTCTTTTCTGTAATCAGATTGATGACTACCCTAATTGTCATCATAGGACATTCATCCAGCAACTGATGATAGCAGAGGCAGAGACCCAGAGCTAAGCACTGCCCCAAGCTCTGGGAACCGAGTCAAAGAGGGGGAGGAGGGATTATATGAGCAAGGGGTGTCAAGATCATGATGGAAAAACCCACAGAGATAGCTGACTCAAGCTCGTAGGAGCTCACAGACTCTGGACCAATAACTGTGGAGCCTACATGGGACTGAGCTAGGCCCTTTTCATGTGGGTGATATTTGTATGCCTTGGTCTGTTTGTGGGGCCCCTAGCAGTGGGACCAGCATCTATCTCTGGTGAATGATCTGGCTTTTTGGAGCCCATTCCCTATTTTGGGATGCTTTCCTCAGCCTTGATCCAGAGGGGAGGGGCTTGGTCCTGCCTCAACTCCATGTGCCAGACTTTGTTGACTTCCCATGGGAAGCCTTACCCTTTTAGAGATATGGATGGGGGTGGGTGGGAGGAAGTGAGGAGGAAGCAAGGAGGAAGCATGAGGAGGGGAGAGGGAACTGTGGTTGGTATGTAAAATGAATAACAATCTTTTAAAAAGTAAAAATAATGTGACATCTTGTTTCTTAAAGGAATGCTTTGCAAACAATGGTCTGATACCTGACAGTGGAATACATGGTATGGTGAGAATTTAATAATCACCACAAAGCTATGCTTATTTACACTGCTGCTTTTCATTAAAACTTCAGGGTTCATTAACGTTTCTTCAGAGGTACAAATGTATCAGCTTGCACATAAAAATTACCTTCCATGTCTTCTAGAACTTTGACAACATTCTTCAATATTGTGGTCATCCCATTTGTAGCCTAAAATATAGTACATAATACAATATATTACTGGAAATTAGGCACAATTAAAATCACTGTCTTTGGTGAACATTAGAACAATGTCTGATTTATTCATCAGATTCTTCCTCTTTCACATTCAAAATCACAGAAGACTACCAATCTCCAAGGTTTGTCTTCTTAGGTTAAAAAGTGACAGAAAGTTTACATTCTTACCTATAGTAGTGAGGTTCCAGTAGGTTTCCAGCATCACATCTTTGTAGAGACTCTTCTGGGAAGGATCCAACAAAGCCCACTCTTCATGAGTGAAGTTCACATGCACATCCTCATAGGTCACTGCATCCTAAAATAAACCACATATGTACATAATAGAAATGGTGGGACTGCATTGTAAAAGTACACTTCATTGAGAATATATTTGCATAATTCTGTGTACTCAATATATTTCATGAAATGGATCAAAGAATTTCAAATGCAGTCACCAATTCATTTTAGAATGAAACAGAAAAAAAGGATGATAACTCCCATTTCTGTGCTCACCAAATTGAACATGGCATTGCAGGAGAAATGTCTACTTATATATGAAGACATGCAAACAGAGTAACACTAGTCAGTATACATCAGCAAAATTTTATCAAAATTATTAACTTCAAAAAAGGTATGGTAGTACACATAATAAATCCCACAAATCAAGGGTAGCTGGAGACTGTTCTTTGATTTCCCAGCTGCCTAGACCCGAATAATCACACAGAAACTATATTAATAACAACACTGTTTGGTCAATAACTGAGGCATATTCCTAGCTAGCTCTTACATCTGAAATTAACCCATTTCTATTAACCTGTGTATCACCACGAGGTTGTAGCCTACAATTCCGGTGGCATCTCTCTTACTCCACCTACTCTCTATATCTCTGTTTAGATTTCCCACCTGGCTTTATTCGGCCCTGCCATAGGCCAAAGAATCTTCTTTATTAACCAGTGGTAATAAAATATATTCACAGCATACAGAGGGGAAACCCACATCACCTCCCCTTTCCTGTCTAATTAAAAATGAAGGTTGTAACTTTAACATAGTAAAACTACATATACAAAGAAGTTATCAAGCAAAAATTATAGTTGTAATATTTAGTTCATTTACATTAAGGAAAATACTCTATCATCTATCATATTTTCTAAAATTATCTAATTTATCCTTTATCATAACTAAGGAAAACTATAATTATAACTGTGCAGTCTTCAACTTTGTCAACGGCCCCAGAAGGATATAATACCTAAGTAAACAGGAAGTGCACTGTAAGCAACTTCCAAAACTCTAGAATTGACAGAGACATCTTGTTGCCTGGACAGTCACCCAAAGTTCTTCGATAATGTTGGGTCATCCATTTTCAGCCTACAGGCCCATAGTATCTGGCAGATTTTTCCATGAAGCAGGAAATTTGAAGATCTGTTCAGTCCTGTACTGGCAAAGTTCCTCAGTGGCTTTCTTCAAGTAGTAGCACTCTGCTCACAAATCCATTTAAGAACTCTGTAGTGGGAGCTCCCAAAAGAGCCAGAGCCAGTACAAACCAGAAAGCTATCTCTTAAAGAGGCCACACCTCTGCTTGCAGTCAGCAAACAAAGCCTATCAGAAAAAAAATATGTGACTACCAAGAAGCCGCACTTGGCTCCCATTTTTGTGAGTCTAGAAGCCCTCCTTTTTTCTTAAGCTATTTTTAGGTCTTATGTGGATCCATGACCCTGTCAGTGGGTACCATTTTATAGCTAGAGAATGCTTGTTTGTTTCCCGGACACCCAGACCTGCATAATCACACAGAAACTATATTATTTACAACACTGTTTGGTTGATAGGTTAGGTGTATTCCTAGCTAGCTCTTCCATCTTAAATTAACCCATTTCTATTGATCTGTGTATTACCACGAGGCTGTGGCTTACTGGTAAGGTTCCAAAGGAATCTTTCTCCTTTGGTAGCTACATGGCATCTCTCCACATCTCTGTTCGGATTTCTCACTTGGCCTTATTCTGCCCTGCCATAAGGCAAAGTAGCTTCTTTATTAACCAATGGTAATAAAACATAATCACAGCATACAGAGGGGAGTCCCACATCACTCAGGAGGCAGAAACAGGGGAAACTGTGATTTCCAAGCAAGTTTGGTGTATGTTAAAATTTCTAGAACAGCCAAAGGTACACAGTGTGATATTGCCTTACAAAATAAACAGAGAAACAAAAATTAGAAAGCACTTAAGGACTCCCTCGAAATTCCTCCATACACTTAAACATTCATTCCAATTCTGTACTTGTCTATAATAAATTGGAGTGACTCCTTTTAAACTGTAAAGCTAATACTTCCTAGAAAGGCAAGCATTTTTAATAAGTTACTGACTGACAGATCAAAGACTTCTCAAAAACATTAGTAAAATAAATGTTGATCCTAAAACAATTTAAAAAAAAACCAGCAACTAAAGGGATGGAGTATATAATTATGGGTCAACAGACAAGATGAAGAGGTCCTAGGTCAGTTCTCAGCACTCACAACTTTTCCTATCATGTGTGAAGTGCATGGGCATGGTCCCTAGCACAGAGAGAAAAACCAAAATAACCAATGTAGACTCACTGTTCATCCAATGGACTTAATAGACATCTACAGAACATTCCACCCAAACAGGAAAGAATATACCTTCTTCTCAGCACCTCATGGAACCTTCTCTAACATTGATCACATACTCGGTAACAAAGCAAACATCCATAGATACAAAATAAAAAGGAATAAGCACCTGTGTCTTATTGGATCACCATGGAGTAAAGTTAGAATTTAATAATACTACTACCCCCAGAAAGCCTTCAAACTAATGGAAACTGAACAGTCAACTACTGAACCACCCCTGGGTCAAGGAAGAAATAAAGAAAGAAAGAAAGGAAGGAAGAAATAAAGAAGAAAGTCTTCCTTGAATTCAACGAAAATAAAGGCACAACATACCCAAACCTATGGGACACTATGAAAGCAGTGCTAAGAGGAAAGTTTAGAGCACTAAGTGCCCACATAAAGAAAACGGAGAAAGCACACAAGGTGACTTAACAGCACACCTGAAAGCTCTAGAGAAAAAAGAAGCAGACACACCCAGAAGGAGTAGAAGACTGGAAATAATCAAACTGAGGGCTGAAATCAACAAAATAGAAACACAGAAAACAATCCAAAGAATCAATGAAACAAAGAGTTGGTTCTTTGAGAAAATCAACAAGTTTAACAAACCCCTATCCAAACTAATCAAACAGCAGAGAGAGAACACGCAAATTAACAAGATCAGAAATGAAAAGGGGGACATAACCAGAGACACAGGGGAAATTCAGAGAATGATGAGGTCTTACTACAAAACCCTGTACTACACAAAATTGGAAAATATAAAATAAATGAGCAATTTTTTAGATAGATACTATATACCAAAATTAAATCAAGACCAGGTGAAAATTTAAATAGACCTATAAGCCATGAGGAAATAGAAGCTGTCATCAAAAACCTCCCAACTAAAAAAAGCACTGGGCCAGATGGTTTTAGTGCACAATTCTACCAAAACTTCCAACAAGAGCTAAAACCTATATTCCTCAATGTGTTCCACATAATAGAAACAGAAGGTTCATTGCCAAACTCTTTTTATGAGGTTACAGTTACCCTGATACCAAAACCACACAAAGACTCAACCAAGAAAATTATAGACCATTCTCACTCATGAACATGTTTGCAAAGTTTCTCAATAAACTACTGGCAAACCAAATCCAAGAAAACATCAAAAAAGTTATGCATCATGATAAAGTAGGCTTCATCCCAGATATGCAGGGCTGGTTCAAAATATGAAAATCTATCAATGTAATCCATCATATAAATAAACTGAAAGAAAAAACCATATAATCATTTCATTCGATGCTGAAAAAGCATTTGACAAAATTCAACATCCCTTTATGATAAAGGTCTTGGAGAGATCAGGGATACAAGGAACATATCTATAACAAAAGCAATATACGGCAAGCCAACAGCTAACATCAATTAAATGGAAAGAAACTCAAAGTGATTCCACTAAAATCAGGAACAAGACAAGGCTGTCTATTCTCTCCATATCTCTTCAACATAGTTCTTGAAGTTTTAGCAATAGCAATAAGACAAAAAAAGGAGATCAAGGGGATCCAAAATGGAAAGGAAGAAGTCAAACTTTCATTTTTGCAGATGATATGATAGTGTACATAAGTGATCCCAAAAACTCTACCAGAGAACTCCTACAGCTGATAAATACCTTCAGTGAAGTGACAGGATACAAGATCAACTCAAAAACTCAATAGCCTTCCTGTACATAAATGATAAAGAAGCTGAGAGGGAAATAAGAGAAACATCACCTTTCACAATAGCCACAAATAGCATAAAGTATCTTGGGGTTATACTAACCAAAAAATTGAAAGACCTATTTGACAAGAACTTTAAGTCTTTGGAGAAAGAAACTGAAGAAGATACCAGAAAATTGAAAGATCTCCCTTGCTCTTGGATAGGAAGGATCAACATAGTAAAAATGGCAATCTTACCAAAACCAATCTATAGATTCAATGCAATACCCATCAAAATCCAAGCACAATGCTTCACAGACCTTGGAAGTACAATAACCAACTTCATATGGAAAAACAAAAAACCCAGAATAACCAAAACAATCCTGTACAAAAAAGGAACCTCCAGAGGCATCACCATCCCTGACATTAAGCTCTATTACAGAGCTACAGTAATGAAAACAGCTTGGTATTGGCATAAAAACAGAGATGTTCACCAATGGAATCAAACTGAAGACACAGATATTAATCCACACACTTATGAACACCTGATTTTTGACAAAGAAGCTAAAATTATACAATGGAAAAAGGAAAGCATCTTCAACAAATGGTGCTGGCATAACTGGATGTCAACATGTAGAAGAATGAAAATAGATCCATATCTATTACCATGTGCAAAACTCAAGTCCAAATGAATTAAAGACCTCAATATAAATCCCACTACACTGAACCTGATAGAAGAGAAAGTGGGAAGTAGTCTTCAATGCAAGGGTACAGGAGACCACTTCCTAAATATAACCCCAGTAGCAGAGGGGTTCCTAAATATTACCCCATTTCATATGGATAGGTATTCTTCAAATCTTACAGAGACCTTCAGAATATGGCATTTAAAATATTTTAAAAACTTAGGACTTTTCATGAAATGAGACACATCTACTCCTGGCAGCACCAATAACTTCAAGAGGAGGATGGGTATTGAAGAGGCTCCTTATTGAGTTTGCTAGCCATTTGGGCATGAAACTGTTCTTGCCTGGACTGCCTGATGTTATGCTGTATGAACTGAACATGCAGGACCCACAGAGAAATGACTGCTGACCTTGCATAATAGTGAGACCACCATCCTTTCAGGTTCCTGCTTCATGAAAAAACAAAAAGAGTCTGCTAGACATTCTGTAGGACACAGAAGAAAGAGACTGACAAACTTTCAATATAGGCGAAACTGTCTTTGAAATTTACTGCCTCTTGAAAAAGTCTGCTGGACACTATGGGCATGTAGACTGCAGATGGATACCCCAATGGTACAGAAGAACTTTGGGTGACTGTCCAGGTAGCAAGATGTCTCTGTCAATTCTAGACTTTTGGAAGTTTCTTACAATGCACTTCCTGTGTACTTAGGTAATATTATATCCTTCCAGAGTCTTTGATGGAGTTGATGAATGGATAGTTATAGTTTTCCTTAGTTATGATAAAAGATAAAATAGATACAAATATTGTAACTATAATTCTTACTTGATATGTGTTTTGTTATATGTAATTTTACTATGTTAAATTTAAAACCTTCCTTTTTATTTAAACAGAAAAGAGGAAATGATGTGGGAGGTCTTTCTGTCTATGTGTTGCTTTTATTGGATAGTGAATAAAGAAACTGGCTTGGCCTGATAGGGCAGAATAGAGTTAGGTGGGGAAAACTAACTTGAATGCTGGGAGAAAGAAGGCAGAGTCAGAGAGAAGCCATGTAGCCCCACCAGAGACAGACGCTGGAACTTTACCGGGTAAGCCACAGCCACATGGGGATATACAGATTAATAGAGATGGGTTAATTTAAGATATGAGTTAGCCAGAAATATGCTTATGCTATTGGCCAAACAGTATTGCAATAATATGGTTTCTGTGTGATTATTTCAGGGATGAGCAGCCAGGAAAAAACAAGCAACCTCCTACAACACACAAGTATTCACTATATTACTCACTATTATTATTAGTGTGAGTAAGCTCACACTAATCTATTTCCTTTTTTTTTTAGTATAATAAAGCGTTATTTATTTAGGGGTAGACTCACAGATCACAGTCCTCTACTTGAACAGAGAACAGCAACCAAATCCAGCATCCGAAAGAGAGAAGGAACGTGTATTTTACATTGGCATTTATAGTATAAGAGGCCACACCCAAGCAGACAGGTAACTTAAAGGCTCCTGGCTGAAGGATTTCCTACAGCAAGCTCCAGAAAGATGTTTTGTTTTTAAAAACTTCATTATACAAGTATGGGTACTTTGCCTGTATGCTTGTCTGTCCTCCATGTCTGTAAAGGGCCTTGAATTCAGAAGAAGCTTATTGGAGCCCCTGTAATGGGAATTACAGACAATTGATGGCTGCCATGTGAATGCTGGGAATTGAACCCCAACACTCTGGAAGAACAACCAGTGCTTTTAACTGCAGAGCCATCTCTACAGTCCTGGTAGAAGTAAGTTTTCAAAACAGCCTGCTGTGAAATGTTTAGGCCTAACTTTGCCTCCCAAGTTCCTGGGAATAAAAATACAGTATTAAGTATCTGAAAAAAAGGTAGGAGAGATGGTTCGCTGTGTTCAGAGATTTGGCTGCTCATACAGGGAACCAAATTTCAGTTCCTTGCATCCACATGGCAAGTCAAAACTGTCTCTAATTGCAGTCCCAGAGGACCTGAAACCCTCTCCTATGTTCTTCAGGGCATTGCATGCGCATGGTGCACAAACATATACATAGGAAAAAAAAATCTCCATTCACATAAATAAAATTTAAGATCATAAAAAGAGAAACGTAGTATCGCTTCTGTATCTGTGGTGCAGGAACATGTTTTTGGGGTTTCTGTCCTGCCCAGTTCCCACAGTCATTAAGTCCCAAAGAAATCACACAGACGTCTACATTAATCATAAACTGCTTGGCCCATTAGCTCAGGTTTATTAACTCTTATAACTTACATTAGCCCATTATTTTTATCTGTGTTAACCATATGACTCAGTACCTTTTTCAGTGGCATAGTCACATCTTCTTCTGTGTCTGGACAGGACTGCAGAGGGAGCTTCCCTCTTCCCAGAATTCTCCTATTCTCATTGACCCGCCTCTATTTCCTGTCTGGTTGTCCCGCTATACTTCCTGCCTGGCTACTGGCCAATCAGTGTTTATTTAAAATATAATTGACAGAATATAGACAATTGTCCTGCACCAGGAACACACATCCCAGCTCATCAGAAAGCCTGCCTTAGCTACAGAAAGAATGCTAGGCCTACCTGCCCCATGTTTTAAATACTTCATTACCATGTTTGTATAAAATGAGCGGGGGTGGGGAGGAACATGTGCATGCTCCGGTGCTTGTGGGGGTTAGGACAATGTTGTGGATTCTCTCCTTACAGATTTTTTTGTTGGCTTTGTGGGTGAATTCAGATGAGCATATGCTTCATATGCCCACAAATACCTTTCCTATGGAACCATCTCTTTGGGCCAATCCCATCCAATTTAAGGTGCCCTGTTTTGCCTGTTGTTTGGTTTTGTTGTTGAGAAAGTACCACACTATGTATTCCTGCTAGCCTAAAACTCACCATTAGACCAGGGTGGCTCAGAACTCAGAGGAATCTGTCTCTCTCTACCTCTAGTGTGCTGGAATTAAAGGGATGCTGTTAAAATCGCTGGGCTTTTTGCCTTGGAGATGCTGTTCTAGATCTGTCCGAACCTCAGCCACAGCACAGTTGCTCAGCTGTGCCTATGACATGGGTGATGGGCAGGGGGAGAAAATAGCTATTTCTACCCTCAGTGTTCAGAAGCCAGTGAGCACTGAGTTATAGCATGACATTTTGCAGAGCCATGGTGTTTAGCTTTGACGCTGTTAGTAAGGTCCCAATGTCAGACCTCAAGGGCTCATAAAAGGGTTGCATGGTAAGCCTTTTAGCTAGATTTGGAGTTGGAGGGATGTAGAAACAGGTGTTCTAGGAGGCATTCTAAGGTACCAGGAAAAGACAAGCAACTATCCATCTCTTTTTTAACTTCCAGGTCCAGAATTCAGGAAGAATAAGGCTTAACTCTTGGCCACATGGCTGATCAGGATGTGTACAGATATGACTTTTAGGCTATGGGCATCAGGCATGGCCTATATAACCTCACCAGAAAACTGCAGAACCACTCAGATAGCTTTTGGGCAGCTCCATTGGGGTAGCCCATGTCCAATTATGAACCACATTTTACTTGACTTGGGTTTGACTACACTTCCCAAACTGGTGAAGGAAAGTCTGTTAGTGGTACTCTGGGAGGAGGGCCCTCTGAGACTCAACATTTACATCTACCCAACTGTACATGGCCTTCGATGTGGTAATTATGTAGGAGGAGGCAACTAGCTCTAGGTGCTGTGGCACAAACAAATGTGTTAATCAAAAAAAAAAAAAACTGGCTATATATAAAGAAAAGAACTTTCATGATTAACTTGACACTGTGGTACTCTGAGTCAAAGGTGGCCACAAGCAAAACCTGACCTGAAAGGGTGGTGTCATGATGTTGGTACCCACTGTCTCGAAATCTTAGAGTCATGAAAGCTTTTTCAAAGTTGAATTCTGGAAGATGCCAGGATTAGGTGCATGTTTGGAAAACTATAACCCTAAGAATTGGAGTTGGACAGTGTCAAAATTAAATCCAGACTGTGGTTAAAATGGTTAAGACAGATCTTAGCATGCTATTGGCACGAGGAAAGGCACCCTCTGGGACTAATCTTGGCCTAAAACTGCAGAGGTGACTGCCTAGGGGAATTAAGGGCATTATGTGGGCATGAGGACCAAGTAAAGAAGTGAGCAGAAAATATATGAAAGGGTGATCATCAGAAGATGGGCTTGCTGTCCCTCAAACTGGATCTTCCTACCCAGTTCCTGATGGCTGGGAACCCTCCCTTTGCTTGTTTTCCAGAACCTACATGGTAGAAAGGTAGAGCCAACTCCTATAGGTTCTTATCTGAGATCCACAAGGGACAATGACATGGGCATGTCAATCTCCATACAAGTTAGTAAACAAATAATTGTCATTTAGAAATTAAAATGTATCTAGATTCTCATAAAGAAAGCCACCGATCCCTTCTAACTTGGCAAGTATCCTGTCTCAGTTTCCTTCCCTACATTATCTCTACTCCATCTTAACACTTCAGCTTGTGTGCTCCACCCACCCCCAACCTCTACCTCACGATTTAGCTTGACAGTCATCTGTGTCATTCGAGGCACCCAATTCCTGACATAGACACTCAAGAAAACAGAAATCCAGTTCATCAGTAACATGTAGCTATTTTGGTGGAACACTCATATCAGAGACCATTGTGTTTATATCACCATAGGTAGTATAAATATATTATTTTTCCTGGTGAAATACTCCTTA
The DNA here is from genome assembly GCA_004026605.1 of Ondatra zibethicus. Classification (NCBI taxonomy): domain Eukaryota; kingdom Metazoa; phylum Chordata; class Mammalia; order Rodentia; family Cricetidae; genus Ondatra; species Ondatra zibethicus. Next base: position 254,230 of record PVIU01000733.1, read on the forward strand.
GATATATTTAAAGTTTTGGTAAGTCAATCCAAAGTAGTGTGACAGAATATTGCATGATGAAGTATTTCATTATTAGTTTTAAATGTGCATAGTAATATGAGAGAGAAATTTGTGTTTATTGCCTTCTGCCTCAGAAGTGATCTGCAATCCCAGTACTTGGAGGCTGAGACAGGAAGACTGAGTTCAGATAAATCTAGGCTACAAGGATGCAACAGCTTCTGGGCAGCTTGGGCTACAAAGATATTTCAAAGTGTATTTCTGAAAGATAAGGGGTCTTTTAAAAAGATGATAGTGTGCCAGTGATTTGGCTCGGCGGGTACAAATGCTTAGCATGCCATTCTGAGCCAGAGGACACAAATTTTGAAGCCAGTATACAGGTGAAGATGGAAGGAGAGAACAGCTTCTGAAATTCGTGCTCTGACTGTCCCTACACGTGTGCCCTCGTGCCTCTGACAGTGCTAGAGCTAGGGGGAAAGCTCAATGCTACAAGCTCTAGCAACCCCCCTGCCTCAGCCTCCCCAACTCCTGGGATGGGATGCATGCATCGGGAGACTTCTGGTTCAAAAGAATTATGTGCAGACTTGAAAACAGTCACTCACTACCGAAAACTCTCTGCTGCAGTATGGAAGCTGCCTGGATCTACCAGTTCTTTGGAAAGTTTCAGGATTTCTGTAGAATGCCAATGCTGACCCATTTCTGCCAGCTGCCATTCAGTCTCCTTAGAAGATAGCTCTTCCAATCCCTACTCCTTAAGGTTCCCTTCCTTCATAAGGTCAGCACTGGGCAAGTGATCTCAGTGCCCTGCTTATGCGTCAATACAATCTTAATGAAGCCAAACACACTTTGCATAGTTACATGTGGCATGACAGTAGTGACTGTGAAGAGAAGGGGGGTCACTCAACAACACAGGCAGGGCACTCCAGGTGGCCTTGTTGAAGGACACAGGGTAAAGGGGTCCACTGGACTTCCAAGCAAAGGAATGAGATAAAGGAGAGATGCCTAACAGCTAAGGAGAGCTGCTAGGCAAAGCCAATAGAGCGTCACTGACTGAAATGAAAACCACTTGAAGAGCAGGGGGAAGGAGCAGGTGGAGAGGGGGACAAGTGTGGACTTGAGCACCGTGAAACTGAGTGTGGAGATGTCAGTCACAGGCGCAAACAAGATGCCTCCAGCACACAGTGGCAAACAGTCTCGCCGCTAGGAAATAACCAAGGTACAAAGAAATGTTCAGCTGTGCTTACCAAGGCTTTCAGAAGAAAAATCTGAACTAGGAAGGCCCAGCAAGTTAGGCTCTACTAAGGGTCCACCATACACAAATGAGACAGAACAGGAAAGGTGAATAGAGATGGAGATTGAACCCAGGTGTGGTTCTCAAGGCTTTAACTCCAGACACCAGAAAGAAAGAAGAATCTGGACTGCAAAGTCATCCCTCTGCTACAGAGATGTGATAAATTAATTTAATTACATAGATCTGGGTATGTAACTGAGTTGGCAAAATGCTGGTTCATCCTGCAGGGAGCCCAGGGCTACTGGTGTGCGCTCCAGGTTTCAATAGAGAAAGCACTGGTAGGTCACAGGCATGCGTAATTAGTAGGTCCTGTTAGAGGTGTGTCTGGTTGGTCAGTCTCAGTCTTCTGTGTGCGAGATGAGGATGGTCACAAGCCCTCGTCACTATCACTCCTAAGGGGATCAATCTGGCTTATGAACAACGGTCACTCAAGCTTCAAGGTGCAGCCTCACCATTGGGAAAGTAACCATTTTCATATGCTGTATACAGGGGTGGGGTAGGGACTTCTGTCCTAGGAGGTTTTGTTCTTCCTGCAGCCAAGGTGACTCCAGTTTAGGACAATGACTTATATCTATGCCCTGAATTAAGGAAGATGAGACAGACAGATGCAGACTGAGTAGGGAGCCCTTTTTCCTTCATTTACATACCCAGGGCCTCAAGGGACAATTCTGTGCCCACTACAAAAGCAACTTTCAAATACTGATTTTTACTATTCTCACTTACATTTCTTGCTTGTTTGGGGGAAAGGGTCTCACTCTGTAGCTCTGGATGGCCTAAAGCCTAGAAGTCACAGACATCCCCCTGTACCTGCCTCCCGAGGGCTGGGATTGAGCCCTCCCTGGTTTTAGCACTTACATTTTCTTTCCTTCCTTTATTCCTTCCTTCCCTTTTCATTTTTCACAACAGGGTTTCTCTGTGCAGCCCCCTCTTTCCTGAAACTCACTCTACAGAAAAGACAGGTCTCAAACTCAAAGACCTGCCTTTGCCTCCTGAGTGCTTGGATTAAAGGTGTACACAACTTACATTTCTTAAAAAGGAGTAGGCTTGTGGCTTGGTTGGTAAAGGGCTCGCCTGGGAGTTGAGATGTGGAGAACCCAACATCCAAGTCAGCCCAGGCAACAAGAACACATAGAAGAAAAGTCACTCCAAGCATCTCTCCTCCTTGCCTCTCAAGCCTTCCCATTCCCAGGAATGTTGTCTGGGTGGAGTTCCCACTGTTTGTGTGTCTTTTACTTTAATATGTGTTGAAAGTCCAGGGCCCGGTGCCAACTGCTCAAAGCAGGGAGCTGGGGTAAAATGGGAAGGGAGCCTGGGGAAACAAGAGCTGGGGTTTCCTGAGGCTTCTCTTGTCAAGGGAGAGATCTGCCACTCCAGGGAATTTGAAGAGATTGGGCTGTTTAAATCTTTACTGTTTGTTGTAGATTTGATACCTCAATGCTTGCTTAAAACATTCTCAGAAGGCAAAGGGGACTGATGACTGTGTTTGGCAACAGCACTTAGCAGAGGTGTGAAGTGAGGCTGGAGTCCTCTTCCAGGAATTTACACTGGGGAATAGTTTCCGTAAAAAAACAGGAGAGACAGGGACGAGAAGGTGCAGGTCATCAGAGTCCTCATATGGTGCTAATATCCACAGTATCTGAACATTGTCGATTCTTCAATGCAATCTCCATCAAAATCCCAACACAGCTTTTTTATAGACCTTGAAAAGATAACTCTCAACCTAAAATGGAGAAACAGAACACACCCAGGACAGCTAAAGCACTTCCGAACAGAAAAAGAATTGTTGAAGGTTTCACCATTCCAGAATGCAAGCTGTACTACAAAGGCATAGTAATAAAAAATTTTATGTGACATGGTAGTCACATAAAAAAATAGACACACTGATCAATAGAATCGAATTGAGACCCAGGAATGAACCTACATGCCTATAGATACCTATAGATACCTGGGTTTTGATAAAGATGTCAGAAATACACACAGGAGAAAAGACAGCTTCACCAACAAGTGATGCTGGTCAAATTGCATGTGTGCATGTAGAATAATGCAAACAGATCTATACTCATCACCCTACACAGAACTCACGTCCACGTATGTAAGAGACTGTATGACCCTGTGTAAAATGCTAGCTGCTGAGTACTGCAGGCTCACACACAAGCCACAGCATCTCAATCCTGTCACCTGACTAAACTGAGACAACCAAGTCTGTATGAACCAACATGAGAGAGTTGCCCAATCAGAAATTTCAGTGGTTCAAGGTAACCTCCCCAAATTGTACACCCACAGATCTGGTTTTCCTTCATTCATATGGTATGAGTTTATGCATGCTGGGAAAGTACACAGAAAGGGACTCACCCTGCCCAATCAGAATCTTCATTATAACAGAGACACCTGCAGGACAATGACTTAAACCTTTACCCTCACTATGGCCTAGCCTGTTTCCCCTGCAATATACACAATAAACCATTCTTTCTATTCTGGTCTATGGAGTAGATATGTTCCATACACACCTCCTTAGTTCCACACGCTAACAGGAAAACGCAATAGACCGCCCACTCTGTGACTCAAATGGAGAGTTTTATAAGTCTGTGCTTCTACAAATCTTTAATCAAGAATTGAGGAGGTGGAGTCAGGAGGACAGCAGGGTCAATGCCCTGTGGGCCTAAACACCAGGATCAACTCAAAGAGAGTAAACATAACAAATCTTGTCTCAAAACAGTTTTTGAAAGCTTGAAGGTGCAACTGTTCCAGAATTAGTGCACCTTCCCAATGAGAAATCATGCCACACACTTGAGAGATTAATTGGGAAAAAATCTCTTCAACAATTACAAGTCTCCCACTCTGGATGACACCCCAACAAGAGCAGGCCAGTGACAGATTTGCCAACTTATATACACTATAGCTTTATGCATTCCACATGTGCTGTCGACCTGGAGAAATGCTGCGAGTGCCCTCCTGCTAGCATGGCTTGCTCAGTTTGCTTCCTTATAAAACTCGGGCTCATCTGCCCAGGGTAGGATGGGCCCTATTGCATCAATCAAGAAAACACTCTATAGCTTTGCCTACAGGCCAGTCTGACTCTAGCTTGTGTCAAGTTGACCAAATCTAACCAGCATACTACTGCATCATCTCCCAAGCCCCAATGACAGAGTGTTAAGCAAACCTCAATTCTCTTAATGCTGGCTTTTCATCATATACTTGTGCACGCACACACAGAAAATTGTAAAGTTTAGGACTGGAGTAATGGCTCATGAGTTACCACCACTTTTTTTTTTCTTGGAGAAGTCCTGGGTTTGGTTCCCAGCACTAACATGGTGCATACAATCATCCCTAGATGCTGTTGCAGGGGATCTGATGCCTCCTTCTGTCTTCTGTGAGCACAAAACACACATGTGGTCAACATACATAATTGCAAGCAAATCACTCATACACATGAAATAATATTGAAAAATTAAAAACATATACCCTCACATCTTATGTCATCAGAGATAAATATGCCAGAAATACAGAGATGTGACAAATATCTGTAACCAACACTATAACTTTGTAATTAAAAGAATTAAGGAACTCTTGATCAAAGGAGAGAAATTACTTGAAAACAGAAAGCCTCATTATTATTTCAGTACACAACTGAGCTATAAATCAGCAACAGTCCCATAATATGTCTAACAATTTTTGCTGTCAATAGAAACCTGGTGTGGAAAGTTCATCATAAATGAAAAACTGGTCTACACAAGATTGAGTACATAGCATACACAGTGACATCATCTGATTTCAAAACTTCTCGTATGCCTGAAATAAAGATTGTACTGTCTGGGAAAGAATAAAGATATCAACAGAACATGAGAGCGAAGTTAGAAATAAAAAAAGCACAATTACTACAGAATCATCTGTAACACATTAGGCCGGGAAACTCAATGAGTCTGGCATTACTGAGGCAAGTGACTGGACTACCCTGGTAACTGCAGGCAAATGTGTTACTGACATAGAGTTTACGTCCTGCAAAGAAGTATCTGCAGGTGGATCCTACACGTGAATGCTCGGGGCCAAACGCAGAACTTCTGGTGGACACTAGAGTGACTAGGACCCCACGAGTTAGCAAATTTGCCTTCCTAGGTGACAGTAAAAACAGCGCATGCGCGCGCTCTGTATCGTGACGTCACAGGATGGCACTATGCAGGCACAGTACCCACGTCCCGGTGTTCTGTGCAGGTTCAGCCCACAGATGGAAGTTATTCAGAAGCCGCAGGACCCGGGAGCTGCAGGGACCTCACGGGGCGCCGCTCCACCGGTTCCCACAGCCCCAGGAGGACCCCACACCGGCTCCCGCGGTTCCTCCCGCGTGGGGACGGCGGCCCTCGCTCACCATGGCGGGTTCCGAGCTCGCCCCGCTCTCCCACTGCTCCCGACAGCGGGTCACAGCGCAGCACACGGAACCACAGAGCCGGCCTCAGTCCCGGGGTCGCCGAGCCTGCAGCGTGGAGGACAGGAAGTGTCCGCCCTTGTACTGACTGGCAGCCTAACTAGAAGCCCTGATTGGCTTCTGTGTCCTGATTGACAGTCACAAGCACCTTACAGACAGAGTGTTTTGAAAGGACGCAGCACAGCGGTTCCCAGCCCTGAGGGCATCTCCAGGCACAGAACTGTCGCTGACCTGCGGAGACTGGCTTTGTTGTAGAACTTGCGCCTGGACTGGAAAAGTCGTCCCTGCACTAAGCAGGCACTTCCCTTCTTCCGCTGGGTACAGGTTGTTAGATCTCAAACCCACTACAAAAAGCTGAGGTGCCTACTTAAGGTATCAAAGCAGACCCTGGCTACCAAGTTCTCCCTCAGTTCCTACCTGTTACAGGGTATGGCTTGCATACTCCTAACAGACCCTGGAGTAGTCCAGCGCAGGGGCTGGGTTGCCCTTCCCTATAAATCCAACCATTTTGATTATCTGTTTTTCTGTCTCTGTCTGTCTGTCTGTCTTTCCCTCCCCACCTCCGAAACGACATTAGCCCACTAGAGCGTGCAGCCCTGGCAGGCCTTGCCCTTTTCCCTCATTGTCTCTGCCTTTCTAAAAGCCATTAGAATAAAATTCCTAAAGCTAGCTACCAAGGTCTGATTCCTTATTTGTCTGTTTCCCCTTCCTGAAGCTGACTACCAAGGTCCAGCAATCAGAAACCCCCTTTGGCTCACCTAATTAACATACCCAATTAAAATTAAACACCTGCTTTAACAAGGGCTTTCCCTTTATAAACCGCCATTTTCCTGTTGGCCACCTCTATCTCCCCTCTATCCAGAGGCAGTCCTTTGTCCCTCTGGGACAAATATCACTGCCCCCTCCCTTGTCCGGTTCGCTTTCTTTCTCATCCTCTCTCTACTCTACCCCTGCACCCTAGCCCATTCTAACACAGACCTCCCCTTCTTCTCTTTGCTGATGTTTTTCTGCCTGACTCAGAAAGTAGCCACTTCAGCCTTTCTTCCCCGCTTAATAAAGGAGCTCTCTGTGAAAACAGGTGTTTGGGTGTGGTTTGTGCCTAATCTGAGGTCTGGAAGACAGGCAGCCCCCGCTGTGTGTGGGAGCCCCCTCTTCTCTTCTCTTCTCTTCTCTTCTCTTCTCTTCTCTTCTCTTCTCTTCTCTTCTCTTCTCAATACTCTTCTCCTCCCCTTGCCTCCCCTTCCCTCCCCCCTTTTAAATTTCCAGGGCTGGAATTGCTTTCAGGTCCTGGAGCATGCTATGAAAGCGCTCAGCACTGAGCTGACAGCATCAGCCCTGTTTGATTTGGCTATAGCCTTGATAAGTTGTCCAGGCTAACCTTGAATTTGTTATTCTCACCCTTTAGCCTCCTAAATACCTAGGTTTGTAGGCAAATGCCTTTATGCTGAGATAAGTTTTGTGGGTTTTCCCCCAATTTAAAAAGATATAGTGTTTAGGGGAGGAGGAAGGAATAGAGACAGAGAGAGACAGACTGTGGTTGAGGGAGTGGAGTCAGGAGGTAACTTTCAGGAGTTATTTCTCACCTATCATGTGTCCCACGATTGCCCTTAGGTAAATGGGTTCGCAGGGCAAGCTCTTTTACCTGTAAGCCAAATAAGGTCTTTAAATTGGTTCACTTGGGAAGTGAAAGGATTAAACTGGGTGAAGTAGGTGCCTTTGGTGGGCTCTGCCAAGGAATGCAGCTAAGAGAACACAGCCTGTGCAACAGATCTAGTGTAAGAGGTTTCCTGGGGAGAGGAAGAGGGGAGAGCATCAGAGTGAATGGCTGTCTTGTAGCAGCAACATGAGAGAGGCAGACAGAGAGAACAAGCAAGAGAGGAGTAAGAGGGTAGCAAGAGGAGCAAGCAAGTAACTCTGGCTGACAAACTTTTAAGGGGTGCACATGTCATATAGGGAAGTATGAAGTTTGCCCCAGCTGGCAATGAAGTAACTATTTCTGCTGCCATCACCAAGGCAGACTGGTGGGAGCTAACGGAAGTGGAACGAGGGAAAAGAAGAGACAGTGAATGACTGCTAAGTTACTGTTAGAGCAAATAAAAAGTGCCCTATGCTAGTGTAAATTGGATGATTATAGAAAATGGTGATGTACTTCATATTTCCAGCACCTGCAGGAAAGCACTGGGAAGTTGTCAGCAGAAAGAGACAAATGCTGAGGACTTGGTTGTGACCTGATGTAAACACTGTGTATGCTCACATGCTGAAGTGTAACAAGGCTCCCATTAATGTATTAATTAATTTGTATTAGTTAAATTTAAATTTAATAAAAAAACTGACTCTTCTTTGTATGTAAAACAAATGTTCCTCAGGACCTGGAGTTATCACTATTGTTATCTTAGCTTTTCACTTACTTCTTAAATATCCAAGCTTGGTGGTTCATGGCTACATCTCTACACTCAAAAGACAGAAGCAGAATAATCTGTTTTCTGCATTTGGGGTTTGGGAGGTGTGGCTTTTTAAACTCACATACTTGCATTGATCTTCCAAGAACTGGGATTGCTGACAAGGGCTACCATACCCAGCTGTATTGTGGAATATGGAACACAGGACATCATGCATAAAGGCAAACAGTCTACTGACTACCTTTATGCCACGCAAGCCTTGTCTTAGAAACTGGTAATCACATTTTTATAAGCATTAATTTGGACCTCTAAAATATATTGAGCCAAAATAGAGGCCAGCCTGAAATGATACTGTCTGAGCATAAGTAACTACATTTAAGCTGGCATGCATAGATGTATAATTGTAAAACATCCAGACAATCTGACCCCCAAAACTGAAAAGCTTCAAAAGTTGAAAGAGCTGGGTGGTACCCTGATACACAGAAGCTCGAAAAATAAAATAAAATTATACGTCTTAAGACTGAACTTTTTTCCTCCTTGTATTTATTGATTGATTAACTTAATTATCTTCGCGATAAAGTCTCACGACGCAGCTCTGGCTGGCCTCGAATGTACTAGGAGGCCAGAAACATCTTTTCCTGCATCTACCTCCTGGCTGCTAGGATGAAGGCTGTGTGACACAATGTTCGGGTGGAAGCTCCATTCCAAGCCCCTTCCCTTGGAGTTGCCTCAGTCCAGACTCCACCCCTGAGAAAGCCCGACAAAGGACCAAAGGACTCCTCCACAGAAAGGCTCAAGACGACTCCCACCGCATTTAAACTGCCCCCCACCCCACCCCGGAGAACAAACATGTGGTTTTCCAGTCTTCCCTTCTTCTCTTTGGGGGCTAGAAAGCCATGTGGGAGTGTTTGTATCCATTAAACCCGGGCTTTTTCTAATCCAGTTTCATTTGGTCTGATTTGGATTATTGCATCAGTGGAGGGGCTTATCAGGGTGCAGAAACTTTTCACACAAGACCTACAAACTTTTGTTTTTTATAGATAGGGCCTCAAGAACAGACTGCAACTGCCCAGACTGGACCAAGAGGTCAATGATCAGCCACCCAGCTGGACACCCCAATCTCCAGACCCTAGGTACAGGGCAAAACTTTGGGCCCCTCCCCCACTTGCATCAGGTTTTCCAGCCAGCCAACAGGCAAGCCTCCTACAGGTAGGCTACTCCAAGAACCCCCATCTATCAAAGCCTATAAATTACAAGTACCACTCCACTCCCAGACCCACTCATCCCCTGCAAACTCAGAGGACCTCTGATGCACGGATTGTGACTGCACATAGTGGACCAAAAGGTGCATGACCAGCTCCCAACTGGAAAGCCCAGTGTTTAGGCCCTTGGTACAGGGATAAAACCCTGGGTCCCTCCCCCACCTGCCTCAACTTCACTAGCCAGCAAACAGACAAACTACAAGCAGACAGGTTACTCCAACAGTCCCCCCATCTATCAGACACTGTCTCCTGCACCCAAACACCGCCTTAACCATGGAGACCTCTGAACTCCCTGAGACACAGACAACAACTGTAACAATCAGTTCAAGAGAGGATCTCTGAGACACAGACACCAACTCCAAGTATTGGACCAAGGGGCAAAGACACTGACAGCACCAACTGGAGGGAGAGATGTGTAGGCACCAATGCAAGAATTAATTCAACAACCTAAAAAGCAACATGGTACTACCAGAACCCAGTGGTCATACAACAGGAAGACTTGATCATCCTAACCCAAAAGAAGCAGAAGAAAATGACTTTAAATATAACTTTATGAGAATTAAAGAGACCCTAAAAGAAAAAATGAAAAATTCCCTTAAAGAAAAGGAGGAAAAGACAAACAAAAATGGAATGAATCAACAAATCTCTTAAAGAGAACCAAGAAAAAAAACAACCAAACAGGTAAAACAAACAGTTCAAAAACTTCAAGACTTAAAAACTGAAATAGAGGCAATAAAGAAAAAAATAAACCAAAGAAATTCTGGAAATGGAAAATCAGGGTAAACAAACAGGAACTACAGATGCAAGCATAACTAACAGAATAAAGAGATGGAAGAGAGAATCTCAGGCACTGAAGATAAAATATAAGAAATAGATTCATCAGTCAAAGAATATGTTAAACTCAACAAATTCTTAACTCAAAACATCCAGGAAATTTTGGATACCATGAAAAGACCAAATCTAAGAATAATAGGGTTAGAAGAAGGAGAAGAATTCCAGCTCAAAGCCACAGAAAATGTATTCAATAAAATCATAGAAAGCTATCTCAACCTAAAGAAGGATATCCCTATGAAGGTATAAGAAGCTTACAAAACACCAAATAGACTGGATCAAAAAAAGTCCCCTCACCATGCAGTAATCAAAACATTAAACATACAGAAACAAAGAAAGAATATTAAGAGCTGCAAAGAAAAAAGGCCATGTAACATGTAGAGGCAGACCCATCAGAATTACACCTGAATTCTCAGTGGAAACCCCAAAAGCCAGAAGGTCCTGACACTAAGACACTAAGAGACAAGAGATGCAAGGCCAGACAACTATATCCAGCAAAACTTTCAAGCAGTATTGATGGAGAAAAGAAGATATTCCATGACAAAACCAGACTTCTCCAGCCTTACAGAAAGTACTAGAAGGAAAACTCCAACCCAAAGAAGCTATCTGTACCCACAAAAACAGGCAACAGATTACCTCATACCAGCAAACCCCAAAGAAGGGAAACACACAAACACTACCATTAAAAAATAGCAGGAATTAACAATCACTGGTCGTTAATATCTCTTAATATCAATGAACTCAATTCACCTATAAAAAGACACAGGCTGGCAGGTATGAGGGAGTGACCGCCAAGGGAGCAAGCTTCAGCCAGAGACTTCTGCAGAGTCCCAAGCTAGAGACCTCTTCGGGAGCAGTCCTGAGTCAAGGACATCTGTGGGAACAGACCCAAGCCAGCAAACTCTGCAGGAGCAGTCCCAAGTCAATGACTTGTGGGAGCAGGCCCAAGCCAGTGATCTCTGCTAGAGTAGTCCTGAGCCAGTGATCTCCACTGGAGCAGGCATGAGGCAGCAAACTCCACAGGAGCAAGTATAAGGAAGACCACCAAGGAATCAGGCCTGAGCCAAAGACCTCTGCAGGACCAGACACAAACCAAAGACCTCTGAGAAAGCAGGCCTGAACCAGATGGATGATCACATCCATCTGCCAGATTTCATTCCTCTGAGTACCCTTTGGGTTAGTCCCTGCAGGTAGCGGTGTTTGGTTATAGAAGGAGCAAGTAGAGCAAAACTTTATAATCTCCTTAGCTTGTTGCCATGTAATAGAAAACTTTCTTTAAACATTTGCTATTGACGTGATGTTTTTCATGAAATTCTGAGGCCTGCAACATGCTTCCGATCAATAACTGATCAATTTCTGTGTTACCTTGTGCTAAAGGACCCGGAGGACCCGTATGGGATCAGATCTGTGTTATGTACATAGGACAAAGCCTAATCCTGTTTATGTCTTGCACCTGGATAAATAATGAAGACAAATCTGTATCATCTGGTATTAATTCAGTGGTTTCAATATGCAAGATAACTCTTTCTGCATATTGTAAATCAGTAACTATATTAAGAGGTTCTGTAAAATCCCTTAGCACCAAGAGAATAGCATATAATTCTGCCTTCTAGACAAAATTATAAGGGCTTTGTTCCACCTTACTTAATTCTTCTGATTTGTAACCTGCCTTCCCTGATTTGTTTGCATCTGTATACAAGGTAAGGGCTCCAGTTATTGAAGTATCATGTAGAATTTGGGGAAGAATTTAAGAAGTTCTCTTTATAAGATTAAGTCTGTTGATTTTGAGATAATTGCTATTAATTTCTCCCAGAAAATTAGCACAAGCTCTTTGCCATGGTTCATTGTCTTCCCATAACTTTTTTATTTCCTCAGTAGTGAAAGCAACTATAATCTCTGCTGGGTCTATACCTGCTAATTGACAGAGTCTCAATTTACGTTTTATAATTAATTCAGAGACTTTTTCCACATATGTTTTTAATTTTTTAGTTGGTTTATGTTGTAAAAAGATCCATTCTTAGATAATATCATCCCTCTGCATTAAAATTCCCATGGGAGAAATTATGGAAGGCAATATGACTAGAATTCAATTAAGATTTGGATTCACCCTATCCACATGTGCCTCCTGTAATTTTTCCCCAACAATTGTCAATTCCTTTTCTGCTTCAGCTGTTAATTCTCTGGGACTATTCAAGTCTTTATCACCATCTAAAGTTTTGCTTAAATGAATTATTAGGTCAGGTGTTATCCCAACAGCTGGTCATAGACTGGAAATGTCTCCTAACAATCTTTGAAAGTCATTAAGAGTCTACAACCAGTCTCTCCTAATTTGTGCCTTTTGTATTCTAATTTTCTGCAAACCTATTTTATAATCTAGGTAATTAACAGAATCTCCTCTCTATATTTTTCAGGAGCAATTTGTAATCCCCATTTTGGCAAAACTTTCTTTACTTCTTCAAACATTCATTCTAAAGTATCCATGTTCGAATCAGATAGCAAAATGTCATCCATGTAATGGTAAATTATAGACTTCAGAAATTGCTTACATATTATTTCCTATTGCTGACTTACAAAGTATTGGCACAGAGTGGAGTAATTGAGCATTCCCTGTGGGGGGACAGTCCATTGAGATCTCCTAATAGGCTGAGAATTATTATAAGTAGGCACTGTGAAGGCAAATTTTTCTCTATCCTTTTCTTGTAAAGGTATAGTGAAGAAACAATCTTTCAAATCAATAACTATAAGATGTCATTCTTTTGGTAATAGAAAAGGCAGAGGGATTCCAGATTGTAGAGGGCCCATAGGTTGAATTACCTTATTGACAGCTCTTATATCTGTCACCATTCTCCATTTACAAGATTTCTTTTTTACAACCAATACAGGATAATTCAAAGGGCTGGTTGATTTTTCAATATGGTGAGAATCTAGTTGCTCTTGTACCAACTGTTCTAAAGCCTGCAACTTATCTTCAGCCAGAGGCCACTGCTTAACCCATAATGGTTTCTCAGCTAACCATTTTAAGATAGGGCTGTTGGTACCTCTGAATGTTGGCTAGTTGCTTTATGTTCTTGTACAGTCTGAATGGCTAGTGACCTTTGTGTATAGTAACTTATAATATCCTTCCCAGAATTATGAGTTCATGAGATTGCAAGAATGTTAATCTGGGTATTCCATTGCTGCAGCAGGTCATGACCCCATAAATTTACTGCAGTATTAGCCACATCTGGCCTCAGCTTTCCTCTTTGACCTTCTGGCCCAATACAGTCAACCCATTTTGTGTTTTGTTTGAGATGTGGTTCCAATTCCTAGTAATTGAACATCTGCCTCTTGAAGAGGCCAATTTGGATGCCAAGATTCTGGAGTAATGATATTCATATCCACACCTGTGTCTATCAAACTAACAATTAGAAGCAATGCAACCAGTGGCGACAGGAATGGTCCTGGACTGCTTTAGTTTCTGAGCTGCTTTAGTTTTCTGTCTTGGTACTGGTTAAATACTGAGAAATGTGCTTTGCTTGACAAAAAGCAATTACATGGAGCAAGAAAACCAGAACTCACGGACAGGGAGCAGAACCCGGAAGCTGTAGAAGTCACCACACAGCAAGGAATTGTGCCAGGGAAAGTGGCAGTCATATGTGTGCTTGGGAAATTTCCAAGTTGCGACACGCAATAAACTCCACTGTGGTGGGGATTCTACAAAAAACCACTTAGGTAAACAGGGTTGGGAGAATGTCTGGGCCATGGACTGGCTAGGCTGTGAGGCCATCCACCTGGTAGGCATGGAGTCCGAATCCACATGGGCACCGGCTTTTTGTCCTGGCCGCCCAGCTAGCTTACATTTGAAATAATTACACAGAAACTGTATTCATTGAATTACTGCCTGGCCCATTAGCTCTAGCCTCTTATTGGCTAACTCTCACATATTCGTTTAACCCATTCCTAATAATCTGTGTGTCACCATGAGTCGTGGCTCACCAGGAAAGATTCAGCATGTCTGACCTGGCAGCTTCATGGCAGGTGGCTCTCCCTGACTCTGCCTTCTCTATCCCAGAATTCCGTTCTGTCTCCTCCACCCACCTAAGGGCTGCCCTATCAAAAGGCCAAGGCAGTCTCTTTATTAAACCAATGAAAGCAACAGAAATACAGAAATACCTTCTACACCATTTCCCCTTTTCCTATTTAAACAAAAAAGAAAGGCTTTAATTTGAACATAGTAAAATTACATATAACAAAACAGTTGTCAAGCAAGAATTACAGTTACAATATTTAAATCTATTTTATCTTTTATCATAACAAAGGAAAACTATATCTATCTATTCTTCAACTCCATCAAAGACTCCAGAAGGATATAACATTACCTAAGTAAACAAGAAGTAAGCAACTTCCAAACTCTAGAAATGACAGAGACATCTCGCTGCCTGACAGTCACCCAAAGTTCTTTTGTACCATTGGGGCATCCATCTTCAGCCTACAGGCCCACAGTATCCAGCAGACATTTCATAAAGCAGGAAATTTCAAAGACTGTTCAGTCACTTTCTTCTGTATCCTGCAGAATGTCTCATAGACTCTTTGATGAATTAGGAACCCTGAAGGATCATCTCACCTTTCGGCAAGTTCAGCAATTCTCTCTCTGCGGGTTCTTTGTGTCCAGTTTATGCAACAGTCCAGGCAAGAGCAGTTTCTTGCCCAAATGGCTAACCAACTCCATAAGGAGTTTCTTCGATGCCCGTCTTCCTCTTGAAGTAGCTGATGCTGCCAGGAGCAGACGTGTCTCATTGTCATGAAAAGCCCTAAGTTATTAAAACATTAAATGCCATATTCTGTCATCTTTGAAAGATATGAAGCATGCCTATCTAACTGAAATATACTTCTATATATCTAGAAAATCTAACTAACATGACTACAAACTTGACTATTATTGATGATTATCCACTAACAACCTATATTTCCTAATTATACATTACATTTTTAAGTGAACAACACAATCACAATGCCTTAATCAATATCAGAAATACATATACATATAACAAAATTGACCTTAAATTTATATCAACAAACCAAGATTCATACCAATGCAAATTAATTATATCTATATCATCTCCCCCTTTAAATGTAAAAGAACATTTATAAACAATATTTGGGAATATGGGCATCGTTTTTTCTCTCCAAACTTCTTCATGCTGTATGGGGGCGCTGTCAATCAGGTCTTTCATGGTGTATCCTGTGTATCAGGTTCATCTCATTCAGCAGTTGAGTGAAGTAATTTTCTGAAGGTGTTCACGGTGACCTTTCAGGAGGCCGTGGTCTATCATACCATATTGGTCTAGAAGGAATCCACAGGGTCTCATCCTCTGTGAAAACAAAAGAAGAACCTCTTTTCTAAAGCACCATATCCTTAGACCCAAATACTGAAGTCATAATACCTTTATAATATCCATGCTGGTTTAGCTTGGCAGCCCATATAAAGAGATGTCTCTCTGTACTTAGCTCTTTCACAGTCAAAAAATTCAAAGAAACACAATAAAATACATAATCCAGACCTTCTGTGAATTTTCCATTTTTACGTGGCTTATTCTTCTTTAATTTTTTAATCTATAACTATCTTTACTCTGTCTCTTTAAAGACTTTACCCCCTTTTTTAAAGCATTAACTTTATTTCATGACTCTCTATACTCTTTTTCTTCTCTCTCCCAAGCCTATGTACTTTATCTAACACTATAACCCATTTAGAGGTCTTTTATGTTTGAATCTGTCCTATTGTGAATCTCTAATTCTTTAATGTCCAGGAACACTTTTGCATTGCACTTTTAAAATGCTAAGCTCTTAAGAATCTAAGCTGCGACAATCTCAGGTCAAATACAAGTACTGCAGGTTTGCCCCTCCAGTCCAACATGGAGGAGCCGCTTCTGACTCTGAACCAAGCACATTGCACTGCTAGCATGGCAGGGCTGCTTGTGCCTCTGAGTCACTTGTGCCTCTGAGCCACGGTGTGCAATGCCCCTTTCCAGGCAGGAGCCACCCTCAGCACTCCAACCCAGAGAATGAGTTTTTTATATGAGTTACAGCTGAATCTGCTCAGCCTGGAAACATCTCTGTGTATGGCTGTGGAAATCCACCATGCTCTCCTGCCTGCCTAAGCCTAATCCCACCGTCTGCCCAGGCAGGAATAGCTGAGCCACGGCATGGTCTCAGCTACTTTCTTCCCGATCCCGAGTGGGCACACAAACATCTGAGCCCACGAATACTCCATAGTCAGAGATTGCACCGGTGGCAGGGCCCAGGAAGCCTCGTTTTAAAATGGCACGACTTTTTTTTCTGTTGCTATTCCTGAGTCAGGAAATCTCTCTGCAGCACATCCCAGAAAACAGCAAAAAGCTGTGTTAAACTCTCTATTTGTATCAGAATTTCTTTTCAAGCCCTCTCAGATTTTTAAGTAGATTTAGTCCATTACGTTGGGTGCCACTCTATAGTAATGAGGCACGGGAGGGCTGGCTGGGATCCCGGCGCCCGACTAGCTTAAACCCCGAAATAATTACACAGAAACTATAGTCATTGAAATACTGCCTGGCCCATTAGCTCTGGCCTGTTATTGGCTAAATCTCACATATTCATTTAACCCATTTCTAATAATCTGTGTGTCACCATGAGTCATGGCTTACCGGGAAAGATTCAGCGTGTCTGACCTGGCAGCTTCATGGCAGGTGGCTCTCCCTGACTCTGCCTTCTCTATCCCAGAATTCCGTTCTGTCTCCTCCACCCACCTAAGGGCTGCCCTATCAAAAGGCCAAGGCAGTCTCTTTATCCAACCAATGAAAGCAACAGAAATACAGAAGGACCTCCTACACCAGAAAAGGATGCTTAAAAGAAATCCCACACTAGCGCAGAATTGAGAAATAGATGGTGATTTGTTTAGGGGTAGACTCACAAATCAGAATCCTCTGCATGAACAGATATCAGAAACTGAAATCCACAACCAGAACGGAGAGGTCATAAAAGAGACTGGATACATGCTCTACATCCATTTATATAGTATAAGAGGCCAACACTGCAGACTTCCTACAACAATGGAAACAATGAAAGCCAGAAGGTCCTGGGCAAGCATTATGCATACATTAAGAGACCATGAATGCCAGCCCAGACTACTATAACCAACAAATCTTTCAATCGCCATAGACAGAAAAAAAAAATGTTTTTAATGCCTCAAAACAATCCCACACCAGTTTGATTACAAGGGGTTATTTATTGGAGGGGAAAAAACTTACAGTACACCGTCTTACACCACAGGAAACAGAGAGTCTAGCAGTCAGAATGGGAGCCAGAAGCAAGAGAGATAGCCAGAAGGCTGCCGCCACTTTTTAAAATGAAATAGACCACGCCCCAGTGGGCTGGTATCTTAAAGGCTATTGGCTGAAGGAGCGGAAAGAGCTCCCTTAGTACCTCCCCTTTTGTTTAAGTAAGAGAGTTCTAAACCTACTACAAAATTATATACAATAAAAGCAAATATCCTATTCTAACTAGCTTAAATCTTGTATAATAAATAAGTTGGCCAAGTCATAAGAGGAAAGACATTTATCTAGTCTTCAACCCCATCGAAGATCAGAGAAGGGAACTAACATTACCTGAGTAATTAGGAAGTGCAATCAAACAACTCCCCAAATATGCAACAAATCACAGAGACAACTGGCTACCTGGGAAATCACCCAAAGTCACGTCTGCAGCATTGAAGCAACCAATTTTGGCTAAGGCCTAGAATAACTGACAGATTTTTTTTAAAGGCAAGGAATTTTTCAAAACCATCTTACCCTGTCTTGGCAGGATTTGACAGTTCTGCTTATCCATTTCCAGATACAATATATATTTTCAGTAGTTGAGGTATGGGCAGATCCTTGCGCAGAGGCCAGTTTTGCAAAGAAGAAGACAAGCTCCAAGTGAAGTGTCTTTGGCACTCGACAATCTCTCGGGAATAGATTGGTGTTGCCAGGAGCGATTGTGTCTCACTACCACAGAACTCTAAATTAGATTAAATGTCATTTTCTACAGCTCTTTGAAGAGGTTGAAGATTATTTACACAGAATATAATCTCTATGTATCTAAAGAACCTGATTAGTCTAACTATAAATATGACAAAAATAGATGACTATTGATTTAAAATTCTTAATACCTATCTAACTTAAAGACTAAGAGAATAAACAACTGTGCAACAAATGAGGACAATGACCCTCCAAATGTAAACAATGTACAAGTATACATTGCAATATGGTAAAAAAAAATATATATCAATACATAAGCAATATATAAATTTCTTAATCAGAGGTAGAAATGTATACTGCAATATGGTAAATATATATATATCAATACAATATATATCAATAGCTAAAAATGTTTTAAAAAGAGGTAGAAGCATACATATATACAATATTCAATATAATTTAACTTTGTATCCATATACAAGAATCTATGCCAATGTAATTATCTATAAATAATAACTCACAAATACCAATCTATAATCCCATCATTCCCTTTTTTTTCTTTTTTTTGAAAATTTATAATGAGATTTATTTGCAAGATTGAAAGATTGAGACAAAAACAAAACAGTGCTGTAATAAGGAAATACAGCAGAACCTTCATTTCCTGGGGTTATTCCAGTATTGATACATCTTTCAGAGAAAAACATGAAAATGAAAAGACTATTTTTTGATAGTTTAAGCTGGAGGAAACTCCATAATAAACCATGTGGTCCAAATGGTGTTAATGCATTGTGTTTTGCTTCTCAGCCATTTCTTACAAATTATTATTAACTTTTTATGGTGGACAGCATCACCATTTCATTTGATGTGTCTCTTTAAATACTTCATTTTCATGATTTGGAAAGTTTTAGGATCAACCGCATAGATGAGGAAAATCCAGAGTACATATATGCGCACGTGTGTGTGAATATATATGCATACACACACATACACACTCAGACAATCGATCTGATATAAACTGAGCTTCATGACAGAAGCACCTTACTAAGCTAAGAGAAGATTGCAGTTAGTTCTTAATAATGGTTATAACTGTATTTTAAGCTCTAGGGATGGAACCCGGGGCTCCACACGTGCCAGTCGAGTGATCTACACCTCACCATCACCGTAGTAGATGCTATGAAATTCTCACTCCATTTGCATTTATTTTAAGCATCATACTTAGCGCCTTCAGAAGCAAAGCCTTTGCACCTTCCTTGTGACTTTACTGGCCTGGTTTTGGACTTGCAATTACTGCTGCAGACGCTCTGGGGAGACTACCCTGTTGCACTACATTGGGTTTGGTCCCTCTCCCACACTCCCCTTGCTCTCTACTGAAGCCATAGGATCCTGGAGGATAATACTCAAATTGGGAAATGCTCTGTGGTGGATTTGCAAATATGAACAAAATTAAGAAAAACAGACTTCCCACAAGAAAACGCCTATACTCAAAACAAACCAAACCCCCAATAAATCTGCATCTGCCTGTGTCACTTAGGGTACTCTTAGAGGGAGCAGCCGCTACTGGTTTCACTGAGTGATAATGAATAATTGGCCATTTAAAAGTCCAATTGTTTCCTCAATGAATCAATAGAACAAAAACCAAATGACACACCCACCCACCCACCCAACCGCCGCAGATTCTGTTCTTTTTTTTCACATTTAATTTTTTTATTATTGCATTATAAATAGTACCATTCAAAATTTCCACCTCCTCCGCTCCTCCCATTTCCCTCCCGCTCCCCTACTCCCCCTCCCCTTTTCCCCTCCAGTCCTAAGAGAGGGCAGGTTACCCTGCCCTGTGGGAAGCCCAAGGCCCTCTCGCCTCCATCCAGGCCTAGGAAGGTGTGAATCCAAACTGACTAGGATCCCAAAAAGCCAGTACATGCAGTAGAATCAAATCCCAGTGCCATTATCATTGGCTTCTCAGTCAGTCCCCAT